>JZKD02S1684653.1:113367-137363 GCA_000966675.3 Picea glauca | reverse complement strand
CTTGTTGAGAATATTCCAACTACTATAAGTTTTTCCAAAACCGAGTTCTAAATTGATATTTATGGCTTTCTAAAAATTTTGGGGTGTCATTGGCCAAAGGCCACCCCCTCACAACGTGGCACCCATGTGGATCTAGTTCATCCATACTAGTCAATGTAGCACTAACGTGACCGAATTCGTCATCTTCTATTGGTGATGTGGCCATCAGAGGATGAGGTCAGAAGGAAATTGTTTTCTCAATTCTTTTAGCCATGAATTATATATGTAATTATGCATTTCTGTAATTACGTATATAATAATTGAATTGTTGAAAGACCCACTAGACCTAGACTTACTTTATTTCCTGGAATTTTTCAACTACCAAGATTTCATGGCTTCGGGCCTTCGACCCTCTATCATCTTCATACAATCCCAAAACCCCCTAAAGTTCCAAAGTCCGGAGGACTTTTCCCATCTAGAATTTAGGGTCGAGAGGTGTCCACCTTCGATTCTAACAGTTTAGGTTTTTTCACTCTTAACACATAGCCTATTCTCGATGATGGTCCCACACTTATTTCACGTTCAGTCTTTCGTTGACACGTGGGTTTTCTCTGACATGCCATATCATCATAGCATACAAGGACTCGCTCAACCATAGGTTGACACTTGTCTAGCTCTTATATGCTTATTAAATTAATTAATCATTGTCATAATAAATTCCCTCTCTTTCTTTATTAATTATTTATTTAATCCCTATTAGGGATAATTAATCTTCATTAAAATTAATTAACCCCATAAATTCCAGATTTACTTGGCCTACATTACCAGTCCAGCTAAACCAAGGATTACTCCCCTTTTTCCTTGAAAATCCAACATTTCAAGATGGATTAGTGTTAATTATTATATTAAAGCCTCATCATGTTAACTCATAATCAAATCATATTACTAATTAGTTTTTAATTAATTATATTATAACATAATCACAATAAATTATATTATTATATAATAAAATATTTTAACTTGTACTTAGGGTCATTAATAGTAAGTACTATGTAAATCTATGGACTTCGGCGTATTTACTCTCCATCCTCTTTTTACTCTCCATCCTATTTTGCATGTACCCAAAATTCATGAAAGTCGAACGAAGAGGGTCCCACTTATATTATATTGTAATGCAAATATAATTTAATTATATTAGATTACAATACAATGAATTACATTAAATGCTTATTACAATTAATTTCATTGGTTTAATTACATTAAATATAATATAATGTGATTTAATATATTTAATCTTCATCCAAACATTGGAACAAGTGAAGGTAGGTCTGTGCCTTCATCCATTAGCTCATGCACTCTATCACCCCACACATCCTGTAGTCCCAAAGTCCGAAAATCCCAAAGTCCTGAAGTCTTGAATTTCCGATGTCACGCATGAAATAATAATTTTGGAAAGGGAAATGCATTGGCCTCATCCACATGCAAATATTATAATAAAATTATATTATTATATAATATATTATATTACACCCCTTTGGAAATTGTGCCTAGGTTTATTAAATCCCCAATATTATATTTAGTATTGGAATGAGAGAAAACTCTCTCGGTCAACTCCTTCGGCTCTTCAACACACTCTCCATTCTCAAACCTCCTGGAGCCCTAGAGTCCCAAAGTCCTGAAGGGGCCCCACTTGTATTATGTCGTGATACAAATACAATTAATTATTTTGGACTATAACATAATAAATTACAATAAAGGTTTATTATAATCAATTACATTAATTTTATCACATTAAATATAATATAATACAATATATTTAATATTTATGCAACTTTGGTTCTGGGAAAGGTAGAGTTTGGGTCTTCAACGATTTTAACTTGTGAGTTCCATCACCCCAAACATCTGGGAGCCCTGAAGTCACAAAGTCTCAAATACCATGAGATGGTAAAGGAATTTAGTCACGGGTTATTTCCTGGTGTACTTTGAAATTAGAATAGTATTAAATTATATTTCTTTTAACCTAGGGCTTTTTATTCTCCAAGAACATTAACCTCCATTTTCCAGAAGAATTATCTATATCTATATCTATATCTATCTATCTATCTATCTATCTATCTATCTATCTATCTATCTATCTATCTATCTATCTATATATATATATATATATATAATTTAAATGGAATTATTTTCTCTTACAAGAAAATAAGGGAAAAGAAATATAATTTCCTAGTCTTTATAAAACAATTTAATGAAATACGGACCAAGAAAATTGATCCATTTTGGAATTAAATTCATATTTCTAATTTTCCTCTCCTCCTGGGTAAAGGAGTAGATTTGCTTGTTTTAAGTGATTTAATTTTCTTACCCAAAATTAAGTAAATTAGTCTTAAGGCAAAGAATTTACTCCGCACTAAATTTTACATTTCTATCGAAAATTACAGCCCACCACAATTATGGGGATTCTTCCCAAATTTATAGGAAATTTAACACATGTGTAGCATAATTGTTATTAATACCAAAATGAAATATAAAGGGATTTTGTACTTTGAATTCAAGTAGGAAGTGTCATGTTTAATTCCAAAATTATGTTTCCTTACTACCTATGTATAATGAATTTTGCATTTCTAAATATTTGGGTTGTTTCCCTAAAGTCCAAACCCATATTTGATATACTCTAAGTTTTATGTAATAAGGCTCGAGGAAAACTAAAATAGAACACTAATATACATAAATAAATCTCTCTCTTTTTAGATGATTTATAGATATTTTTAATTGTTTATTCATCATTGCCAATGCATGCATTAAACTGTGCAACATAATCAACCACAACATTCACTCCTAGAAATCTTATTTTAACGCATAGATAATCAAGAGATAAGGAAGTAAATCAGATGAGATTCATCTAAAACATTCTCTTCCTTTTACCTAAATTTGTCAAGCCACTTTTGTCAGAAATTAAACTTACGCAACTCTAAAACAAAGTCTATAATTTTCTGTGAACTTAACACTAAAGAGATTTAGCAAAATATACTTATCTAGAAACCAAATATTGTTGCAACTACTGAAATGGGTGCCCTTTTCCACCCAACCGTAGGCACAACAACTCTTGGAAGGATTTACCAATGGCCACCTCCTAGCTAGATGATGATGCCTTGAGAGAGATTCTTCCTTTTGTTCACCAACAGCCAGGGACATAAGTCACTCTCCTCCTCCCACAAGAATTATGGAAGATTAGTTTTCTATCCAGCAAGAAAGGGAGGTTGTTTTGATTTCACTCCATGTTTCTGTAGCTCCGTTTATCATCTTGATTAGAAAAACACTTCCCAACAATTCTTGTACCCAGAAACAAATTTGTTTTTTTGTTATCTTCAGAAATAGAGAGTTGTGCATGCTCTCCCTCTTCAGAAATGGTCCCCAGACCTATTCCTCTTGCATCTTCTCCTCTGCCCAAAATTTTTCCTTCATTTTCTTGCCTTCCTCGGCAAGATTTTGTGGGTGAATTTTTCCATTTCATGGATCAGATCAGGAAGTTTCTAGATGGGTACTCTTCCCATCTCCTCATTGACTCTTGAGGAATAATTCCCAGCCACCAACTTGACTGGTAATTAAATTCTTTGGGTTAGAGGATTGTTCTGGGTCTAAACAATTTCAATCTAGTAGAGTACTTGATCCAAATTATTTTGAGAACAACATGAAGGCATAGATATAACCGAGATATAACAACGAAATACACAAAAACATAGAAGAGAACATATAAATATAGTGAAACCCAACTTCTATTACTGAATAATATATAAAAACATTTTAGAACACAAACTGGAAAAATGGGGTAGCCTATCCCTAAAAAGAAAGAGATGTTGTCTACGCTTCATTCATAAGAAACTTTACAACACAATCCATTGCATGCTTAAATGGCCTCCTTCACCTCAATTATATATGAGAGAGTGAGAGGAGAACAATTCCCATGATGCATGTAGGATAAATTGGACTAAGTTTATAAAATTCCATAGGCATGTAAAATATTAGGACTTCTCGGGCAGTCACCCATCCCAGTACTACTCTAGCCCGAGCACGCTTAAAAGTGGAGTTATAATGGGATTTGATGCATTAACGCTATGTTGTAGGCATGTACATAAGACCATTACATGATGTATGTAATTAACAAATGAAGATGGAATTACATTTCATTCCCCATCAAAAGGGAGAATGTCATGGTTTATCAAAACCACATGCTCAAAATGGTGATTCAGTGAAGAAGGTGGATGTCCACCGAGATCCATCTGGATCATTCCTCCCCCCTTAGGAAGCAATGGTCCCCATTGCGTCAAGTTCCCTTGGGAGATGGGGATACTTTTTCTAAATCTGAAGCTTGGTGCGTTGCTTGCCTTGCTGAAGAAGTTGTCCTGCTTAGCTTGTTGAAAACTATCATGAACCTATTGTTGGAGGGGTTGAATCCATTCAACCAATATAGCTTCATGATATACCTGAGTGTGGGAGGACTCTAACGATGAAGATGCATCATGAAGAGTATGAAGGGCTCTGTTATAACCTTTCTTGACTGGGCAGTGAGGAGACACCCCCGTAGGTGCAAAAAGAACATCTTGGTAGTCTTCTACAATCCTGTCGATATGCTTCTGTTGGATATAGAGGTCTTGGGATGAGGCTACAGTGGCTGCAGTGTGTTGGCCCTTGAAAAAGTTTTGAGGAATACTTGGTCATATTTGACTATTTTTTGGACTTTGATGCCCTATCAAAGGAAGTGCGCAAGACGAAGCAAAGATCATGGGATCTCAACCCACTTTGGGTCCTTTTTGTGTTTTTGGGATAATGTAATGGGAAAGGAATGTCGACCCATGGGTTTACCCACGTTTAGGCCCACTTTTGTAATGTATAAATAAGTAGCTAGGCGATGTAAGAATATATATATCAATAGTGATAAGCTAAGTGTTGGATTGGCATCTATGTGATTGACTTGCAGAGCTGAGTGCAAGTGTTGTAAGTGTTGAGTGCACAGATTGTAAGAAGGCCCTGTGCTAGATCTACTCTAGGAAGGAGGATCTGGTGAGGTGCACAGAGATCTTCTGTCCTACGCAGAGTGAGGTTTTGGTAGCTCTATGCTGTAACCTGATTGACTGAAGCTAATAAAGAAGAAGAGTTGGTGGACGTAGCCCCAGGGTGGGGGTGAGCCACGTAAATCTATTTGTAATGCTTTGTGTTGTTACTTTCATGTGTTTTCCCTCTCTTGCTAAGTGCTATGACATGTCTCGATAGATATACTTATGCTTTGTTCTTATTATATGTGTATAGATTCTAGATATGATATGTATGAGGTTTCTAAGTGCTTGGTCTACCGGATCTGGTCTGTTGTATGCTGCTAAGTGCTAAAATTATCTTAGATCTAAGTATATATTGTGTTTCTCTATGTTATCTATGAAGTGAGATAAGGGTTAATTCTAGGTGAAATATTGATGCTAAGTGCTTTGTTAAGTGTAATCACAGATCTGTGTCCTAGCTAAGGTTGCAGACACCTGAGTCCTGCAACCACCCCTGCCTCTACCTTAGGTGAGACTTCATATGTTTCGCAGGTGTTGCCGAAAGGGCTAGTAGTTAGGGATTTGTTGGTGCGTTGTTGTAGTGTTGAACCCTGGGTCTGCCCTTGTGCCAACAAATGGTTTCGTTGTTGGGACGTGAATCTTTGTGAGGGAATGTTAGGGTGGTTCCCATAGAAGACATAGATTCAAAAGTGGATAGAGGATCATGATAGGGACTTCATTGAAGCCCAAAACAAGAACCCTAAGCTGAGTATTGAAGATTGGCTACAAAGATACATCTTCACCGACATTCACGAAATCTTCTTTGGAAGAATCCATTAGGAGCTACATGAGTGGTTGGCTAGGTTAGCTGACACACAATTCAAGATTAGATCTAGACCTCCTATGGTTTGTATGCCGATGTTGATCTAGAAGGTTAAGAGAGTTGATAACGTTGTATCCTGATACGTAGATCACTGGTTTGATAGTACCATTGGAGGGTATATCACCGAATTTGCTGTTGACAGAGTAGAGTCGTACAACCAAGCTGAGAAATATTTTTTCAAGGGACCCCGAGGGAAATTTTTGCATTTTCTAAAGTTAAGAATCAAGATGCTCTTGCATGAAAACCACATATTAAAGATACAGTAGACTGGCTAGATTTGAAAAGGATAATGTTTAGAAATTCAGATAGCGACAACGACACGTAAGCTGGACATACGCGCAGTGGAAGAGTATTTAGAGGGGTTCACCTTGAGAACCTGTTTAAGAAAACTATGGGGAAGAAGGTTTCTACAGTGGAGAAGAGGCATATTTGGAAAACAAAGAGCACTCGGAATCCCCTAGGGTAGAGGAAGAAGCAATTGAAGAACTTCGCCGAAACGAGCCAGAAACCTCAGGAATTGCACAGGCTACTAAAGTAAGTAATATCGATCCTCCTGTTGTCTCAAAAAATCTAATTCATTAGAATATTCTGAATCAACAGAGTCCGTAGAGTACTATTACTAGCAGTTCAACATCTACTCAGACAGGAAACCTAGGCAACTTCATGGAAGATGAGATGAGGCTCCCTATCTTTAGAGGAGATGGATATGAAGATCCTGATTAGCACTGGCTCCTGTGTGAGGCCGTATGGAACATTAAAAACATCACTGACGAAGTTTTTAAAAGAAACCAGTTTAGCACTACACTGATGGATCGCCCGTTGAGCTGGTATATGAAGATTGTTCAAGGACTTGCGTGGCCTAAGCCACTAAATGAGATCAAGAACACGCTGGTTGCAGAGTTAAAGAAACCTAAGTTAGAGTCACAGTGTATTACTGAGCTAAAGGAGATCAAGAAGAAGGTAGTCGAACCTATTTCGGAGTTCGACCAGAGATTGAAGACCCTAACAGGCCGACTGACTTTCAAGATCCCGGATGAGAAGAACAAAGAATGGTTCATCGCTGCTCTTTTACCGCATATCAGATTTCCTCTGATGGAACAGAAGATTTCATCATAGGCATAAGCTTTGGACATCACCATGAAGCTTGAATTAGCCCCTATGGGAGAATCCATCTCAGAATGAGCCATATCTTGAGCCAACTAACTAGTTTATCTCTGCAGGTCAAGGACATGAAGAAGGACAAGGGGAAGGACAAAAGAGAAGATACATGGTGTGTAAGATGCAGATCCAAAGGTCATGATAAAGAACACTTTCCTCTATTTCATGAATATTTGTCCTCAGGAGCGTCGAGCCCCTTCAAGCAAGTTAATATGCCCTAGTGCGAAGTATGCATAAATCGACATCACCCTGGTCAGTGCTACTATATGTAGAAGTATGTTTAGACACCCACAAACTTGTACTGCACATTCTGTAAATCAGTAGGGCATGATGATAGATATTGTAGAGCCTTTGACCTAATGCATGAAAGATAAAGAGACATATACAATATTCAAGGCGAAGTACATCAAGAAGGAAACAATGGACAATATAACTCCCCAGGAAGGCGAAATTTCAATCCTCGTGGTGGATTCAGAGGATGAGGAGGAGGAGGAGGTATGGGCCGAGGTTGAGGAAAAATAATCTGTTATAACTGCATGCAGCCAAGACATCTAGCAAGGGTCTGTCAAAACCCTTGTACCACTTGTAGTTATTGCAACTCCTTTGAGCATGTCATTGAGGACTGCCCTATACTACTAGCGAAGCTTCAGGAAAGACGAGGACCTCAACAGAACCCACAAGTACAACTGATATATGCTGAACCTCACGAAGCATACCCTAGAGTCATTATTATTACTTGAGGAGGTGCTGCTATAGGAGATGATAGAATGACCTAGGAAAAGATCGCAGAAAACTCAGGTATCAGGAAAGCTGCAGAGAGGACTCGATATTTTGATGCGAAGAAAGAAAGGCAAATCTTTGAAGAGGCCAGGCAAGAATTCAAAGCAGATCAAGGGTCTTCTTCAAAAACACAACCAGAAATAAGAGAATATGGAATGCCTCACGCATTTGATCAGTCTGCTTCACCCAGAGAGGGAAAAGAGGTAAGTAAATTTGTCAGTTTCTTATATATGTTTATAGAACTGCTTAAATATGGGACAAATAAAGAATTACACTTGAATGCTCAGATAGGAGAGTATGATATAGACTATGTGGTCCTCAACTTAGGGTCGGAGGTCAATGTCATGACCAAGAAAACCTGGGCACTAATGGGAAAACCCAAGCTAATCTATTCCCCTATCAGACTTCACATGGCCAATCAGCACGTTGTTAGCCCATTTGGACGATTGGAACATGTCCCTGTGGACATTGATGGAGTTAGAACCTTTGTAGATTTTGAGGTAATTGAAATTGTTGATGACAACTGCCCTTACCCTGCATTGTTAGGAATCAATTAGGCCTTCAATAATTCTACCATTTTCGATCTAAAGAAAAGGCATATGACATTTGAAAGAGATGGCCTTCAGCTCATTGCAACTTTATATCCATATAAGGGTCCTCGATACATAGAGCCTATCAGAGAAGAAGACCATGCGTATGAACTGGAAAACATCTACAAACTAACAGCTAGACATCAGGATTAGATCAATCCTATAGCCGATGGGAATCTAAGCTGGCGAAGTGATAGTGCATGTTCATCAGACTCAGAAGAAGTGTTGGAGAACTGGAAGAACCAAATGTATGAAGTCTCTACCAGAAGATGTGCTAGACTAACCAAAGAGGTTCGTTGGATCAACACAAGAGTGAGTAACTTACCCACATTTGATGGGTTGAACCCTTTAGAAAAGTTCTTATCAGAGTTTGAGACAAGTGCACCAACACAACAGAGGTTTTTGGTAATGGATGAGGCCATGAAAGCCACACCAGCAAGATGGTGGGGGATGCACAAAATAAACATCACAGAGTGGACACAATGTCAAACTTTGATGACAACGCGGTTCTCAACACAAGCAGTAAATAGTGAAGTGAGGTACACAGGTCGAAATTGCCCAAAGGACCATGTGAAAAGTTGCGAAGAGGCCTGGAGTGACATTCCTTGAGAACAATGGGTGCACCGATTCATTAACATGCTAGACACAATCCCTATCAACTAGTACCTTCAAGCGAAGCTATGCCTCATCATTGCAGATTGGGAAGGTATGATTTAGAATTTTGTAACCACCTTTTTGTTTGAAAGTGAATTTCCTTCAGTATACCAAGCATTACATATTGTGAGACAGAGGGTATTCAAAGAGGCATCTAGCCTCCCTATGGAACAAGAAGAGGACGAATGGACTGCGCCATTCCAGAAATTGCAAGGATGTTACAACATCAATGCCGACGATGATGATGATCTCAGGAAGGTAAACATCATTGAGACAGAAGGCCATAGAGATGTGGAAGGACTAGTATTTGAGCTACCATTTATTAGTCAGCCAATCAAGATCAAAAATATCAACATTGGAACAGAGGAGACACCAAAGCTTGCCAATGTTGGAGATTATTGGGATGATGCTACCATTGACAAGATTACAGATTTGTTGCATGAATATCAGGACTTGTTTCCGACCAAGTTCACTGATATAAAGGGAATCAAAGGGCCTATGGGTGAGATGAGAATACCTTTGAAACCAAATGTGAAGCCAGTCAATCAAAGACCCTACATGTTGAACCCGAAATACAAGGAAAAAGTAAAGATTGAGCTCGATAGAATGTTGGAAGAAGGGATTATTGAACCTGACAAAGAGTCAGAGTGGATCATCCCTATGGTAGTACAATATAAGAATATAGGAGAAATCAGGATATGTGTGGACCTCAGGAAGTTGAATGATGCCTTTCTACATGACCCCTTCCCTACACCATTCACTGATGAAGTATTAGACAACATGGGAGGCCAAAAGGTATATTCTTTTACAGATGGATTTTCAGGATACCATCAGATCCGGATTGCCAAGGAGGACTGCCACAAGACCATTTTTTCCACCGAATGGGGATCCTACCAATATACAGAAATTCCATTCGGAATGAAGAACACCCTAGCCATATTTTCCAGGGTGGTGGTCGAAGCGTTCAAAGAATTTTTGCATAAATTTTTAGAAGCATATTTTGATGATTGGGATCTAAGAGTACCTGCAGTACTATGGGCCTATAGAACCACTTGCAAGAAATTAACAATGCAGGCCCCTTTTGATGCAAGAGCATCCCTCATGACAAGCAAGCCAATGTGGAAGCGGAAGCCAGCTGGAAGACATCCAGCGCAAGTTTTTGAATTTTTAATTTTCCCTTGAAGTTGATGCACTGAATATAAATGAGATCATTTAATTTAGGTGCCTTGGTAAAAATGTAATCAGACCTCGAGCCATATGCTCTCGTCTGAGATAGACAGAGGCATTTATAGTAGTAGTTTCAAGTAGATAGAATTAAATTCTTAGATTAGATAGTTCTATAAGAAAGAGGGAAACGGGATATAGACACCCTCATTGTGCATTGTAACATAGTTCAGCAACAGGAGCAAGAAGATTCTAGAGCATAGGAGAATAGCAGACAGTTGTAGAAGAACACCCATGTACAGATCTTGAATTAATAGAAGAAGTTGATTCAGATTCATGGCTGTTGTGTTATTCTCTGTGTATGTGTGTTGAATGCTCTGCTTATGAATATTACTTCCTGTTATGTATTATTATCATGCTGTGTGATTTCATGTATCGAGATTGAAATTTGAGAGGAAGTGAGGTGAGTTACAATTGTTTCTCCTTTGAGCAAGGATTCCTACAAGGAGTGCAGTTGAAGTCGTCCGCAAGGAGTGCATTGACAAAAGGCTCGGGAGTTAAACTCTTGTTCTCAAAACACTTAGAAGTGAAAGTGGGTTGTTGAAGCTGTGCAAGGAGTGAGTAGGCTAAGCAAAGTCTTAGTCGTGACACTGAGCGAAGTATTGAAGGACTACTGCTATGGGCACACGCAGAGTCAAGGAAGCCCGAACAGTTGAAGTGTTCACAGGCTTGCCGCAAGGAGTGCGTGCAAAGAACCTCGTTGAGGTTGAGGAAATTTATAAAAGCTCAGGAAGGTTAGGCCCTTGAGTCGCTGAAGATCTGCGTAGATAAGTGTGACTTGAAGTCGGGGATAAATGTCGTAGGTTGGCGAAGTGGCGAAGGAATCTCATGGAGAGATACCCTTTTTCATCTCGTGGAGCACATAAGGAAGAAAAAATGGTCGAAATCTTCTCAAGAGATTTCACGAAGTTCCATGGATCATTAGATCTCGCAGAGGTGCAAGGAGATTAACCAAGGAAGAACGGGCAATCAAACTCTTTTGAAGAGGTTTTGCGAAATTCTGAAGATTGTCAGATCTTGCAGAGGTGCAAGGAGGTTACAGAGAGAAGATTCCGAAGGGTTTGAAGTGGTGAAGTGGCGAGATATTTGGAGCCGTCCATCTGAGAGGATAGGTGGCAGAGATCGGTGATCTCGCGAACTTGGAAGTTCATAGAGTGAAATCCCAAGTATAGGGTGTTCAAAGTCGCGAGGCACGAGGATGCGAAGCGGAAAGATATTTGGAGCCATCCATCTGAGGGGACAGGTGGCAAGAGATCAGGAGATCTCATGAACTCAGGAGTTCGCAGGGTAAAGGCCCAAGTATTGGGTGTGCAAAGTCGCGAGGTGCGAGGACGCGAGGTGACGAAGGAGCAAGAGGATCGCAGTCGTCCATCTGAGGGGATAGGTGGCAGAGATCGAGAGATCTCGCGAACTAGGGGGTTCGCAAAGTGAGAGCCCAAGCATTGGGTACTCCAAGTCGCGAGGCCGCGAGGTAGCGAGAGAAGGACAACCGTTGGATCTGGAACACAGGGGGACCATTGGATCTGCGCGAGGGATCGTGTCTCGAGACCTCATAAGAAAAGGTCTGAGAATTTGGCCACGAGGATTGCAAGGTAGCGAGAAGGCGATATCCCGATAGCTGGAGGATAGTGTGGGCCATAGTGGAGTTTGAGTGGAATACATGTGGCACAAAAGATTCACGAGTCGCGAAGTGCCAAGGAGCCGAGATTCGTGTGGATGATGAGTCATGAAGTGCCGAGGAGCCGAGATTCATGTGGACGACGAGTCGCAAAGTGCCGAGGAGCCGAGATTCGTGTGGACGACGAGTCACGAAGTGCTGAAGAGCCGAGATTCATGTGGATGCCGAGTCACAAAGTGTCGAGGAGCCGAGGTTTGCGTGGACGTGTGGCAGAGCATAAGGTGGGACCATGCATCTCGGGGACTCACGGACTAGGAGGGTGAAACCTCGACGGTTCAACCGGCGAGGTCACGAGGTCGCGAGGTTGCGAGGTTGGGAGGTTGTGAGAGGCGCTAATAGTTAAGCCTAGCCCACGGGTGCATGAGGAAGAAGCTATACCTGTATCGCCAGATCGGGTATCGCAAGATTTGAAAGGAAAAGTTGGAAGCTTTGAGTGACGAACTCGCGAGACAACAAGATTTAGCTAATCTCCTGATGGTAAAGGGGAGACCTCGGAGAAAGATTTCTATGGGTACAGATTTCTTGACAGGGAAATAGAAGAACCTTTGAGTTCTTCAGGCCGAGAAGAAGAAGGTCTTGTGAGAGCGGAGGCGCCTGGGTTGCACATCCCTGCGTCAAGTGGTATCAGAGCTTATTACTTGTCTATATATTTCAGGCAAGAGAGGCAGGAGGAGATAAGAGAGCACTCTGATACACACGTGGAAGTGGTATCAGAGCATAGAAAATTTCTTTGCTTTCTGTAGTAGAGGAAAAGGAGAATTCACCATGCCGCCAAGGAGAAGAGGTAGACAATCACCCGATCCAGAGGAGGAAAGGGAAATGTCTAGAGAAAGAGGTAGAAATTCAGATGTGGAAAGAGGAATGCGAAATCTTCGTGCCAGAATGGAGGATATGGACATAAGAGAAAGGGAAGAGCTGATGTAGAAGATATCAGTGAATCTGAGGATGAAGATGATGTTGGACGTGAAGAAGAAGAAATCCCAACAGAAGATGCAGCCAATGAGCGTTAATCAAGGCTATCGCTCGGATGAGTTCGAAAACAAAAATGGACATTCTAGCTTATGAAGGGAGTGTGGACATGGAAGAACTGCTAGATTGAATTAGAGCTCTTGATACTTACTTCGATTATGAAGATATCGAAGATGATAAGAGGGTGAGACATGCCGTCACAAGATTAAAAGGACATGCAGCCTTGTGGTGTGATGAACTGCAAGCTGATAGGCGTTGCCAAGGCAAGCAGAAGATTAAGAGCTGGGATAGGATGATTGCAAAGATAAAGGCAAAATTCATTCCCAGGGACTGTCAAATTTCTTTGTTCAGGAGGATGTAGAACCTGAGACAGAAGCTGATGACAGTGAAGGAGTATACTGAGGAATTTTACAGGTTGAATATCAGGGCAGGTCATCGTGAAAGCAATGATGAAAAGGTGGCCAGGTATCCGAATGGCCTAAGGTATGAAATTCAGGATGAATTAAATATGGCAACTATCCGAATGGTGGAGGATGCTTACCAATTGGCTCTGAAAGCTGAGGAGAAGTTGAGTCGTAAAAAAATCCAGAGAGGCCGAGGCAGAAGTCAGCCAAGAGGCAAGGCAGTTGCCCAAGATAAATACCAGAAGCCCAAGGAGGAATGGAAGAAACCTCAGGGAAAAGTTGAAAGAGGTGGAACCTCACAGAGAATACCATATGTTGAGCAGCAAGGACAACAAATTGAACAAAGAGGAGGATATGCTGATAATGATAGGTTTCCTCGTACCAGAGGTAGAGGAAGAGGAAGAGGTGGAGTAATCACATGCTTCATGTGTGGAAAGAATGGGCACAAGTCATTTGAGTGTCCAGAGAAAAAGAAAGAAACTGGAGAGACTCACATCACCGAGGCATAGAGGCAAGATGTTGACACAGAATACGCTAAAGGCAGAAGATCACTAGTGATGTGAAAAGTCCTTTTGATGCCAAAGAAGGAGATGGAGAATCCAACACAAAGGAACAGTCTTTTTAGGACTGCTTGCAAGACCAAGGATAGAGTATGCAAAGTCATCGTGGACAGTGGAGGCACCGATAATCTCGTTTCAACCGAGATGGTAGAAAAGTTGAAGCTGGAGACAACTGATCAGTCAAATCCATACAAAGTTTCATGGCTACAGAAGGGACATCAGGTAAATGTCACTAAACAATGCTTAGTTGAGTTCAAGATAGGAGGATATAATGATAAAATTTTATGTGATGTTATTCCTATGGATGTCTGTCATTTATTGTTGGGTAGACCATGGCAATATGATAGAAATGTAATTCATGATGGGAGGCTGAACACCTATACCCTGAAGAAGAATGGGAGAACTCATATGTTGTGTCCAATTGAAGATAAAGAAGTGAAGCCGGAGGTAAGCAACAAAGTGCTTCTCATGAGTGGGAAAGAACTTCTTACAGAAGTTAAGAAGAAGGAGGATCCACAATTCTTTGTGGTCAGAAAACCGAGAATTGTTCTGACTAGCACAAGAGTGGACGATTTTCCAAAAGAAGTTCAGGAACTGCTGGAAGAGTTCACTGATATTGTGGTGGACGAATTACCTCGTTCATTGCCACCGATGAGGAATGTGAGTCATCATATAGACCTCATACCAGGAGCTAGTTTTCCAAACAAATCCGCATACAGATTGACACTGTAGGAGAATGAGGAGGTTAAAACACAAGTCCAAGAGTTGTTGGACAAAGGTTTGGTCAGGGAAAGATTGAGTCCATGTGTTGTTCCAACAGTACACAGTCCGAAGAAAGACAAAAGATGGAGGATGTGCACTGATTCAAGAGCCATTAATAAGATAACTATCAGGTATAGATTCCCATTGCCAAGGATGGATGACCTGATGGATTTCTTAAGTGGAGCAAATTTTTTTTCAAAGATAGATTTGAAAAGTGGATATCATCAGATTCGTATGAGAGAATGTGACAAATGGAAAACAGTATTCAAGACAAACGAAGGTTTGTATGAATGGCTTGTCATGCTGTTTGGCTTGACGAATGTACTGAGTACCTTTATGAAGTTGATGAATGAACTCCTAAAGGATTTCATTGGGAAATTTTTCATCGTGTATCTGGATGACATATTGTTTTTCAGCAAGACAAAGGCTGAACATTTGAAGCATTTGGCTATTGTGATGAGGAGATTACAGCAAGAGAAGCTATTGATAAACATGAAGAAGTCCTCATTCATGAAGACATAACTCATTTATTTGGGGTTTGTCATATCTGCAAATGAACTGAGGATGGATCCAAATAAGGTGGAGCTAATCAAGAATTGGCCATCACCGAGGAATGTATTTGAAGTGAGGAGTTTTCATGGACTGGCTAGTTTCTACTGGAAATTCATTAGAAATTTCAGTGGAATTAGTACAGCAATGATGGATATAGTGAAGAAAAGACATAAATATTTTCACTGGACTGAAGAGGCTGAGAAGAGTTTCAATTTATTGAAACGGAAAATTACAGAGCAACCGGTTTTGGTGTTGCCATATTTTCAAAAGAAATTTCAGGTGAAATGTGATGCAAGCAGGTTTTCTATAGGAGTGGTCTTGAGTCAGGAAGACAGGCCGATTGCATATTTCAGCGAGAAGCTGAATGAGGCAAAAGAAAAGTATTCTACATATGATAAAGAGTTCTATGCCATCATATAGGCATTGAAGAAATGGAGACACTATTTGATTCCAAAGGAATTTGTTTTATATAGTGATAAACATGCATTACAATTTGTGACTCAACATGAAAAGATGAATCAGAGGCATGTTAAATGGGTTGAATACATGCAAAATTTCACTTTTGTGATAAAACATATTTCTGGTACTGCTAACAAAGTTGTTGATGCTTTGAGCAAGAAGTGTTTGTTGTTGCAGGAGTTCAAAGTCATGACGTTAGGCTTTGATGATCTTAAGGACATGTATATAGATGATTCAGACTTTAGGGAAGCTTATGAAGCAGCTGAGAATCTAGTTCTCAGAGACAGAAGGTAGTGGATAGAGTATGTGATCCAGGATGGATTGTTGTTCAAAGGAAATCAATTGTGTATTCCAAATTGCTCCATGAGGGAGAACTTGTTGAAAGAGAAGTACAGTCGAGGATTAGCAGGACATTTTGGCCATGATAAGACATTTGCAAAACTGAGCGAGTCATACTTTTGGCCAAGGATGCGGTCAGAAGTCAAGAGGTTTGTATACAGATGCAGGATTTTCCAGCATTCAAAAGGAAGGAAGCAGAATGCGGGTTTTTACCAGCCATTGCCCATACCTGAGAAGTCGTGGGATGAAATTAGCATGGATTTTGTATTGGGATTGATGAGAACACAAAGAGGTGTTGATTCAATCTTTGTGGTAGTTGACAGGTTTTCTAAGATGGCACACTTCATTCCATGCCAGAAGATCATCAATGCGACTCACATCGCAAATTTGTTTTTCAAGGAGATTGTTCGACTTCATGGATTGCCGAAAAGTATATTTTTGGACAGAGACACAAAATTCATAGGCCATTTCTGGAGAACATTGTGGAAAAAGCTAGGAACTAATTTGATGTTTAGTTCTGCTTATCATCCTCAGATGGATGGACAAACAGAGGTGGTCAACAGAAGTCTAGGAGACTTGTTAAGGAGCTTGGTGACAGAGCACCATAGCAGCAGGAATAGCATATTACCGCAAGCAGAGTTTGCATACAATGATTCAATGAACAGGAGCATAGGAAAAAGTCCATTTCAGATTGTATATGGAATGCAGCCGAGAGGAGTTTCTGAACTGAGGGATTCAAAACAGACTACGACTAGCAGCGCTAGTGCAGGAGAGTTCGTTGAAGCAATGAGGGAACTTCACAACCAGGTGAAGGAGCGACTATTGAAATCAAGTCAGGAGTACAAACGCAGAGCGGATCAACATCGGAAACAACTTCAGTTTGAAGTTGGTGATCTAGTTCTGGCACATTTGAGGAAAGAAAGGTTCCCGAGAGGAACATACAACAAGATGAAGATGAAGAAAATTGGGCCATGCAAAGTCTTGAAGAAAATGGGACATAATGCTTATGAAATTGAGTTACCAGATGGGATTGGAATATCTCCGACATTTAATGTTTCAGATTTATATCCATATAAAGGTGATGAAGCAGGAGCAGAAGGTGATGATCAACCAAAGATCTAGTGGAAGAAGTATATGCCACTTACAGAGGAGCCACAGATGGAACAGATACTGAATAAACGAGTGGGGAAGAAAACCAGAAGGAAAGAATATTTTGAATATTTGGTCAAGTGGAAGGGACATCCAGTTGAAGATGCCAGTTGGGAGACTGAAGCAGAAATTATGAAGCATGGACATACCGTGCAAGAGCTCATGGACAAGATCCCATGCAAATTTTCAAGTGAGGGAGTATGATGCAGGAGCATCCCTCACGACAAGCAAGCCAACGTGGAAGCAGAAGCCAGCTGGAAGACGTCCAGCGTAAGTTTTTGAATTTTTAATTTTCCCTTGAAGTTGATGTGCTGAATATAAATGAGATCATTTAATTTAGGTGCCTTGGTAAAAATGTAATCAGACCTCGAGCCATACGCTCTCGTCTAAGATAGACAGAGGCATTTATAGTAGTAGTTTCAAGTAGATAGAATTAAATTCTTAGATTAGATAGTTCTAGAAGAAAGAGGGAAATGGGATATAGACACCCTCATTGTGCATTGTAACATAGTTTAGCAACAGGAGCAAGAAGAGTCTAGAGCATAGGAGAATAGCAGAGAGTTGTAGAAGAACACCCATGTACAGATCTTGAATTAATAGAAGAAGTTGATTCAGATTCATGGCTGTTGTGTTATTCTCTGTGTATGTGTGTTGAATTCTCTGCTTATGAATATTACTTCCTGTTATGTATTGTTATCATGCTGTGTGATTTCATGTATCGAGATTGAAATCTGAGAGGAAGTGAGGTGAGTTACAATTGTTTCTCCTTTGAGCAAGGATTCCTGCAAGGAGTGCAGTTGAATTCGTCCGCAAGGAGTGCATTGACAAAAGGCTCGAGAGTTAAACTCTGGTTCTCAAAACACTCAGAAGTGAAAGTGGGTTGTTGAAGCCATGCAAGGAGTGTGCAGGCTAAGGAGAGTCTCAGTCGTGACACTGAGTGAAGTATTGAAGGATTGCTGCTACGGGCACACGTAGAGTCAAGGAAGCCCGAACAGTTGAAGTGTTCGTAGGCTTGCCGCAAGGAGTGCATGCAAAGAACCTCGTTGTGGTTGAGGAAATTTAGAAAAGCTCAGGAAGGTTAGGCCCTTGAGTCACTGAAGATCTACGTAGATAAGTGTGACTTGAAGTCGAGGAGAAATGTTGCAGGTTGGCGAAGCGGCGAAGGAATCTCGCTGAGAGATACCCTTTTTCATATCGTGGAGCACATAAGGAAGAACGGATGGTCAAAATCTTCTCAAGAGATTTCACAAAGTTTCAGGGATCATTAGATCTCGCAGAGGTGCAAGGAGATTAACCAAGGAAGAACGGGTGGTTGAAATCTTCTGAAGAGGTTTCGCGAAATTCTGAGGATCGTCAGATCTTGCAGAGGTGCAAGTAGGTTATGGAGAGAAGATTCCAAAGGGTTTGAAGTGGCAAAGTGGCGAGATATTTGGAGTCGTCCATCTGAGAGGACAGGTGGCAGAGATCGGTGATCTCACAAACTCGGAAGTTTGCAGAGTGAAAGCCCAAGTATAGGGTGTTCAAAGCCGTGAGGCGCAAGGACGTGAAGTGGTGAGATATTTGGAGCCATCCATATGAGGGGATAGGTGGCAAGATATCAAGAGATCTTGCGAACTCAGGAGTCTCCAGGGTAAAGGCCCAAGTATTGGGTGTGCAAAGTCGCGAGGCGCGAGGACGTGAGGCGACGAAGGAGTTAGAGGATTGCAGCCGTCCATCTGAGGGGATAGGTGGCAGAGATCGAGAGATCTCACGAACTCGAGGGTTCACAAAGTGATAGCCCAAGCATTGGGTACTCCAAGTCGTGAGGTTGCGAGGTAGCGAGAGAAGGACAGTCGTTGGATCCAGAGCACAGGGGGACCGTTGGATCTGTGTGAGGGATCATGTCTCAGGACCTCGCAAGAAAAGGTTTGAGAATTTGACCATGGGGATTGCGAGGTAGCAAGAAGGCGATATCCCGACAACTGGAGGATAGTGTGGGCCATAGCAGAGTGTGAATGGAATACAGGTGGCACAAAAGATTCGTGAGTCGCAAAGTGCCGAGGAGCCGAGATTCGTGTGGATGACGAGTCACGAAGTGCCGAGGAGCCGAGATTCATGTGGACAACGAGTCGTGAAGTGCCGAGGAGCCAATATTCGTGTGGACGACAAGTCACGAAGTGCCGAGGAGCTGAGATTCGTGTGGACGACGAGTCATGAAGTGCCGAGGAGCCAAGAATCATGTGGACGCCGAGTCACGAAGTGTCAAGGAGCCAAGGTTTGCGTGGACACGTGGCAGAGCATAAGGTGGGACCGCGAATCTCGGGGACTCATGGACTAGGAGGGTGAAACCTCGATGGTTCAACTAGTGAGGTCACGAGGTCGCGAGGTTGCGAGGTTGCGAGAGGCGCTAATAGTTAAGCCTAGCCCATGGTTGCATGAGGAAGAAGCTATACCCGTATCGCCAGATCGGGTATCAAAATATTTGAAAGGAAAAGTTGGAGGCTTTGAGTGACGAACTCGCGAGACAGCGAGATTTAGCTGATCTCCTGGTGGTAAATGGGAGACCTTGGAGAAATATTTCTGTGGGTGCAGATTTCTCAACAGGGAAATAGAAGAACCTTCGAATTCTTCGGGCCGAAAAGAAGAAGGTCCTGTGAGAGTGGAGGCGCCTGGGTGGCGCGCCCCTACGTCACCTTTCAAGTTGGTTTATGGTCTTGAAGTTGTTGTACCAATGGAATATTTGGTACCAATATTAAGGATTGTTGCATTCATAGACATGGATGAAATTGGCACTATTCACGAAAGACTTGCACAGTTGGTTGAACTAGAAGAAGACATAATCATTGTCGGGTTCCATCAACAAGTTCAGAAGGAGAGAGAGAAGGCCTATCATGACAGGCACATCAAGAAGAAGGAATTCAAGCAAGATAACTTAGTGTTGATGTATGACACTAAGTTTATAAAACACCCTGGGAAGTTCAGAACGCATTGGCTTGGACCATATGAGATCGCCTATATCACGGAAGGAGGAGTTGCGTAGCTGAAGACATTGAATGGAGAATGGAAAAAAGGATTGGTGAATGGGAGTCGACTGAAATTGTACTATGACAACCAGTTACCTCACAACTCTAAGTAAAGGCATGAGGAAAAGGGTCTCGGTACCAGGTGCAGTTGAAACTAGGTACCAAACACAGAATTGACAATCTACATAAGGAGGGAGTGGAGGCATAAAGAAGAAAGAAAAGGATGCACTGCACAGTTCATGTCGAATAAAAATAGAGGAACCAGATATGAAGTGCCTCGGTACGAGTCACGGGTGAGTGTTGGGGGCTTGTTGGCCCTTGGTTATGGAAGGAAGCAACATACAAGGAAGAAAAGGTAAAAAGTTGAACTTCGCGAGAGACACAGTAACTATCACTGGGTCGAAGTGAGTAAAATAGCAGAAAAGATGGAGCGATGTGAAGAAAAGAAAGCCATTGGATGAGGATATCAAGGATGACATATCAACAAGGAAGATGGATCGAGGACAACTCAAAAAATGGAAAAAGCCACCGTTGGATGCTTTGGAGCACCGCGTGAGAAGGAAGGAAAGACACTTCGAATCTAGTTCCTTTGTTTTTCTTCGACCCCCCAAAGTAACAATGACACTACGATGTTGAGATTCTTAAAGGGCCTCCTTCACCTCAATTATATATGAGAGAGTGAGAGGAGAACAATTCCCATGATGCATGTGGGATAAATTGGACTAAGTTTATAAAATTCCATAGGCATGTAAAATACTAGGACTTCATGAGTGATCACCCATCCCAGTACTACTCTAGCCCAAGTGCGCTTAACTGCGGAGTTCTAATGGGATTTGATGCATTAAAACTATGTTGTATGAATGTACATAATACCATTACATGATGTATGTAATTAAAAAATGAAGATGACATTACATTTCATTCTCCATCAAAAGGGTGAATGTCATGGTTTATCAAAACCACAGGCTCAAAATGGTGATTCAGTGAAAAAGGTGGATGGCCACCGAGATCCATCTGGATCAATACTGTTATGGTACGGGTCATTTCAATCATTACTGGTTCCCCTCACCATCTCTCTCATGCATCATGATCTACCTTGGAAACCCCTTCAACACTTATGCAACAACTTTCATTTTTTTTAGTAACATAAATATATACATTACCTTATATAACAAATGGTTCATCAATTCCAACATCCACACATAATTAGTCTTCCCATAGTCTTTTAGTAGGCTATAATTATATTTACAAGCTGGGGGAAACAAGGGTATTAAAGTTTCCAATGAGCGTCCATAGCCCTGACGTGTTTACTTGTACTTCCCACACTTTACAATGCTTTGAACTTCCTTATATTTACTAATTTCACCCTTTATATTTTATTTGTAAAGAATTCCAAATGCAATTGGGTGAAGGAAGTAGTTTGGCATAGGGGATTAATTTATTTAAAAGAATAGTGTTGACAGGTCAAAATGATTTGTTCTATCAATTAAGGGAAAATGCCCAATGATGGGTCCCAATTAGACCTGCTCTCGTTTGAGATAGGGCTTCTGGCCAGATTTTGGCCTAGTTACCGACTAACTAAATAGAATATTGATAAAATGCTAACTAAAAAACTAACTAAAATATCAATTTGAGGACCAAAGATTCTCAGATGAATTAAAAATAATGAGGAAAAGGAAAAAACACAGCTAACTGACCTTAAACTAAGAGATAGGACCAATAATCTAAGATGGAATTTTAAACTATTGTTATTTAATCTAACCTATCCTGATCATGAGAAAAATACTAGAATAAATGAATACAATGAAAGATGTGTATTACTTGTTTAGAATAAATTCATGACACAAGTTATATGAATATTTGATAGCATAATCTATTAGAACCAAAGAATTGAGAAAATTAACACGATTACACTATTATTGTACTCATCCTAAAAAATCATGATAGTTATAAAATGAATATATTAATTTTGAAGTAATTTGTCGACTAACACTCATAGGCTACAAACAGAGAAATGCATAAACAAAATAATCTCAGTTACACATATCAATACATAATCTTTAGATTTAGAATGTCTCTTGGATTCAAAAATAACTTTCAGTAACAATGTTGTCCTACTAGCTTCAAAGACCAAAATCCTTTTTAAATGTGTAGCACTCCCTTTATATAGTGAGGGGCCTCATTTCCAACCGTTTTTCATGGTAATTATAGAAATTTGAGCCATTTCACAAAAAAAGACTCTTCATTTTCCAGCAAAGATTACAATATCAAAAGAAAATAACATCTAGATAGAAATAAAAATTTAACAATCATGACATGGTTTGCTCCTGTTGTTGGTAATGGTTTTCCTTCCAAGTGGATTAGTCATTAAAAATTCTCTCAATCTTGCTTGATTTTAATCTCTCTAAGATTGATTCTCCATTACAGAATTTTGCGGCCACTTCTTGATGTAACCACTCAATCGTGGCATTTACAAAGGACTGAATCTTCTAGGTAAGCCATGTAGGAAACAACAGATTTTATTCAATTGATTTTTCATCAAATGACATCAATTCATGAATGTTTGTATGACTAGCCTTCTTTTAATCTTCCACCTCAACCGCCCTAGTGCTGACATAAGCCATTTCATCTATAGATTGCAGTGGTTGTAACCCTACCTATGCTATGAGATCATTAGCATTTTTCCATAGTTGTGCACATGTGTTAGAAACCACCCCTTGGGTGGAATGGAAAGTCCCAAAGAGAGGTTTTCTAGTGTCAAACAACATTCAATACTTGATTCTTTCTCTTTTCGAATAAACTGGTAGGGAGGTAGGTATAGGTCGTAGCCTGTCTTGCCAATTTACCATTTCCTCAAAAGCCTCACTATCTTCCTGATACCTTCCTTGAGTCTAAATCAGAGTATTCTAAATATTTAATTGTTCTTTCCACTCCAATCGTATGTCAATCAATATACCAAGGAGCTCATTCTTTACCTTATCTATATCTTTGCTGACAGCTAGGACTTGATCTTTGATGGACTTCATGGTACCTGTCGAGGTGCTAGTCTTTTATAAAGAAGAAATAAGTTTATGTTTTTCTACTTCCAACTCCTTCCTGTGGGTGTCCCATAGGATTTTAATCCTCTTTTCAAACTCTTCGTTCAAGTGATCTCTTTTTTCTTGTAGGGAACCATTTATCTTAGTTGAGTTCAGAATTTCAGCTGCACTAATAGCTTCCTGGACATCTATGTCAAATTGGTCTTTTGCATCTTTAATCTCTGTTTCCATGGCTCTATTACTCGGGTCCTGGCAATGTTCATGGAATTAGTTATCACCATAACAAAGGAGGCATTTAATCCCATGAAGGCGTTGAGCACTAAATCCACTTCAGTTGCATTCTCCTCAGGATAAGGGCTGACCTTCCATTCCAAAATCCTTCCTGTTGTCGCCCTTATGCACACTTGCGAACGTGAGCTAAGTCCGGCTCACTTAGTGTGCCCTCGGAGACACAATGTCTAAGTTCTTGCCCACATTGTCACCTTGACAAGAACTTCTTCCGTCTAGGCTTACTCCTAGGGAAGCCAAGGGGGGTTGTCCCTAAGTTACTAAGTTAATTTTAATTACAAGTTCTAGGAGTTAGTTTCAATTCGTTACAGGCTAAGGGGAAAAACTAGCCTATATGATAAGCAGCAATGTAGGTGCAATTCTAAGTCTAAATGTTAGGAAGCCCTTTCCTAGGTCAACTAAAGACTAGTGCCTAATGTTGGGCTATGGGGTCAACTATGTTCAAGGGTTGTTCGTTACAACAAGTTTACAATTAAATCAAATCAAATTACCCAA
>JZKD02S1684653.1:94890-111210 GCA_000966675.3 Picea glauca | reverse complement strand
CTTGTACTTTTTATTCCTTGGAGATGTCCATGAATACATCTTGATATCGAGCTTCTTTCACTTTGTTTGTTCATTTTTCATTTCCTTTCTTTCCAAGTTTATATATATTCAATGACAAAAGGCTATCATCCCATCTCTTCGTTGGTATATTAAACTTTTATACATTGCTTTTAAGGTTTGTCTCAATGCCAGATAGTTGTCATCCTATCAGTGCATTCATAAAATAAAGCTGCAAGTATTTTCCTGTTATGTCTGCCCATATATTATAGGCAATCTTATATATGTTTCTGCTAGTATGAAGAGTATCTTACCTATCATCACTGGCCATTCACATATGCTATTGTATAGGTATTTATGTTAGCATAATGAGTCTTCTCTATATTTCCACAAATTGATTTAAACCTACTGAGAAACATAGTTGAAATCCTTGGTCTTTCGAGTGATTTACGTATTTCTAAATGGATAATAGTTTATAATGTCATCTAATTTGATCCTTCTTTCCTCCACATTATTGATTTATTTAAGTTACCAAGATTACACCCTTTACAGTCAGGGAGTGATTTCTTGGAGTGATAACAAAATGGCGTTGTTTCCAGGGAACGAAAGTGAAAGAAAAGTTTCCTTGGGAGAACGACAAAGATCTGATTTTTGATGGAAGACAAGAGACAGACATAAAACTTGACTGTAATCATATGCCTGGCAACTCCACACTAAAGACTGCACTGGGGAGAATCCGATTGATAGAAGATGAAGAGGCTGAATTCAAAATCCAGGTACCAGTTCATCAGTTTACTTTATGAACTGTTGTTATTCTTTATCATCTCATTTATACTTTTCCCTTCACATGTAAAAGAATTATCCTCTGTTTTGTATATTCTGAAGATTATCAGCCATCTTTTCTATATCCATCTTTAGAAAAATATTTACAACCTGCTTGCATTGAATATCTTGAATCAGTCTTTTTGCCTCAGCTCATTTATAAACATGACCACTGTATTTCAATTTCTTTTGAATTTGATCAACCATGTAACCTTGAAGAAATCAAAACTAATTTAAAACATATGGAGAGCCCAACACTTGTTTCCATAACTTTTGAATCTTGTCAACAACTTACTATCCCTCATCCTACAGATTTTCAAATTAAAATTAGGATGAAGATGTTTAAACCTCTCAGGTTACCTTACCTTCTCCATCCTTATCCTCTTGACTGTTATGAATATCTCCCTTGGTTTTCTGGTGAAGATCAAGCTTCAGCTGAGAAACACTTGGAATCCTTTGGGGATTTTGTTGATCGTTTTCAGATTGTTCATGAAGATGTGATCCTAAGATTTTTCTCTAAATCATTGATCAGAGATGCTTCCATATGGTTCAAGAATCTAAGAGCTAACTCCATTGGCTCTTGGATCGAATTCTCGGATGTTTTTATGAAACATTGGGGTGTACACAAAACACTAGACTCATATCTTGTTGATTTCTATGTTTTAAAAAGAGAACAGAATGAAACTTTGCCTGTTTTCAATCAGAGATTTTACAACATCTACCATGGTATGCCTTTGGAGGATAGGCCTACAGAAACAGATTCCATGATATAGTATGTTATGGGATTTCATTCAAAACTTGCACTTATTTTGCTAGAAAGGAAATCTTCATCATTAAGTATTTTGTTTGAAGATGCTTTAGAGGTGGAAGAGAACATTTGTGCTTCAAGGAGAATCCCAGAGAAGGTTGATGTTGAAAACCATTATCTACTTGAGCCAACAGAATGTCAGTACAGTTCAGACTTCAAGCAAGAAGATAATGACTATGAGTCAGTTTTAGAACAACAACAAGCAACTAAAATTATCTCAGATTGTGAATCAGAGTCCTCAACATTGGCAGAGCATTCCAGAGACAGGTATTCATGTAAGATTTATGATCGGTTTACAAAACCAGTTGAACCTATGATAACTAATTATTGTATAGACAATTACATGTTTACAACTGATCATGATCTTTGTTATCCGAACACTGCTAAATCATCATCTTCTAAGTATTGTCTTGAAAAAGAAGTCATAGTTTTTGATGATTATAAGCTGATAACAAAAGAACAAGGAGATAATCAATCTTCTAGCAGAGAAGCAATTGTACGAGTATATTTTTTTCCTGAAGATCAACAGATGTCTGATCTCAGTTTCAAATATCCAGTAGTAGCCTTCATCGAATCATACATTTCAGAAGATTTGAAAGTTTCATATTTCTTTGGATTGCACATGTTTCCTGTTGAGTTTGGTTGTGTGAATGACTTTTATTCATTGTTGTTTCATTTCAAACATCAGTTGTTGATCAGTGATAATGATGAGATCATTACAATATTGAAATTGCTTGGTTGGCTGCTATGGAAATATGCCTTTACGTAACCAAATTGTAGAGTTGGTTAGGGTAGAGTAGGGTAGGAAATAAGCTTGTTGCCCAAGCATTTCTTTTCTTCCATTTTTTTAGCAGATGCAACAATTACCTTGTGTGAATAAAGGTAGTCTTGAAGATGTACAGAGATCTTTACATAGGTCATGAAATATTTTCATAAAGAGGTGAATGGATGACTCTATGCCCAATGGAATGTTGATTCCATGCCCAATGAAATGTTGACTCCATGCCCAATGGAATGCTGACTCCATGCCCAATGAAATGTTGACTCCATGCCCAATGGAACACTAGAGACTAAGTTATGGATTTTATTTTTTCAGGAAAGGCATTAGATCTGTGGTTCTTGGAAACCTCAGAGGGAGGTCTCCATCCCAGTTGGAGCTAGATGTTAGCGATAAAAAATGATTTTCTTATTATTTTGATATCACATAATAAATAATTATAAGGTAGAAGATTTATTTATAAATCTTAAAATCTTTGAGACGGGCGTTTAAATATATTATTGAAATGAATAAATCAATTCCTATCTCGAAAAAAAACAAAAATAAATTTTGGCTTTCAACGGCTAAATGGATTTTTCACAGTGTAATGAGCTGCCAAAAGCTTTCCTTTTCGGCAGCCAAAAGAGAGGATACAGAGAAAAAGAGTCATTGAATGTGAAGAAGAGTCCAGAAACGTCTTCTTTCTACCCAGATTGTGATTTCTTGATTCCAGGACGCATGGGAATGATCATAAATAAAGGGTAATAATTAGGAGAATACATATCAGCTTCCTAATCAAGTTTTGAAGACATGTGGTAAGGGAATAACACCAAATTGCATGATTACTCTTGATAGAAATCGCCCAGCCATCAAAGACAAATCTCTGAATATGTGATTTTCATCTCAAATTAGACCTAAAGTTAATTTTATCTTTCGGTGGCTAAATGTGAAATTTACAGGGTAATGAGCTGCCAAAAAGCTCTAACTTTTGGCAGCTAAAAGGAAAAATACACGACTAGTAATCCGTCGAAAGCTTTGAAGAGTCCATATCAATATTCTTTCTGCCCAGATCGCATTTTTTCATTTCCAGAATCTGTGGGAATGATCTCAAATTAAAGATAATAATTATCAGAAGCTAGATCATCCTCCTCATCAAGTTTTGAAGGCATATGGTAAGGGAATGAAGCCAAATGGCATGTTTATTCTTGACAGAAATCGCCCATCCATCAAAGATAGATTTCGAAATCTATGATTTTTACCAGCAAGATGCCAAATAATTCTCCAGGTTGTCAAATTCGACTTATGATGATAAGATTAGATCATTTATGCTAAAATAACAAATTGATTATGTTTATTTTTCGTATTTCAGATCCATTAAATTAGGATCTTCAAACCTTGATGTAAAGGCTATAAAAGCCTAGGAATTCTAAGGTTCTAGGGTTGGGGGGGGAAATAGTTTGAGGACTGTGGTTCTATTCTTGAAGACTTGTACTTTTAATTCCTTGGTGATGTCCATGAATACATCTTGACATCGAGCTTCTTTCACTTTTTTTGTTCAGTTTTAATTTCATTTCTTTCCAAGTTTATATATATTCAATGACAGAAAGTTTTCATCCCATCTCTTTATTGGTATATTAAACTTTTATACATTGCTTCTAAGGTTTGTCTTAATGCCATATAGTTGTCATCCTATCAGTGCATTCATAAAATAAAGCTGCAAGTTTTTTCCTGTTATGTCTAGCCATATATTATATGCAATCTTATATATGTTTCTACTGGTATGAAGAGTATCTTACCTATCATCACTGGCCATTCACATATGATATTGTATAGGTATTTTTGTTAGCATAATGAGTCTTCTCCACATTTCCACAAATTGATTTAAACCTACTGAGCAACATAGTTGAAAGCCTTGGTCTTTCGAGTGATTTATATATTTCTAAATGGATAAGATTTTATATTGTCATCCGATTTGATCCTTATTTCCTCCACATTATTGATTTATTTAAGTTACCAAGCTTACACCCTTTATAGTCAGGGAGTGATTTCTTGGGGTGATAACACCTGGGATATTTTTAACGTGTACGAAAATGTTAAAGGAAAAAATATCTTCTCAGTTAAATATTGTCATGTCTTAACGATGATGTGCACTAATGGAAGCCAATCAATTTGGAAGTGTGTACTCTTCTCTTCTCCATATAATCGGAAAAGCATGGCCACCCGTAGCTTGTAAGGGGTTTTAATCCTGTGGATGGGGACCAATTTCTATACTTTTTTAAGAGTCTCATCCTCATCCACCCATCAGTGTTTCATCTATTTTTCTGGCCCTTTGCTTACCTAGGAGAACCCTTTTAGGAAAGGTTTGTTCATCGAGAAAGTAGGAGTGGGAAGGTGATACCTGGAGCTAATATCCTCTGGTCTGAGAGAAGATACTCATGCTCCTTATTTTATCATGATAAGCACTATGGAAGAGTCAAATTGTTTGAGGCACCACTGAGCTACCTTGTTGTATTGGAATAGTTGTGGCCTAACAACTACCTGTTGAATTTTTCTTTTTAAGATATTTTGGTACACCTCTAAGACTTTGTTGTCTTCAGGAAACTCTACAGATTCAAAAATCATGTAGATATATTCAAAGATGGGGTAGTGGTCCTCACCAGTATGAGGAATTGTATCAGTTACCAGAGTTTCGACTAGCCAAGACGATGATTTGGGGCCTGCGGGACCCTAGAAGTAAACTGAACTCCTAGGTCTTTTGGGATTTTGGTTTGCCATGATAAATAACCAAGTTAAATTACAATAACATGTCAAAATAACTATAAGATTATTTTACGTATAACTCATTAGTTGTAATAATGAAAAATACTGGTTAAATGATAGAAAACAAAAGGTTATCGGTAAGAAAGAAGTTGCAGTAGCAGAGAAGGTAGTCTTGGTGAGTGAGGGAGTCTAGAAGAAAATCAAAATTCACAGAATGAGTTTTGAAAACTTACAGTGCAATTTGTATCCTGAAATGGTGTTTTTATAACTCGTAGTGTACATCAAATTAGCACGGGTATGCCATAACTCGGGTGTGTACGAGGATCTTGCCAAATTTGATCTTAACACTTCTCGTTAATGCACTTCATCTCCATAATTAAATATTATTAAGTAGGTTAGGCACATTTATTAAAACATTGGGGGAAGTGCTAAATCACATCCTCAAATTAGACCATTATCGGGTCGATCTTTCAGAGTATGAAAGATCATGGTTTTTTCGAATCGTAAAGAGAAACGTATTGAAGGTTTATTCCCTAACATGTGGGACAATGTGTGGGCACAACGCATCAACCAATGAATGGTAATACGAACAGAAGTGGGACCCATCGGGGTAAATCATGATGAGTGCGGAACTAAAACCTGAGGGGAAGGTATCAATGGAATATTCATTGCTTAGAAAGGCATGCTAAACTATGTGTTTTACAGGATTTCAGGGTTTGGTTGTTGGGGTTTTGAAAGATATGGAAAGTTTGAACTCCAATGACAATGGTATTGAAGAATATTCTTTCGGATTGGGAGAACGTGCGAGACACGCCTGAGAAGGGTCAAAAATCCATTGGAGTTTTATTTTTAGAGTGCAATGAAATGATGTTTAAAATGGGTCTCGGTGAGGATGGCATCGAAGGTAATATTCCTTCGATTCCTTTGATATACATTCATGTTCCGAAATAAATAAAGACAACTCATTAGAGAATCGATAAAAAGGGCATTCAACAGTCCAATATTGGGATGCCACTTAGGTAAGTGATCATTTGACAGGTTAGCACGATATTTGGGTTTCTATGAAAGACAACACTGTAAGAGCCAAAGTGGTCAAAGCGCGATGATCAGAGTTGGAAATCACACGTTAAAAAGGGATTCTGATGAACACGATCCTGAAACAGATTTGAGTTAAGCTTGGGTTGTGTTAGAAAAGAAGGTATACAGGTCTTGGAGGGTAAAATATAAGCGCAAGACGAAAAAGGAGAAAATATTTTTGGGGCTCCATAAAATTTATAGAGATGGGGGGGTTGTTGTGGGATGCCCCACAATAAATGGTGACTTATTGGAGCAAACCATTTATCTCTAAATTCCAAAAATTGAAACTGTCATTAGACTGAAGAAACAATTACCTTTTCTAAAATCCCATTCAGTATTCAATTTAAGGACCCCACATTCAATGGTATTTTCACAAGATTTAAAGAAGATCCCATCATCAATGATCATCCACATAATTCAAGTGATCATTTTTTGGGGAAACTTCATAAATTCACAGTGAAGTTATGAGAGTGACACCACATTAGAAAATTAAGTCAACGTTTGTAGACCAAAGTGTTTTCTTTACCTCTCTTTCCTGGCATTGCTTCATTTCCAGTGAGCATCCATAGCCCTAAAGAAGATACCTCGGTATCATACAAGCATGTCACCATTGTCAGCGAGTGTCCATAGCCCCCACGGGTTTACTTGTACTTCCCACGCTTTAGTGTTTTCGACTTCTTTATGATTATTCTTATAAATCCACCTTTTAGATATAGAATTTAGATATTGTGATTGAAATATGGGTGGTGGTAAATAGGAAGCGGGGTGATACGAGAGTCATTTTGATTTTGTAGTTTTAGTCAACAAATTAACTTTTATTGGGTATACAAACACGAAACACTGAGGTATTTTAAAATTTGGGAGTAGTGGGAAGAGACACTGGATTTATGTGGAAGACATTGAATTCGGGATATCTCAAGAAACTTGAAAAGGAACATCAACGGGACCTAAGAGTGGTCACATAAGAGTGAATAATAGATGGAACTCATCGAAAGATAAATAACTTAAGGGTTCAAAGTTTTTATTTTGGTACAGATGAACAAGTTCCTCTTTTCTGTGGTACCATTTGTTGACAGGGAAAAACCAGGGTTTCTGATGCGAAAGAATGATTGGCCCATAGTAACAGACAATAGCATAGGGTTTAATATAAACTAGAAAAGCAAAGGAAAAAGGAAGGAAAAACATCGAAAAATAGTCATATTTTTTAAAATCAAAACTAAAAATAGAACTACAACTGAAAAACTACTATGTAAAGGGATACATCACAATAGGTGACCAAGAGAAGTATTTATTCAGTATTTGGCCATTGACAGGGAGTTCCTCCTCATCTCCCTGTAGTGTCTTGAGCCTTCAAGTCCCAGGGCCTATTTTTTGGTGGATCAAATAGAATCCTAGCCATAGTTTATGGAATTTGGAGTGTTTTCCTTTAAGTTCATTAGCTTTATACCACTTGAGAACAAGATCTCCTTATTGGAAATATTTATTGCCTAGATTTGATCTAGTGAACCACCTTTTAACCATTTCTTAGTGTTGGGTTAAGTTCATCTTATATTTTTCCCTTTCTTCTTCGAGTTTTAACAACATGTTTAATCTTTCTTGCATTAGCGAACATGCTTTGTCCTGGATGGATTGGGCCAATTGCAAAGTAGGTAGGAAGGTATGGGTTGGTACTGTGGCTTCTTCTCCGTAATCCAGGAAAAAGGGGGAGTTACCAATGGATGACTTGGGAGTTACTATATAAACCCAAAGATCATTCCAAAGAGTAAGATTCCAATTTTTTTTATTATCATTGAAAGTCTTCTTGAGGATTTTAATGAGATTCTTATTAGTGGATTCTACTAGACTGTTTCCCTGTGGATAGTAATTTACTGAGTACTTAACCTTGATATTTCTTTTGAGGGAGAATTTAGTTATCTTAAAAGAAGAAAAATACTTGTAATTATCAAAAACTAAAAAGTCTAGAATTCCAAAACTAGTAATGATGTGTGATTCAAAGAACAAAATCACCTGATTTTGATTGATGGACTTTAAAGGGATTTCCTTGCTCCATCTTGTGAAATAATCAATGGTTGTTAAGATATATTTATGCAAATGCGATGAGTTTGGATTGATCTCCCTGATAATTTCTAACCCCCACTGCTAGAAGGGGTGCTCGATGATGATAGGTTGTAAGGGGAAAGCAACTTTCTTTTATCTCCCGACTAAGGTTTGGCACTGTTGGCATTTCCTAGCATATGCATGAGAGTCTTTAAATATGGAAGGCCAGTAGTATCCTTCTCTGAGTATTTTGTGTGCCACAGTATCCCCACCATAATTTCCTCCTGCAGGACCATCATGGAGCTTAGACATGACTTTCTCAGCATCCCTTTTCTCCAGGCACCTAAAGAAAATGCCATCATAATTTTTTATGCATATAATTCTCTGTATCAGCTGATATTGGGCAGATTTTAGCCTAAGAGCCCTTTTCTTCTTAGGGTCCAGATAATGTGAAGCTTATCCATGATTCAAGTAATATTTCATTTCATAAAACCAAGGATCTGAACTGAATGGGATGTAACATACTTCGCTTTCAAATAGCTCGATGTCTTGATAGAGAACATATTCATTAGGTTCAATGCAAGGGAATTATGTAGCTAATTTTCATATCCCTTCTCCTTTAATGATCTTCATAGTTTTGATCTCTAGGTCATATTCTTGTAGAGATATAATCCAATTTGGTCTCTTTTCTGCCAGATCCTTTTGTACCAGGATGTTCCTAACAATTGGGTAAGGAACAATAACCTTAGTTTTATATTTGAGTAACAATAGCCAAAAGTGTTTGAAAATTTTGAACACCGCATATGCATGTTTATCAACTTCAGGATAATTCATCTCAGCTCCTTGTAGACCTGAATTCATAAAATCCATAGGAAACTCTTCTCCTTCTGAGTTCTTTTGTGTTAATATCGCCGCAAAAGCAGTATGGGAGGAAGATGTGTAGAGGATGAAATCTCGATCAAAATCTAGACTCAATAGTGTCAACGCTTGATTAATATCTTCTTTGATTTTGTCAAAAGCCTCATTTTCTTTAGATCCCAAACTAAATTGAGCATTCTTCTTTATCATATCTTGTAGAGGCTTTACTGTCTCGACAAAACTGGGTATGAATCGTTTGATGAAATTTACCTTTCCGAGGAATGACTGCATAGATTTTTTGTTGTGAGGGGGAGGGATCTTAGCGATCTCTTCGGCCCTTTCAGGTTCAATCTACATACCATGTTTAGAGACAATGAAACATAGAAGTTTTCCTTCATCCATGTTAAAAATGGATTTCTTGGGGTTCAGAGATATGTCGTATTTCCTACATCAATTAAATACCTTCTTCAAGTGGTATATATGATCTTCTTTATTTTTGAGAAGATGGTCATGTCATCTAGGTACACTACCACACATTCTCCCAGGAGACCTCTAAAGGCAATGTCCATGGAATTTTTATATAGGCATATGTTCCCCATTTGGTTATCAAAGTGGTTTTAATTTGATCTTCATGAGCTACTAGGACTTGATTATACCCTAAGAATCCATCTAGCAGGGAGAGCATTTCCAATCTGAACACACGTTGGAGAATTTTTTCCATGGGAGGTACATGGTAGTTATCTTTTTCAAAGGCTTTGTTTACATTTTTTAAATCAACACAGAGATGGATATCCCCATTCTTTTTTCTTACCATTACTAAGTTTGATATCCACTACATATGACTTACCAGAAAAATGATTCTAGCCGCCAAAATTTTATTTAGCTCTACTTTAACCTGAAGTTCAAGACTGGGGTGCATCTTCCTCAAGTTCTGTTAGAAAGGTTTGGTTTGAGATTTCATGGGAATGACATGTTGTATAATATTTGTATCATATTTCTTGAGGTCACCATATGTCCAGGCGAAAATGTCTTTATATTATTTAAATAACTTTATGTATGCTTTCTTTTCTTTAGGAGAACGTTTTTTTCCCAAGTTGATGTTCTAAGGAGAAAACTCGGATCCCAAGTTTATTGTTTCAAACTATAGGTATGAACTATTAGTCTTGTAGTTCGTGACCTTATTGAATTTGAATTGAAGCTCGTAGAGTTTTTCTAACCTGACCACACTCCTGCGAATATTGTTGGATGAGCCTTCTACATTAGTATCATCGTTATTATCAATATTCATCAGTATGTCGTGTTGGCCTTCATCTATGATAGAATCCTTAAAGGTATATTTGAGGTGAAAAAAATTGATAAGTTGTTGGTCGTTGTCAAAGACCCCCCAACTTATGATATCGTTTGGAATTGATGGTTTGTACAAAATTTCAACATAGAAGGAGTTAGGCATCAATTTTTTTGAGGGTATTAATCTGGACACCATATTTGCCAATAAATCAGTGTCATAATTTAATGATCAGGGAACAATGTTAATATTGAAAGCCATGAAAGATTTAATTAGCTTCCAGACCTCAAACTGTTGATTTTTTAAGTGAATTGAAAGGAAATAGATAGTATTTCATACCTGTCTAATGATGATTTTGGAGTCACCAAATACCTTGATTTTTTCTTCTTTCAAGTCAGCTTCCTTCCTAAGTCCCTGTACAAGGGCTTCATATTTGACAATGTTGTTGATGCAAGGAAATTCCATTTTGCATGCAATTAACATTTTAGTAACTTTCGGGTCTTTTAGTATACAACTCACTCCTTCACCTTCTAAGGATTTTGATCCATTGAAGAATAACATCCACATATTAGGAAACCTTTTTTTATTTCAACTGGTATTTTTTAATTTTCAGATTTTTTGGTTTTCAAAAGGTTAGTAGAGTCGGTGCATTTTTCTAACTTATCTAAAAAAACTACGTTAGTCTGTACATCTGGGGGATGGTTAGTTTGATCAGCTATATCACAACTAGACTCAATAATCTGGGTGCAATGAAGGATTTCTAATTTAGCATCAGATTCCACAACAGTTGATGGTTCGACCGTGAAGTTCCCAAAAAAAATCTCAAATGAATAATTCCCAATAATGGAATGGTTGAACATCAATGGTTCATTCAGATCGTTTAAATTAGTAACTACATGTTTCATGTACCTTTCTCTGTCAATCCTAATTCAATTCATTTTACCATTGAAAGAGAGCCATATATGGGACCATTCAGTAGTGAAATAACAGTTGAACATGGCCGACCAATCTTGACTTAAGAGCATACCATAATTATCAGGAATGTCCAGTATTATTATATCTATGGTTTTATGAACTTTCAAGTTAGCAGACATCCTAATCAACACTTTTTTCAATTCTCCGACCACCTTAACTTTAGTTCTGTCTAACTGGATAATATGAATGTTAGATGGTTCGGGTTTTATGTTAAGATTCTCATAGACTTTAATAGGAATGACATTAGATGAAGCTCCTGAGTCCACCATGCAATTATGAACATTCTTATTGAATATTTCAAAAGTGATAAGGAAAGGAGGAGTGTTGGACCTAGATCTCAAACCTATTAAGGATGGATTAGTCACCACCTGAATTTTGTAAGGCATGTTGTTATTAGGTGAATTTACCTTTTTGATTACCCTTTTAGTTCCCGAGTTTGATTCACGAAATCTAGGAGAAGTCTTACCTTGTAACATTCTGATGAAATTTTCTTGAATTTCTAGAATTTTCATGAGTTCAAAAAAAGAAATGTTGGCCTTTTTTTTCTTTAGATCTTCTAAAAAGTCATATTCCAATTTGGACAAGGGTGTAGGCAAAGTATTTGATTTTGTTTTTTGATCTATTGTTTTGGGATTGGGGGAAGTATTCTTGGACGAATTAAGGGTAGTATTGGTTGAAAGAGAAGGTTGTTTGGGAGTAGTGGTAGTGGGATAAACCGGATTAGGAATATCAGGGGTGCTATTAGAAATATTCTTACCAACACTCCTAGTGGTTACGACATTTTGTGAGACAAGTACTTCTTCAACCTCTTCTTCATCTTCTCCAAAAGATATGTCCCAAAAACTATTTAACTATTTTAACCATTTAACTATTTTTCAACTGGCTCATCAGAATCCTGGGGTTGTTCTAGTTGTTCTTGACTTCCATTTCCTTCATCAGTGTTTTTAGCCATATTCTCTATTGCCCAAGTTTGAAGGGCCTCGACAATATCTTCCATATTGATATATTCTGCTTGAGAGGGGGAGGTTTTGGTGGTTGGGGGAGTGTTACTATCTTTCTTATGTGGAAACTTAAAAAATATTTTATGATTAGAATATACCTCTCCATTACCTCTTTTTAGGTCAACTAAGTCATTGGATATCTTTTTGATGACTCTTTGAAGAGATTCGATATCCATCGAAACATAGGTTTTTTTTATCTTCACCGAATTTAGATGTAGAGATTTTATTTTTACCTTTATCTTTAGATGGTTCTTGTTATCACACTAAGTTGCCCTGGATCTTTTATCCCTTAGGTTTAAATTTTTATTCTTAGACTTGAAATTTGCTTTATTTTTCTTTGTGTGATTTGCTTAGCTTAGCTTGAACAAATAAAGACTTGGGTTTTGGCTCATTTTTTGGCCCTCACATAGATTTTGAGCCTAGGTTCATTTTATGGCTTATGGTTTTGAATCACCTCATGACTTGACACCAAGCATAACCTATCCCATGACCTTCATGACTTGGCATGTCACTCTTTTCACTCATACCTTTATGTCCTTGCCCTGTTGTCCCTATGTTTGATTAAAGGTGGGTCAAATCATTCTTTTTGAAAAAAAGGGTGCTGCCAACTCACTAGGAGTTTCCGTAGAGCACTCCTTTTCCTTTATTCCTTGCCATGTTTCATCATTACTTCACTGAGGTCATGATCTACATTGTTTTCATCACCATGGTTCATTAAAAGATGGATCCTAAGATTTGGTTTTAATGAGTTTTCTAATGGTTTCAAAGATTTGAATTTTCTCAAACTTGGCGCTATTGAAACCGCTAGTTCAGACCAGTTGCAGGAAGTGCTATGGGATCAACTGATAAGGCTGATTTGGAAGATGAAGTGGTCATGGTGGTTTCCTAACTAGTTGCAGATTCTCAAATTGTCAACTACTCCTCCAGGTATTCTGTGAGCTCACTCCATTGCATAATCAATTCCTGGGATATATCTTGCCTAAGTTTTGGTAGCGACCGATGTTGCAAATCACTCCCTCCTTCATCCCTCTACATCCATAATTTCCCTCTCACAACCTTGCAACCATTGTCACCTAGTTTTCAGATATTGAAGATTCCAATTCATTCTTCTCCTGATTTTTGAATGCCTATGCAAACACCTATTCCTTGTGTGCACATTGTGCTACCGAAAAACATTGTTGAAACCTCGCTACATTTCCTCTGTTTTCTCTACCCTATGTTTTGTTTGGATTGGAGTGTTACTTACCGGTATATGAAGACCCCTGCAACATTTTTTTTACTTTCACTATATCATCACTTTTCAACCTACGATATACAGATAGTAAGGGGAAGGGAAATTGCACTTCCTACCTTTCAAAAGCCATCAAATAGTATTCTGTCAAAACAGGTGAGTTAGAGGATAATCTTAGGAGAGAGCAGCCATTATTCACTGTCATTTCCTCATTGAATTATGCCATTTTTTTCTCCCTTAGACTTCACTATACCATAACCTTTGATCCCTTGTCTTTACCCATGGAGACACCTCAGAAGAAGAAATATCCCACGGGAGGAACTATGGTAAGAACTAAACCCTCAGACATGCACCTATTTGATGCACAACCAATGGTTAGGGAAGTTTTTCAAAGGCTGTGTTGCCTCTCTTTTTTCCAAAACATGCAGAGAGGACATCTTGAAGTGGCAAGGCAATTTGCCTTATATTTTGATGGCCTTAAGACTAAGGTAGGAGACCTTGAGTTTGATGTGTCTGAAGCCTCCATTGTAGCAACCACATGGATTCCTAATACTGGTGAGAGGTGGTTTAAATACATGACCTTAAATGATTCCTTCTCTAAGGAATTCCTCAAAGCAAATTATCAAACAGACAACTTGTCCAAGGGTGTGCCTAGAAGTCATCTAGTTGAAGATTTTGACAAGATGTTGAAGATCATCCATAGATACTTTACATGTGAGGGAAGGTTTAATATGTTATACTAGTACCATAAAAGGATTTTGCTTCATTTTAATGGTAAATATGAAATGAATATCCCTTTCTACTTATTGAGTAGCATGGGGAAAATGTTTGATAGAGTCCAAGCCAAGTCCAAGGCTGTGGAGACAAGTGTCTTTCAATATGAATTGATTGGGATGTTGGTCTTGGAACAATTGAATAAGAGGAACATTCCTTGGGAACAATTCATTATTTATTCTCATATGAATTTGGACATAGATTTAAATCCTCATTCAAAGATGCAATGAAATAATGAAATAACCTCTATAGGATAAACAAAGGTTTTCAGTCTCAGAATAGAAATATCAAGGCCAAATTGCAACACTTCAAGAATGAATTGGCCCAGAGGAATTTGAATGTCCTGCTAGAAGCTACCATTGAAAGAGAGGAACTAGCAGTGAATAAGAGCACACTTGTAGTCAAGAAGCCAGTCACTACAAAAGAAAAACATGTTGTTGTGCTAGAAGGAAACTCTCCTTCAACAAGGAGGAGTGTTAGGTTGATGAAATAATTGGGGGATATAAGCTCCATTTTTTAGAATGGTCTCTTTTTGCAAGAGTAAGTGATCAAGGTTGTATAATTCTTTCCACCTATACAAGCATCTACAAGCTTCTAACTTATCAGCTCAAAGTTCTTTGCACTTTCCAAAGGATTATTCTCATCATACAGAAAGAGCACAGACATTCTGTAGCACCATGGCACTGCAGAATTGTCTATATAGCATGTCCTGCCATTTTGCTACCTAAAGTGCTATAAAATATCCTAGCCGAAGTACACATGAGTGCTACCAAATATCCTAAGTTGAAATTAATGGTGGCACTACCAATTTCGCAGGGTTGTGTCACAGTGGTGCTACCAAATTCGTTTTGATGGTGGGCACTACCAATTCTGCAGGACCGTTTCAGCGATGGCGCTACCAATTCCACATAGGTTATTTGAAGTGTGGTGCTATCGAATTTCACACTGTGATACACATTCTCAATGCTATGGAAAATGCAAGCTTGTTTTGGATCTATGCTACAAAATGTGCAGAGTATTTTACAAGGGTGCTATAGAAACTCTCTACCTAGAGCGCTACTGAATGGCGCTACAAACTGGCACATGAAATCAAGGATTTCAAATTCATCACTCTTTTGGGTGGATGGTGATGTGGAGAAGAGAGAGGATCATAGGTAGCAGCATGATGACAACATACAACCCCTGGAGGACACTTGGCATGGAAATGGATGCGCATCAAGGGAGACAACGTCATTTAAATCTTGTTGGATTGGTTGCCACATGTTTCTTTTTTTATAGAAGTTTGTTAAATAGTTGTTAGCACAGTTGTTAGATCGAAAAAAATCATTTGGAGAATCCTATGGGAGGAAGGCCAGCTCGTACCTCTAGCTGTTGCCTTCCCTTTTTTGTTATAAATAGATATTCCAAATGATTTAGAGGGTTCGAATGGTTGAGTTGGGCTCCCTTATTGTATTATTTTGATTACACATACTCGTTCTCTAGTTATGTTCTGGACTTGAGAATTTTTTGTTAATATAAGTTAGTTTCTCTTATTCCATCTTGTTGCCTCTTATACTGAAGTTTTCATGATTAAATGATTCACATGAGATTGTTATAGTTGTATTATGATGAATGTTTGATTATAGTACTGCTATGATGTTCTTCAGTGTTCTTTAAACTTTGAATTCAAGTAGATCTTGTGTTTGATTTTTTACTCCTTAGGCTACTTGAAGACCTGATGTCAATAGCATACCTCTACATTACCCTCACCAAAGTCTTCCTTCTATTCAATTTTACTCCCATTCACTGATTGAAGTTAATCAATGTTAGAAAAACAGGACCGCGGAACAATAAAATAAAACAAATGCAGAAACAAAACACAGAAGACACACAATACAAGAGAGACACAGATTTACGTGGTTCACCCAGTGTGGGCTATGTCCACCAGAGAAATTGCCA
>JZKD02S1684653.1:69347-91084 GCA_000966675.3 Picea glauca | reverse complement strand
CCCGCGTGGAAGAGTGTACATACTTCTGGGGTGTAAATACTTCATGGGGTATAAACACGACTGAAAGCAAGGACCTCTGAATCAGGAAGATAATCAGGCTCCACAACCAACAATCAAGACCTCAATTGCTTGTGCATGCTAGCCTAGATTTTTGAGTTAAAACATTACTATCCTGAGTCTTGTCCATTTGAAATTTTAAACACTCATTTACATTTACACATAATCTGTTGGGTATTGGGCTTATCCTCTCTGCAATCTGAGGGTGATTCCTAGTGCTAACATTCTTGGTGCCACTGCCAAGGAACGAATTGAAGACATTTCCCTGGGATTGAATGACAAATCTTATTGATTCTAAAGGTGCATTAGAATTTAGTACATTGAAGATTGCATCTTGCACCTGACGAATCCATTATTTCAGTTGTGGCTCCTAAAGTTAGACACATGAGGTCAACTCCACAACTACCTCTGGATACACCTGAAGCTGACCCAGAGAAGATAATCAAGAAGGGAAAAACTTCTCAAGAAATTTTTTATGTTGTTGTACCAGGTACTTCTGGTCAATTTCCTAATTCCATTCTTAATACACCAGTTGTTATATCAAGTATTCCTCCTTCACCTTCTGTTGAAGTTTCTAAGAATTTGGATTTTGGAAATTTTCCTAGTGAATACTCCTCTTTTGACCTAGAATTGAAAGAAAAAAATTTTGAAATCGTTTCCTCTCCTGATATTGTGAAGTGGTTCAGACTTGAGAGTCTTGAAGATTTTCCTACCTTAGGTTTTTACTCCTCCTCCTATCAAAATTTTTGTAGCCAAAGAGGAGGAAACCTCATCTCCCTTGCAGGTTATACCATCTTCTTCCAAGACTTAGCCTTCTACTTTGAAAACTAAAATCCCTCCTTCCTACATTCCTTTTTCTCCTAAGTTGCACACAGTCAAATCTCCTTCTCCTCCTTGCTCTCCTACAGTTCAAAATCCAATGGCAGGTGTTAATTCTCCTAGAAATAGGATGGATGCCATAGTGGCTGCTAGGTATGCCCCTCTTATATTACCTCAGCCTATGAATGCTCTCCCTGTTGGACATTACCTAAAATACATGCCCAAATTCACAGGAGAAGAAGACATAATTGTTGAAGAACATCTTGTTGCCTTTTATAGTTATGCAGACAATCTAAACATTGAGAATGAGGATGTGTGGATGAGAGTATTTGTATAGAGCCTTTATGGTGAGGCTAAGAAATGGTTTAGGGGTTTGACTCCTGGATCCATTGTCGAGATTGAAGCTTTGGACGATGCTTTCTTGAGATAGTGGGGGGATATGAAATATTTTTTGTATTATATCATAGAATTTGGATCCCTAAAGAGGAAAGAAGGAGAATATGTTTATGAATTTTCCAAGAGGTTCAATAAAATGTACAATAACATCCCTGTTGAGATAAATCCTATAGAAACCTCTGCTAAGATCACCTTTGCCAATGCTTTTGACCCTGATTTTTTCCTTATACTGAGAGAAAGAAGATCTGCCTTCTTAGCTCATATGAAAGATGCAGCCTTGGAAGTAGATTCTAACATAGTGGCATATGAAAAAATGAGGGGAAAATATGATAGGGACAAGAGAAAAAGTAGAGCTGAAGCCTCAACCTATGATTCCTCTATTGTCCATCCTCAAGTTGATGAACTTACCAAATTAGTAAAATCACTTTCTGTTGAGATGGAGAAGCTAAAACTTGAAGGAAAATAGACCTATAGGAATACATAGAATGATGATAACAGAGTTAACTTCAGAAGACCAAATAATTCTCCTGAGATCCTTCCAAGAGATCCAAGAAACATATATAGGGATTATCAAAAAGTCCAAGCTCCTCTACAAAACAACCTTGTTGCTGATGAAGAAGGAGAGGATGAAGAAACTGACCCTAAAATCCATTGCCTAGGTGACACCACTTCATCCCCTCACTTTACCCAATCTGCATATGAGGAATCCCTAATGGATAATCAAATAAATGAATTGAGTAAGGGAGAGAAAACAAAACAAAATCCTAATAGATATAATCTGAGATCCAAAAAGAAAGAGGTTAAGACTGATACTTCTGATCAACCTACTAAAACATAAAAAATTTCCAAGGCTGTGGCAGTTGGAAGCAAAGAAAAATATGCACAAATCCCTCAATCTTTGGTTAAGAATCCTACCCCATAAGTCAAGGAGATCATGAAATCTCCATATTCCTTCATCTTTGAAAGTAAGATTCAAAAAATCAAAATCTATGTACCTTTTTTGGAGCTGATAAACAATGAGGAATTCAAAAGATATCTTTCCAAAATGCTGCAATGCGAACCCTCCTCTAATTCGACCGATTCAATCAATATTCAAGATGAAAAATGAGAAGTCATCTTAGGACCTTTGATAGAACATAGAGATGATTCACCCCCTCCCTTCTATACATCACTGAACATTCATGATAAGGTGTTGCATAACTTCTTGATGGACTCAGGGGCATCTCACAATATCATGCCAAAGACAATCATGGATGAACTTGGATTAGAAATTACAAAAAATTACCATGACTTATATTGTTTTGACTCTAGGAAAGTGAAGTCTCTTGGGGTCATCAAATATCTGGTTGTGACCTTGTTTCAGTTTCCCATGAAAAGTGTGGTCATGGATATTGTGGTGGTTGATGTCCCCCCTAAGTTTGGTATGCTCTTGTCAAGATATTGGATAAAAAGACTTGGGGTAACCTTGCAGATGGACCTTACATATGCCACAATTCATGTGTTTGGGGGGGAGCATAGAAGGATTTACAGGGAAGCTCAGTTGGCATACATTATCAATGATGAAGAAAACCCCACCAACCATCATATTTTTGCACTTGATATTGATTTGGGACCCAATATATTGCAGCTCATTGATGCTCTTGAACCTCCTCTTGAAATCAGAAAATAGTCCATTAATTTTTTTGAAGATTCTCCTCCAACTACCTTTGTTTGGAATATTTGTTTTTATGGTGCCTCTTCTAAGGAAGGTGTTGGTGTTGGAGTAGTCTTTGTTTCACCTACTCAAGAGACCATATCTTTGTCCTACAAGCTAGAATTTGAAACTACAAACAATGTGGCATAGTATGAAGCTCTTTTTTTGGGTTTGAGGGCTGCCAAAGACATGGGGATTGAAGAGGTATCACTGTTTGGAGATGATAAATTAATTGTTCATGAAATAAAAAAATTTGTATCAAGCTAAGCACCCCAGGCTAAGGACTTACAGAAATGAATCTTGGGATGTTGTTGACAGTTTCTTCTTAGCTTTCAATATCTCATTTATTCCAAGAGAGGAGAACACCATGGTTGATTCTTTGGATGTTTCAACAAGTAATTTCAGAGTCCCTTTGCCACCTAAACTCAAATATGATGTAGAAGTGAAGTATAGACCCTATATACCTGACAATGTCAAACATTGGAAGGTCTTTGAAGATGATCTTGAGATTAAAATATTTCTTGATACTGTTGATGAGTTTTCTGCATTACATATTGATCAAGATCATGATTATGAAAATAGCCCTCATGCTGACGTTTTTCTAAATAAAATTGCTAACCATCATATTGTTCAGTTGTCTAGTAACCATATTCCAAAGGGACTACTTCCTTTGGAGAGATTGTTCGACAGAAATGATGTGGATGTAAAGGTTAAAGGTTCAATTGATGATGTTGATGTGACTGAATGCAATGTGGGTATAGAGAAGGATCCGAAATATGTCAAGTTGTCTAGCAACTTGTCACAGGAACAAAGGGTTGAATATGTTGAGTTGTTAAAAGAGTTTGTTGATGTGTTTTCCTAGACATATGAAGATATGAGAACATATGACACAAACATCATTGACCATAAGATCCCTTTGAAAGAAGAGACCAAGCCATTTAGGCAGAAGTTGAGACAAATAAATCCTATGCTTTTGCCTATTATGGTAAAAGAGGTAAAACATCTTTTGGATGCCAAGATTATCATTCTTTTGAGATACTTTGAATGGGTGGCTAACTTGGTTCCAATAAGAAATAAGAATGGAGAAATCAAACTTTGGGTCCATTTCAGAAATTTGAATACAAGCTCTAAGAAAGATAATTACCCCTTGCCAAAGATGGAGAACATATTGCAGAGGGTGATAGGTTCATCTAGGATGTCTATGATTGATGGATTTCCTGGCTACAATCAGATCTCTGTCTTGCTTGAAGATAGATAAAAGACATCCTTTACCACTCCTTGGGGCACATTCATGTACGCTAAAATTCCCTTTGGATTGATGAACGCAGCAGGGACCTTTCAATGAGCCATGGACATTGCCTTTTACTGGGGAGAAGGACAAGTTTGTAGTCATTTATTTGGATTACATAACGGTGTTCTCACAATATGATGAAGAACATTATCATCATTTGAAAAATGTCTTCTTGAAGTGCAGAAAATTTGGTCTCTCTCTAAATCCTAAAAAGACATTGTTTTCTATGAAGGAGGGGAAATTATTGGGACACATTGTATCAGCTGAAGGGGTAAGGATTTATTCGAGAGTAGAAGCTATCCAAAACTTGTCTCTCCCTAGATTCAAGAAAGAAGTTCAATCTTTCTTGGGAAAAATCAATTTTTTGAGAAGGTTCATTTCAAATTTTGTTGAACTGGTAAAGTATATCACATCCATGCTAAGGAAAGGAAATGAGGTCAAATGGACTACAGAATCTCGAAATTCTTTTGATATGATAAAAAAGGATTTGACTGAAGCACCTGTTCTCATCATCCCTAACTACTCCAAATATTTTATGATATTTTATTTTGATTCATTTAACACAGTAGTTGTTGTTTTATTACAAAAAAATGCAGAAGGGTTAGAACAACCTATTGCCTTTTTTAGCAGGGCATTGAGGGATCCTGAAATAAAATATGACATCATGGAAAATAAGGCCTATTCTTTGGTCAAATCCCTCAACACTTTCAGAGTATATGTGTTGCATTCAAAGGTAGTTTCATATGTCCCTTCAGCCTTGATGAAAGATATACTTATTCAGCCTGACATAGACAAAAGGAGAAGCAAATGGATTGCCAAAATTCTTGAATTTGATCTTGAAATAAAGCCCACCAAATTGGTTAAAGGCCAAGGTTTAGCTAGGTTCTTGGTTGAATCAAATTGTAAATATTTGGGGGTTAATTTCATAAACATTAGCTTAGAAAATCAGCAAGTTGAGTTGTCTAATCAAGGTTCTCAAGTCAGCCCTCCATTGGCAGAATACACTTGGTACAAGGACATTATATATTTTCTATAGAAGTTAAAGCCTCCTGATGGTTTGGAGAAGAACAAGGTAAGATATTTGAAGCTCAAATCAATCAAATACTACCTTATTGACCAAGTTTTGTATTGGAAATATCCTGTAGGGGTGCTTTTGAGATGTCTAGATCCACAAGAAGCCCAAAATATTATGTTTGATTTTCATGACAGTTTATGTGGAGGCCATCACTTCCAGAGAACCATAGCCTATAAGATTCTCAGAGATGGATATTTTTGGCCTAGCCTTTTTACTGACGTTTGTGCAAAGATTAGAGCTTGTGTCAAGTGCCAAAAGTTTTCTGGAAAGCAACAGCTCAAGTCTTTTCCATTGAAGCCCATGGTAGCTTCAGGACCTTTTTAGCAGTGGGGACTAGATTTTATTGGAGAAATTTATCCTACCTCAAGTGGTCAACATAGGTGGATTTTGACTTCCACTGGTTAATTTACCAAGTGGATAGAATCCATCCCTATAAGGAATGCCTCCCACAAGGTAATCATTGGTTTTCTCGAGGATATTATGGTGATATTTGGTTGTCTGAGAAGAATTGTTACTGATAATGTTGCACCTTTCAAGGCTGAACCATTGATAAAGTTTTGTGAATAGTATGGGATTACATTGGTTCATTATACTCATTACTACCCCCAAGGGAATGGAATAAAAGATTCCTATAACAAGAGACTTATAAAGATCATCAAGAGACTGTTAGAAGACAACAAGAAAGCATGGGATTCAAAGCTTAAATTTGTTGTGTGGGTTGATAGAGTGACAACAAAGAGATCTCTTGGTGTCTCTTCTTTTCAGCTTGTGTATGGAGTTGAGGTTATATTTCCTTCTCATCTTTCCTTGCCTGTGGAAAAATTATTCAAAGACTACCAAGGAGAACCTGATGATATGATCAGAAGGATACAACAGCTGGTAGAAGTGCAATGGAATAGGGAGCAAATATTGGTCAAAGCACAGGACCATCAATAGAAGATCAAGCAAGCCTTTGACAAGAAGGTAAGCAAAGAAGATTCCCAGCTGGGAGATCTAGTCCTCAAGTGGGATGTGCCCAAGTAGTACAAAGTCAAGCATGGTAAATTTGAGGCCTTGTGGATTGGTCCCTTCAAAATTTCTGAGTTATTTTCAAATAACACTTTTAAGTTGCAGAATTTGGAGGATTCTGAAGTTTTTGGTGGCCCTGTCAATGGGCACTTTCTGAAAAATTATTTTTCTTAAGCCATGAGTGCCTTTCCATGTCATTGTAAATATCATTTTTGTTTTATTTTTGATTGAATAAGTGACCCCATAGCCCTAGGATAAGGAACTAAAACTTCTTTTTCTTGGCAGCTCATAGGGAGCATGCCACCCCCTATGGAGCCAATGTTATCACACTAAGTTGCCTTGGGTCTTTTATCCCTTGTATTTAAATTTTTAGTCTTAGACTTCAAATTTTCATTATTTTTCTTTGCATGATTTTCTTAGGTTATCTTGAACAAATAAAGACTTGGGTTTTGGCTCATTTTTTGGCCCTCACATAGATTTTAAGCCTAGGTTCATTTTATGGCTTATGGTTTTGACACACCTCATGAATTGACACCAAGCATAAACTATCCCATGACCTTCATGACTTGACATGTCACTCTTTTCACTCATACCTTTATATCCTTATCATGTTGTCCCTAAATCCGATTAAAGGTGGGTCAAATCATTCTTTTTGAAAAAAAGGATGTTGCCAACTCACTAGGAGTTTCCATAGCGCACTCCTTGTCCTTTATTCCTTACCATGATTCATCATTATTTTGTCGAGGTCATGATCTACATTGTTTTCAACACCATGGTTCATTAAAATATGGATCCTAAGATGTTGTTTGACACAGGAGCATTGCCAACACATCAAGCGAGCCAGCGCGGAAGCGGAAGATAGCTGGATAAGCCAGCACAAATTTTGAAAACACTTTGGAAGTTGTTGCACAAATCTTAAATGAGCCATTAAGATGAGGCGCACTTGTATATCGTAATGGACCATGAGCGGATTTCTCTCGTCCTTAGTGATAGACGACATTTAAAGTAGTTAATGTAAAGTAGATAGAATTTAATTCTAGACTAGACAGTTGTAGAGCACAAGAGGGAAATGGGATATAGACACCCTCATTGTGAATTTGTATTATTATCAAGGAAGAGCATAGGAGAAGAAGAGAGCTATGTAAGAACACCCATGTACAGACATTTGAATTAATAGAAGAGCTTTGATTCAAATTCATGGTTTGTGTTGTTCTCTGTGTATTGATGTTGATATGCTCATGAATGTTTTCTTCCAGTTATACATTTGCTTTTATATGCTGTGTATATGATTTCATGTGTGAATTGAAGTCTGAAAGGGTGAAGGAATGAGTTTCAATAGTTTCTCTATCTGAGCCAGAGAATTCCTACAAGGAGTGCAGTGGAAGTGTCTGCAAGGAGTGCATTGACAGAGGGTTCAGATAGAGATAGATTTTGTTCTCATTCATCCCAGAAGTGCAGTTGGGCACAAGAGCTGTGCAAGGAGTGCGCAGGCCAGGTTAAGTTTAGGGTTGGGAACCTGAGTGAAGTATTGAGAGACTGCTGCCACAAGCATGCGCAGAGTCAAAGACTTCAACACTTAGACGAGGTTGAATATTTTCCGCAAGGAGTGCGAGCAGGAAGTTTCCTTGAAGGACTTGAAGGTCGTGGAAAATCTCAGGAAGGATAAAGCCTTTAAATTCATTAAAGGACAGTGCATATAAAGTTGTGCCTTGAAGGTTGCCAAGAAGCATCGTAAGTTACACACAGGTGGACGAGTCCCACGAAGGAGTGCTTAGCTCATTTTCGTAGGAATCGCTAAGGAAAGTACGGGCGATCGGTATTCTCCGAGGAGAATCCGCAAATCCCCATGAGTTGTTAGATCTTTTGGAAGTGTAGGGGAGATACGGTGACGTATTCCCAAAAGGTTCGAAGCTCAGGAGGGGCAGAGCCATTGATCAGGGTCACGAGGACCATTGGATCTACACATATATCGTGTATCGGGGTTTCGTGGATTGAAACTCCAAATTCTTGCAATGGGAATCACGATATTGCGATACGCAATACCCTGATAGAAAAAGGAAATAGTGTGAGCCATAGAGGAATAGGCGAGTGGATAGGTGGCACATCTTATCGGGATCTCGCAGTGAGAAGTCTCGAAGCTTGGACATTAGGATTCGCGATCCCACGAAGTCTGAAATCCCAACAAGGTGGCGGGATCGTTGAAAAGTCAAAGCCGCAAGCTCATCGGAGTTTCAGCATATTGGGACTCGAGAGTCGGAGAACCGAGTTGCTCGACACCACGAGTGTTGAGAACCCGATAGAGAAAGTTTCGACAGGGTAAAGGAAAGGGTCAGCGTTGACTGTATCAGCATTCGGGGTTCGAGAGTGCAACGCTTGACCATTAGACTCGTGAAGTCATGAGTTCTGATTCCCCGATAAATAAAGAGAGGGAGATCATGTGAAGAGATCTGTGGGTGCAGATTTCCCGATAGGGAATTAGAAGGACCAGTTAGTGTTCTTTGGGCCGTGATAAGGGAGAAGATCTTGTGAGTGCGCATGGACCTTCCAACCTGCGGGTGGTGAAGGGGCTACGTTGATATCAAGTGGTATCAGAGCTTATTCTTGTCTGTATATTTCAGGCAAGGGAGACATAAGAGGTAAGGAGTACTCTGATACATATCAAGTGGTATCAGAGCACAGAAATATTCTTTTCTTTCTGTAGCAGAGAAAGAGAATTCACTATGTCGCCAAGAAGATATAGACAATCACCCGATCCAGAGGATAGGGAGGTGCAGAGAAGAAGAGGTAGGTAGATGGTAGATCTATCCATAGAGAGACAAATGTGTGATCTCCAAGCCAGACTTAAAGACATGGAGACAGTGCAAAGATGGATAGCCAATGCAGGGGATCTGAGTGATTCCGAGAGCGAAGTTGAGGATGAATGTGAAGAAGAAGTTGCATCCGAATATGCATCAAACGAGCGTTTGATAAAAGCGATTTCCCGAATGGGTGCAAGAGAGAAAATGGAAATTCTAGTGTACGAGGGAAACTTGGATGCAGAGGAGCTTCTAGATTGGATTAGAGCTCTAGATACTTACTTCGACTATGAAGATGTCGAAGAAGACAAGAAAATCAAGCATGCTGTCACACGCTTGAAAGGACATGCAGCATTGTGGTGGGATGAACTACAAGCTGACAGACGCTGCAAGGACAAGCAGAAGATCAAAAGCTAGGATAGGATGATCGCGAAGATGAAGGAGAAATTCATCCCCAGAGATTATCAAATTACTCTACAGGAGAATGCAGAACCTAAGACAGAAGCTGATGACAGTGAAAGAATACACTAAAGAATTCTACCGACTAAACATCAGAGAAGGTCATCGGGAGAGAGATGATGAGAAGGTTGCTAGATACATGAATGGCCTGAGATATGATATCCAGGACGAGATGAGCATGGTAACCATCTGGACAGTGGAAGATGCTTATCAAATGGCTCTGAAAGCTGAGGAAAAGCTAAGCCGAAAATAGAGTCAGAAGGGTCGAGGCAGAAGCCAGCCCAGAGGCAAAGCAGTTGCCCAAGAAAGAAACCAGAAGCCCAAAGAGGAATGGAAGAAACCTTCAACTCATATAGAGAGAGGTGGAACCTCACAGAGAGGGCAGAAATATGCTGAGTACAGAGGACAACATAATGAGAAGAGGGGAGATTATGCTGACAATAACACTTTTCCTCGTACTAGAGGTAGAGGAAGAGGAAGAGGTGGAGTAATCACATGCTTCACATGCGGGAAGAATGGGCACAAGTCTTACAAGTGTCCAGAAAAAAAGAAGGACATTGGGGAAGTTCACATCACTGAAGCGCAGAGGCGGGATGTTGAGGCAGAAGATGCTGAAGGCGGAAGATCGCTCATGATGCGAAAATTCCTTTTGACACCCGAGAAGGAGGTGGAAAGTTCAGTCCAAAGGACCAGACTTTTTCGAACTGCTTGCAAGACCAAGGATAGGGTATGCAAGGTCATCGTAGACAGTGGTAGCATGGATAATCTTGTTTCAACCGATATGGTAGAGAAACTGGAGCTGGAGACAACTGATCATCCAAGCCCATACAGAGTTTCATGGCTACAGAAGGGACACTAGGTAACTGTCACTAAACAATGCTTGGTTGAATTCAAGATAGGAGTATATAATGATAAGATTCTATGTGATGTCATTCCTATGGATGTTTGTCATCTATTGCTGGGTAGACCATGGAAATATGACAAGAATGTGATTCATGATGGGCGAATGAACACATACACCCTAGAGAAGAATGGGAGGACACACATGTTGCTTCCGATAAAGGATAAGGAGGTGAAGCCGGAAGTAAGCAACACAGTACTTCTCATGAGTGGGAAGGAAATCCTTAATGAGGTAAAGAAGAAGGAGGATCCAAAATTCTTTGTGGTCAGGAAGCCGAGGATTGTTCTGACTAGCACAAAAGTGGACGATTTGGCAGAGCAAGTTCAGGAACTGCTAGAAGATTTCGCTGACATCATAGTGGACGAATTACCTCGTTTGTTGCCCCCAATGAGAAGTGTGAGCCATCATATTGACCTCATACCAGGGTCCAGTTTTCCAAATAAAGCCGCGTACAGATTGACGCCGCAAGAGAATGAGGAAGTTGAAAGGCAAGTCCAGGAGTTATTGGACAAAGGGTTGGTCAGAGAAAGCTTGAGTCCGTGTGATGTTCCAACAGTACTCAGTCCGAATAAAGACGGAGGCTAGAGGATGTGTACTGACTCAAGGGCGATAAATAAGACAACCATCAGGTACAGATTTCCATTGTCGAGGATGGATGATCTGATGGATTGCTTGAGTGGAGCAAAGTACTTTTCAAAGATTGATTTGAAAAGCGGTTATCATCAAATTCGCATGAGAGAGGGTGATGAATGGAAGACAGCCTCCAAAACAAATGAAGGGTTATATGAATGGCTTGTTATGTCGTTTGGCTTAAAAAATGCTCCAAGTACCTTCATGAGGTTGATGAACGAAGTCCTGAGGGATTTCATTGGTAAATTTGTCATCGTGTATTTGGATGGCATACTGATCTACATTAAGACAACAACGGAGCATCTGAAGCATTTGGCTATAGTGATGCAGAGATTGCAGCAAGAGAAGTTGTTGATTTATATGAAGAAGTCCTCATTCATGAAGACATAACTCATTTACTTGGGGTTTGTTATTTCTACAAATGAGTTGAGGATGGATCCAGATAAGGTGGAGGTAATCAAGAATTGGCCATCACCAAAGAATATTTTTGAGGTGAGAAGTTTTCATGGTTTGGCTAGTTTCTACCGGAATTTCATCAGGAATTTTAGTGGGATTAGCACGGAAATGATGGATACAGTGAAGAAGCGGCATAAATCTTTTCACTAGACAGCAGAGGTTGAGAAGAGTTTCAATTTGTTGAAACGAAAGATCATGGAACAACTAGTGTTGGTGTTGACGGATTTCCTGAAGACATTTTAGGTGAAATGTGATGCAAGTGGATTGGCAATCGAGGCAGTCTTAAGTCAAGAAGATAGGACGATAGCGTATTTCAGTGAGAAGTTGAATGAAGCGAAATTGAAGTACTCCATGAATGATAAGGAATTTTATGCCATCATACAGGCATTGAAGAAGTGGAGGCATTACTTGATCCCGAGAGAGTTTGTATTGTACAGTGATAATCATTCACTGCAGTTTGTGACTCAACAGGAGAAGTTGAATCAGAAACATGTCAAATGGGTTGAGTATATGCAGAATTTCACTTTTGTGATAAAGCATATTTCTGGTACTGCTAATAAAGTTGTTCATGCTTTGAGCAGGAAATGTTTGATGTTGCAGGAGTTCCGAGTCAAAACATTGGGTTTTGAAGATCTCAGGAACATGTACGCAGATGATCAGGATTTCAAGGAAGCGTATGAAGCGGCTGAGAATCTAGTTCTCAGAGACAGAATCCAATGGATGGACTACATGATCCAGGAAGGATTGTTGTTTAGAGGCAATCAACTGTGTATTCTGAAATGCTCCATGAGGGAGAATCTGCTGAAGGAAAAACATAGTGGAGGATTGGCAGGACACTTTGGCCATGAAAAAACATTCGCGAAGCTGAATGAGTCATATTTTTGGCCAGGAATGCGAGCAGATGTCAAGATATTTGTAGACAGATGCAGAATTTGCCAGCATTCGAAGGGGAGAAAGAAGAATTCGGGGTTTTATCAACCATTTCCCATATTAGAGAGGTCGTGGGATGCAATTAGCATGGATTTTGTATTGGGGTTGCTAAGAACACAAAGAGGTTGTGATTCAATATTTGTGGTGGTAGATAGGTTTTCTAAAATGGCACACTTCATTCCATTCCAGAAGACTAGCGATCCGACTCACATCGCGAACTTGTTTTTCAGAGAGGTCATACGACTTCATGGTTTGTCGAGGAGTATAGTCTCGGATCGAGATACAAAGTTCATAGGGCATTTTTGGAGGACCTTATGGAAGAAGTTTGGAATTAACCTTTTGTTTAGTTCAACTTATAATCCTCAGACGGATGGGTAGATAGAAGTGGTCAACAAAAGTCTGGGAGACTTGTTGAGAAGATTGGTGACAGAGCACCATAGCCAGTGGGATAGCATATTACCACAAGCATAGTTTGCATACAATGACTTAGTGAATCAGAGCACATGGAAAAGTCCATTTCAGGTTGTCTATGGCATGCAGCCGAGGGGAATTTCTGAACTGAGAGATTTAGAACAGACTGCAACTAGCAGCGCTATTGCAGAAGATTTCGCAGAAGCAATGAAAGAGCTTCACAACCAAGTGAAGCAGCGACTGCTGGATTCAAACCAGGAGTATAAGTGCAGAGCAGATCAGCATAAGAGACAACTTCAGTTTGAAGTTGGTGATATGGTTCTAGCACATTTGAGAAAGGAAAGGTTCCCAAGGGGAACATACAATAAATTGAAGATGAAGAAAATTGGGCCATGTAAGGTCTTGAAGAAGTTCAGGACAAATGATTATGAGATTGAATTACCTGATGGGATCAGAATATCTCCAATATTCAACATCTCAGATTTGTAGCCATACAGGGTTGGAGAAGCAGAGACTGGAACTGAGCAGCCAGTAATCTAGTGGACGAAGCAAATGCCAGTTGCAGAGAAACCGCAGATGGAGTGCATACTGGATAAGAGAGTGAGTAAGAGGACCAGAAGAAAGCAGTACTTCGAGTATCTGGTCAAGTGGAAGAATCATCCAGTTGAAGATACCAGCTGGGAGACTGAAAAAGAAATACAAAGGCATGGACAGACCATGCAGGAGCTCATGGATAGGAGCCCATGAAATTTTTCAAGCGAGGGAGTATGATGCAGGAGCATCGCCAACACATCAAGCAAGCCAACGCAGAAGCAGAAGACAGCTGGATAAGCCAACACAAATTTTGAAAACACTTTGGAAGTTGTTGCGCAAATCTTAAATGAGCCATTAAGATGAGGCACACTTGCATATTGTAATGGACCTTGAGCAGATTGCTCTCGTCCTTAGTGATAGACGACATTTAAAGTAGTTAATGTAAAGTAGATAGAATTTAATTCTAGACTAGACAGTTGTAGAGCACAAGAGGGAAACGGGATATAGACACCCTCATTGTGCATTTGTATTATTATCAAGTAAGAGCATAGGAGAAGTAGAGAGCTGTGTAAGAACACCCATGTACAGACATTTGAATTAATAGAAGAGCTTTGATTCAAATTCATGGTTTGTGTTGTTCTCTTTGTATTGATGTTGATATGCTCATGAATGTTTGCTTCCAGTTATACATTTTCTTTTATATGCTGAGTATATGATTCTATGTGTGAATTGAGATCTGAAAGGGTGAAGGAATGAGTTTCAATTGTTTCTCTATCTGAGCCAGAGAATTTCTGCAAGGAGTGCAGTGGAAGTGTCCACAAGGAGTGCATTGACAGAGGGTTCAGATAGAGATAGCTTTTGTTCTCATTCGTCCCAGAAGTACAGTTGGGCACAGGAGCCATGCAAGGAGTGCACAGGCCAGGTTAAGTTCAGGGTTGGGAACCCTAGTGAAGTATTGAGATACTACTGTCGCAGGCGTGCGCAGAGTCAAAGACTTCAACACTTAGACGAGGTTGAAGATTTTCCGCAAGGAGTGCGAGCAGGAAGTTTCCTTGAAGGACTTGAAGGTCATGGAAAAGCTCAGGAAGGATAAAGCCTTCAAATTCATTGAAGGACAGTGCAGATAAAGTTGTGCCTTGAAGGTTTCCAAGAATCGTCGTAAGTTACGCGCAGGTGGATGAGTCCCACGAAGGAGTGCTTAGCTCATTTTCGCAGGAATCGCTAAGGAAAGTACGGACGGTCGGTATTCTCCGAGGAGAATCCGCAAATCCCCGTGAGTTGTTAGATCTTGTGAAAGTGCAGGGGAGATACGGTGACGTATTCCCAAAAGGTTTGAAGCTCAGGAGGGGCAGAGCCATTGATCAGGGTCACGAGGACCATTGGATCTACACGTATATCGTGTATCGGGGTTTCGTGGATTGAAACTCCAAACTCTTGCAACGCGAATCGCAATATTGCGATATGCGATATCCCGACAGAAAAAGGAAATAGTGTGGGCCATAGCGGAACAGACGAGTGGACAGGTGGCACATCTTATCGAGATCTCGAAGTGAGAATTCCCGAAGCTTGGACATCAGGATTCACGATCCCACAAAGTCTGAAATCCCGACGAGGTGGCGGGACCGTTGAAAAGTCAAAGCCGTGAGCTCATCAGAGTTTCGGCATATTGTGACTCGGGAGTTAGAGAACCAAGTTGCTCGACACCACGAGTGCTCAGAACCCGATAGAGAAAGTTTCGACAAGGTAAAGGAAAGGGTAAACGTTGACCGTATCGACATTCGGGGTTCGAGAGTGCAGTGCTCAACCATTGGATTTGCGAAGTCGCGAGTTCCGATTCCCCGATAAATAAAGAGAGGGGGATCGTGCGAAGAGATCTATGGGTGCAGATTTCTCGATAGGAAAATAGAAGGACCGGTTAGTGTTCTTCAGGCCATGATAAGGGAGAAGATCTTGTGAGTGCACGTGGACCTTCCGACTTGCGGGTGGTGAAGGGGCTACGTTGATATCATTGTTTTAATGAGTTTGCTAATGGTTTCAAAGATTTGAATTTTCTCAAACTCAGTGTTGCTGACACCGCTAGTTCAGACAAGTTGCAGGAAACGCTACGAGATCAAATTCTAAGGCTAATTTGGAAGCTGAGGTGGTCGTGGTGGTCTCCCAACTGGTTGCAAAATCTCAAATTTTCAATTACTCCTCTAGGTATTCCATGAGCTCCCTCCATTGCATAATCAATTCCTAGGATATCTCTTGCATGAGTTTTGGTAGCAACCGATGCTGCAAATCACCATCCATAATTTCCCTCTCACAGCCTTGCATCCATTCTCACATGGTTTTAATCTATTGAATATGTCAATTCATTCTCCTCTTGAGTTTTGAATTCCTGTGCAAACACGTGTTCCTTGTGTACGCACTGTGCTACCAAAAAACGTTGTTGAAACATCTCTACATTTCCTCTGTTTTCCCTACGCTGTATTTTGTTTGGATTGGAGTGTTACTTGCTGATATCTGAAGACCCCTGCAACATTTGTTTTACTTTTACTATATCATCACTTTTCAACCTGAGATCTACAGATAGTAAGGGGGAGGGGGGGGAATTGCACTTCCTACCTTTCAAAAGTCATCAAAATAGTGTTATGTCGAAACAGGTGAGTTAGAGGAGAATCCTAGGAGAGAGAAGCCATTATTCATTATTGTTTCCTCATTGGAGTTTGCCTTTTTTTTTCTCCCTTAGGCTTCATTATACCATAACCTTTGATCCCTTATCTTTACCCATGGATACACCTCAGAAGAAGAAATCTCACAAGGGAGGAACTATGGTCAGAACTAAACCCTCATATATGCACCTATTTGATGCACAACCAATGGTTATGGAATTTTTTCAAAGGGTGTCTTGCCTCTCTTTTTTCCAAAACATGCAGAGAGAACATCCTGATGTGGCAAGGCAATTTGCCTTACATTTTGATGGCCTTAAGACTAAGGTACAAGACCTTGAGTTTGAGGTGTCTGAAGCCTCCATTGTAGTAGCTACATGGATTCCTAATACTGGTGAGAGGTGGTTTAAATCCATGACCTTAAATGTTGCCTTCTCCAAGGACTTCCTCAAACCAGAATATTAGACAGACAACTTGTCCAAGGGAGTGCCTAGAAGTCATCTAGTTGAAGATTTTGACAAGATGTTGAAGATCATCCAGAGATACTTTACATGTGAGGGAAGGTTTAATATGTTATACCAGTACCATATAAGGATTTTGATTCATTTTACTAGTAAATATGAAATGAATATCCCTTTCTACTTGTTAAGGAGCATGGGGAAAATGTCTGATAGAGTCCAAGCCAAGTCCAAGGCTATGGACACTAGTGTCTTTCACTCTAGATTGTTCAAGATGTTGATCTTGGAAGAATTGAAGAAGATGAACATTCCTTGGGAACAATTCATTATTTTTGCTCACATGAAGTTGGACATATCTTTAACTCCTAATTCAAAGATGCAAAGTCCTTTACCATCTACTAGTGTTTCTCCAGTAGGAACAAGCAGGAAAAGAAAGAGAAAATCCCCTACTCAAGACCAAGAGGTCATCAAGGAGATTGAAGAAACATAGAGGGAGGCTTATCATTATCCACATAGATGCTTCTCACCTCCTTCTGCACCAGAATTGGAATAGGTCCCTTCATCCACTAAAGCCACAACCAAGAAGGGAACAAAATTACATTTATTTCCTCCTTCTCCAAAAGATAAAGATCAAGAAGCCTTTCACTAGATCATCAGCTCTCAAGGAGGATGTTTAAGCACAAGTCCTACCTAAGGTTTCAATTCTAAAGAAAAAGAAAGATAAGGGAAAAGGAATTTAGAAGCGTATTGAGGTGATAGACAAATCCCCTGTGCAACAAAAAGATGAAGGTGAAGCCATGAAGAATCATGTTGAGGTTATCAACATCAACACTCCACCTGGAAATCACACCTTCAAAAGATTGATTAGAAAACTCAGGGAGGTTGCTCGTTTGAAAGAAGAAGGTTTATCTGACAGAAGAAAGATGAACGATATTATGGATAATTACAGCAACACCCTTGATCTGGAAAAATTTGCAGCTAGAAGAGCCCTTCCTATCCATAAGAAACTAAATAATCTCTACGGGCTAAACAAAGGTTTCCAGTCTCAGAATAGAAAGCTCAAGGCCGAATTGAAACCCTTCAAGGATGAATTGGCCCAGAGGAATTTGAATGTCTTGGTAGAAGCTTCCATTGAAAGAGAGGAACCAGTAGTGAAGAAGAGCACACCTGCATTCTAGAAGCCTATCACTAAAAAAGAAAAACATGTTGTTGTGTTAGAAGGAAACTCTCCTTCAACAAGGAGGAGTGCTAGGTTGATGAAATAATTGGGGGATATAAGCTTCATTTTTTAGAATGGTCTCTTTTTGAACCAGTAAGTGATCAAGGATGTAATTAATTTTTTCCACCTATATAGGCATATATAGGCTTCTAACCTATCAGCTCAAATTTCTTTTCTCTCTCCAAAGGATTAGTCTCATCATATAGAAAGAGCACAGACATTCTGTACCACCATGGCACTGCAGAATTGTCTATATAGCATGTCTTTCCATTTTGCTAACTAAAGTGCTATGAAAGATCCTAGCTGAAGTACATAGGAGCGCTATAAAATATCCTAATATGAACTTAACAGTGGCACTACCAATTCCCTAGGGCTATCTCACAATGGCGCTACCAAATTCATTTTGATGATTGGCGCTACCAATTCTGTAGGACCGTTTCAACGATGGCGGTACCAATTTTGTAGAGGTTATTTGAAGTGTGGTACTACCAAATTTCACACAGCGATATACAAGCTCGGTGCTACAGAAAATGCAGGACTGTTTTGGATCTGTGCTACGAAACGAGTAGAGTATTTTGCAAGGGCACTACAGAAACTCTCTACTGAATGGTGCTATGAACTGGCACCTAGAATCAAGTAGTTTGAATTCATCACTCTTTTGGGTGGATGATGATGTGGAGAAGAGAGAAGATCATAGGTGGTAGCATGATGACAACATACAACCCCTGGAGGACACTTGGCATGGAAAGGGATGCGCATCAAGGGAGACAATGTCATTTAAATCTTGTTGGATTGGTTGCCAACATGTTTCCTTTTTTATAGCAGTTTGTTAAATAGTTGTTAGCATAGGTGTTAGATCAAATAACTGATTTTGAGAATCCTATGGGAGGAAGGCCAACTTTTACCTCTAGCTATTGCCTTCCCTTTTTTGTTATAAATATATATTCCAAATGATTTAGAGGGTTTGAATGGTTGAGTTATGCTCCCTTATTGTAATATTTTGATTAAGCATACTGGTTCTCTGGTTATGTACTGGACTTGAGAATTTTTGGTTAATATAAGTCAGTTTCTCTCATTCCATATTGTTGCCTCTTATACTAAAGGTTTCATGATTGAATGATTCACACGAGATTGTTATAGTTGTATTATGATGAATGTTTGATTATAGTACTGCTATGATGTTCTTCAATGTTCTTTAAACTTTGAATTCAAGAAAATATTGTGTTTGAGTTTTTCCTCCTTAGGCTGCTTGAAGAACTGATGTCAATAACACACCTCTACATTTCCCTCACCAAAGTATTCCTGCTATTCACTTTTACTCCCATTCACTGACTGAAGTTGATCAAGACCTCGATTGCTTGTGCATGCTAGCCCATATTTCTGAGTTAGAACATTATTATCCTAAGTCTTGTCCATTTGACCTTTTAAACACTCATTTACATTTACACACAATCTGATGGGTACTGTGCTTATCCTCTCTGCAATATGAGGGTGATTCCTAGTGCTAATAATTCTGAATTGGAACTACCCTTTAAACTTAACATATTTTTCTCAAATTTAAGGGCTAATTGGAAAGCTTCTTCTAGAGTATCCCTTTTAGAATTTTTCACATACATGGCCATGGACATGGGTAAACTAGATGTATAAAATTCAATTATGACATCGTCAGCAGGTTTTGAGGCCCTTGGGATTCACTTTAATGAAGTTAGGAATCATTGATTATAGTCAGTAACTAATTCCTTGGCATCCATTTTGAATCTTGATAGTTCGAGGACCCGAGTGGCTGGTGTCTTATTTTCCCCAAATTTTCAAAATTCTTCCAATTTGGAATGGAAGCTTCTTCTAGAGAGAAATACCACATAGACACTTTTTTTTCGAAGGTAAGAGAAAATAGACGATAGATGATGTCTTTGTGGCGAATGATTTGTAACCTAATAGCCGAAAAAAAATTATTAATATGGTTCTCGGCTGAATCCTTTTTGTTGGGTTCAAATTTAGGTAAGAATTTCTCAGGGTGTCTGGAAATTTCATGCTAAATTCCTGGTACAACAACTGCATCAACAAACAACCAAGGATCGTAAGGGCTAGGATTTTGGTTTGCATTTTCTCTGGCCATGTTTAGGGGCTGATATACAATGAATTGATAGGGTTGATCTTCAAATTCACTCTCATACTTGTCCCCTTCTTCATAATTATCCTCTGACTCATTTCTGGGGGTCTGAGGGGGGATTCGGGAGGTGAGGATGGTATACCTCTTGATCCGTCGGTGAGTATATGATATTCGAGATTAAATTCTGAAGCCTCATGGAAATATGACATATCTTCAGGAACATGATATTCAGGAGTCCCAACTGAACAGTTTTATTGATAGGAGTATGGGTTAGCAAAATAGGGATCTGTATGATAAAGATTTTCCTGATTTTCAAGAAGAGAGTAATATAAGGGAAGTTTTCTGGTTTATCTGCTATGTTGTCTATTCAAATCTCGATTAGTTCATTCTGTTGAACACCTGAATAGAGATTTGATCTTCAAGATAGTTAATATATGAGGTTGAGGAGAAGAGAAATATGTTTCAGGATGAGAGGAAACACGGTGAGTGTTGATCTGAGTTGAATTATTTACCATATATTCTGAAGGGAAGTCATTATGTTTAGAGTAAAATTGATGGGGCTCAATCGTGGAGAAAAATCTTACTTGTGGAGCAGAATGGGAAGAATTCAAATTTCTATTTGTAGACATTCATTTATGTGGACCTCCTTCTAGCGCCATTTTGTTGACGGACCAAAATGACCTGTTCAATCAATTAAGGTAAAACACCCGATGATGGGTCCCAATTAGACCCCCTCTCATTTGGGATAATGCTTCCAACCATATTTTGGCCGGGTTACCAACTAACTAAATAGAATACTGACAAAATGCTAACTAAAAAACTAACTAAAATATGAATCTGAGACCCAAAGGTTCTCAAATGAATTAAAAATGATGAGGAAAAGGAAAAATCACAACTAACTGACCTTAAACTAATATATATGACCATTAATATAAGATGAAATTTTAAACAATTGTCATTTAATTTAACCTATCCTGACGAGGAGAAATATAAGAGAATAAATTAATACAGTGAAAGATGTGTATTACTTGATTAGAATAAATTCATGACACAAGTTATATGAATATTTGATAACATAATCTATTATAACCAAATAATTGAGAAACTTAACACGATTACACTATTGCTATACTCATCCTAAGAAATGATGATAGCTGTAAAATGCAAATATTGATTTTGAAGTAATTCGTCAACTAACACTCACATGCTACAAATAGAGAAATGCATAAACAAAGTAATCTCATTTACACATATCAATACTATAATCTTCAAATTTAAAATGTCTCTTGGATTCAAAAATAACTTTCAGTAACAATATTGTCTTGCTAGCTTCAAAGACCAAAATCCCTTTCAAATGGGAAGCGCTCCCTATATATAGTGAGGGGACTCATTTACAATCATTTTTCATGTTAATTATAGAAAATTGAGTCATTTCACAAAAAAGACTCTTCATTTTCCATCAAAGATTAAAATATCAGAAGAAAATAACATCTGGACAGAAATAAAAAATTTAACAATCATGATGTGGTATGCTCTTGTTGTTGGTCTTGGTGTTCCTTCCAAGTGGAGTAGTCATTAAGAATTCTCTTGAGCTTACTCGATTGCAATCTCTCTAATATTGATTCTCCATTACATAATTTTACGGCCACTTCTTCATGTAACTTCTCAATTGTGGAATTTACAAAGGATTGAATCTTCTGGGTAATCCATGTAGGAAAAAACATATGTTCTTCAATTGATTTTTCATCAAACAACATCAATTCCTGAATTCTTTTCTGACTGGCCTTCTTTGAATCTTCCACCTCAACTGCCCTAGTGCTGACATAAGTCATTTCATATATATA
>JZKD02S1684653.1:43554-59073 GCA_000966675.3 Picea glauca | reverse complement strand
ATCTTCTTCGATGAGTCAAGATGGGAGATATAGGGTATCAAGTGGTATTTTATGGAATCCACTATGATACTCATGGCATTGATGTCAACGTCTTTGAACTTCTCCATAGCTGCAACGTTCTACAGTTCCTTCTCTTCTCCTTCTTCAAACTCTGGCTTCATGATCTTTCCTTCCACAATATCCAACACTTTATTCTTAGCAAGGATGAGGTCAATCCTTGTCTTCCATGCTCTAAAGTTAGAGGCTCCATCTAGCTTGGTCTCAGAATTCATAGAGTTTGTCATGGCTTTCTTGACTTGGTCAAACCCTAGATTTGACTGGAAATCCAAACTTCACGTCTTGGCCTTTTGAGAGTACCAAGAGATGCATTGGGATAGGGTGCACTGATCTATCCAGAGATTAGGTCAATCTCATCACTTAAGGTGCCTCAACAAGAGGTTTAGGGTTTATGCAACTGCTTCTGCTGATAACCCTAGATGCAGTGCTTTTGGAAGTTGCTCTTGCTAGTAACCCTAGCGGTAGTTCCTCAACAAGCTCAATATCTAGCAGCTATGTTTCCTTCCAGCATTTTAGGATGACTGAAGGGGTGTGGGCCCATAACCTGTTAGAATATAGAATATGGTGTGCTCGTTTTACCATTGACGATACCTTTGTCACCCAACCATAGGCCGAAGCCTCCCTCCAAGCACCTTAACCTTGACTGAGAATTCCTCTGGAAGCAAACCCTAGGCTAGATAGCCAAACAAAGAGTAGTGCATCAATCCCCAAGGATAGAGCATCACAAAAAGATGATCATATGTTCCAAACCCTAGCCAAGAGATATTTAAGCCAAAACTGAGATCTTGCTGCTATTGTAGCTGCACCATCTCTTCCTCCAAACCTGCGCACAAGACTGCAACTACAGTGCACACCAAACTGCAGAACTACAATTCTGAGATATGACAAATGAGAACCGGTGCCCTGTATTTATAGTGGTTCTGCCAGTTTTGTTGGGGATGACTTCTCCTTCTGGATAAGTGTATGTTCAGTATATTATTATAAATTCTGGTTGACTTCTTCTCTTGGAGGCTAAGAGCCTAATATAAATTATCTTCTTTAGCTGACAAGGCTTCTAGGGTTATTAGCCAACTCATTAGGGTTTCTCTTGCTTCCCGAAGTCTTTTATTCTCATCAGGTTCACACGTGGGGGTAAATACCTCCTACAGTTACCGTAATATTAACACAAACTATTTAGAATAATGTAATGTAAAATCAAACAATCAAACGAAAACAAAACAATATAGAATGAAAATGAAAATTAGGCCCGATGCATATTGAAGTATCAAAGAATATAACAACGAAGGATGTGCAAACAAGATTATGATATGTTTAGTTAATCTGACCTTTTATTGAGATACAAAGAAAAAAATAGCAAACCTGAAACATTCTTGAAAAAGAGGAACAAAACCTAGGCTAACCTTGCAATTATGTCCTCTATTATGTAATAACCTCATCAATCAGGTTACTTAAACTTCATTTTATTTTTTTCTATTGAATAATTCCATTTTTTACAATCTTTGCAAAAGACAAATTACACTAAACAATTCAAACTCAATCCTTGTAATTGTCAGTTGATAACTAGAATTGTAAGATAGGACTAGACACCTACATGATGTGAGTTAACAATGAAATTGTTTAGAACAGTACCTTCAATACATGCCTTATTTTTTAAAAATGTCATTTGTTTCCAAAGTAAGATAACAAGGATTTGGCACAATCAAGGGTAAATACCAAAGTGCCTTATTATATTTCAATTGATATTCCAAATGATCAAAGGTCTTTGAAAGATCATGATACTTAAATTGTATGATATCAAAACGATTTATCCGCATAGAAAAAGTATCAATAAGATTAGTAATTTCAGACAATTGTTCATGATAACCAAAAGGTATTTCATCTTTCACATCTAGGATGATGCAAGAATCTTGAAAAGATAACATTTTCCTGTTTTAAAGGTTGAAAGTTGATATACCGAAATAACTTCAAATTCACCATCTCTTCCTTTTTATCCCCAAACTGTGGATCATTTGTAGTAGGGTCCTCATTAAAGTATGATCTTGAAGATAGACTCTCGAAAGATCGAGCATGAATATTTACACATGAGAAGCGTAAAACATATCATGATAAGAATAATAATGATGTTTAGAAATCAAGGAATGAAAGGCTTCTCTACAAAGAGTGTATTCAAAAGGAATATCCTCTCCCTAAATCATAATCAATTATAAATAAATCATTTAGAAAATTTGATTTAGGAGATATATTATCATCATCAACCTTATAGAAATCAATTCTACATTCTCCTAAGCAATATGTATAATATTTAATATCAATCATATCTACATGAACTTCTTTTTCTAACTTAAAAGTACTTACCTCATCCTCTTTTCAAGACATTGGAAGTTAAAATATTATCTAAATCCAATTAAAGTTCGCAAGAAGTTGAAAACGAGGAAGCATATCATCAAAAACTTTAGAGTAAGAGGGTCTAGGAATCTTATCGATGAAACACCCATTAAATTGCTTTGAAAGTGTAACTCTGAGATATTCCTCCTTATTCTCTACATTCAAATGAAAATATGTTTGTTCTTAAGTACAATGTTGATCATAAGATATTAATTCTTCCTTCGACATGATAGTCAAATTTTCACGAAGGTGACATCTTTGTTTGATTTCAGGAGGAGATTCCTTTTCCTCCCTTTTTTGTCAGACAGTTGGCTTAGGTTGATGGAAAGTTGGTTTGGATTGTTGGTTGTCATTGATGTCAAAAGTTGGAGAGTGATATTGTATATTGATGTCAACCCTTAGAGATTGATGTCAACCCTTGGAGAAGTCTGGTAGTACATAGGTATGGGTAAGGGACTCGAGTTTGTTTGAGGAATAAAGACATGAAGATCAGTGAATATGTAGGTGATACTATTCTAGATGGATAGTGCATGTCATGACATTTCTAGTGATATGTGAAACATTACATAACTCCTCACTGTTAGAGAGTTATGGCCATGTGAAGTTGAAGCACCTTCATGAGGTATATAGAAGCCCCTAGAAGGTCAAAGAAGTCAATTATTCTAGAAGCTCCTAGAAGAAGTGTACTAGTCAAATTGATGGTAACTAGGAGTTAATCACGGGTATAGTTGTTGCATTAAGAAAATAATTAAAAAAAAAAAATAGTTGCAACAAGAAGTTGTGAGTTTGGTAATTATGACAAAGTAGTTGTGATGAAAAGATTGAATAATCAAAGTGGTTGACCAAGAAATAAATTAAATAATAAAGTGGTTGCAACAAGAAGTTAGTTAAGGGAAAAGAAGTTATGAATTGACTAGTTATAGAAAAGTTACTTGCAACAAGAAGTTGTGAATAAAGAGAAATTATTTAAATAATAAATTAGTCAAAGTGGTTGTAAAGAAAAATTATTTAAATAATAAAGTGGTTGCAACAAGAAGTGGTGAGTTTATTGTTTATGGATATGTCAAAGTGGTTGCAAAAGAAATTAATTAAATAATAAAGTTAGTTGCAACTATAAGTGGCAAGATTACTATTTGTGGATAAAGTGGTTGTAAGTGGAAAAGTGTTTAGAAGTGGGTTATCCCTAGAAGAAGGAAGTTGGGTAAAGTTAGTTAGAAGGTAACCCCTTGAAGAAGCTACTTGGAGAGTATAAATAAGAGAACAAGGAACTCTCATTATCACCTACCCTACCTATTGAATATCATTGAATATTTATTTTGTAACAGGTATATTGTAGGTACAGATTGATACATCAATTTACGAAAGTCTGATGTAGTAAAGGAGGGTTGGCAGTGAAGGCTTCAGAGTTGCAGAATTACTGAAAAAACCCTAGTTTTTAGGTGTACGTAGGATGCAGTGGAGGAAGGAGCATACATACGCGGGATGAAGGAGAACATGGTGCTACATATGCAAGATGAAGAAGAACATGTCGCATACAATGGGAAAAGACATGAAATCTTCAGTATATGAAGATGTCAGGTCTCTAGAGGCAGAAAGAAATCTCCCAGGAAGGTCTACAATGATCAGGTACAACTTATATATCTACAGGTTCAAAAGGTATGTCATATTCTTATGTGTAGTTGGATATTATTGTCTCCATGAGATATAGTTATGGGAGTTTGAGGATTTTCCCTAGAGAGGTTGATGGTTGTATGGCACTTATTGTATGAGCTAGATCTACAGAAATAGAGCACTGGTATGTTTGGTATTCATTATTGTTACATCTTGTTGGGTTGAGTGTTGAGGCATATCTTGTATTTCTTGGTACATGGTTGAGGGTTTTTGGTTGTGATGTGTTGGTGAAGTTGTTGGTTAGTTTGAGGATGCATATCAGTGAGGGTTTGATGTCTAGTCCATGTGAGGATTTATTTCATATGATTATGATTCGATGAACATGTATGGAATATGACTAGAAAGACATAGATGCACATGGTTTGAATGATATTCTTGTGATATTGAGTATGAGATCTATGTTATCAGATTTGATCTATTGAGGGATATTCTTGGTACATGTTTAGAGGCACTTTCTAGTAGTGGTGGTGACACATGATTGGTACATGTTTGGTGCATGATTGGAGGCACTTGCTAGTAATATTGTTGACACATGGTATATGGATGATGTGGCATATATATCTTGATATATTATCAAAAGCACATCTTGGTCTTGGTGATGGTTATGAGGTATTGTGATGTTCATAGTTTATGCACTTGTGATGGTATAGGTTGTGTGAGTGATTGATGTACATGGTTGATAGTGCATGTTGATTCATACAGGTTCATTGGTACAAGTTGGGACAGGTTGCAGATTGATGTGACAGAAGAAACAAAGGGTCTGCATTTGAGAAAGGAGAAAACCCTAGCATTCTGAAGGTGTACGCAGGCTGCAGTATATATAGGTTGTGCACATACACAGGTTGCAGTATAGAAAGGTCGTGTACATATGCAATTTTCATAATAGACAGGTTTCATACCTGTTGGTTTATGTTGGTACAGTTAGGTTATAGGTACAGGTTGGTTACAAGTTGTTGGCACAAATTGGTACATGTTTACAGTGGTATATCTCACAGTGACAGTGTGGCAATGGTTTCATCATCTATTTGGAATTTAACTTCAGAGTAGAAGGACAGGGAAAGGATAGGTGGTTGTAGCCACCTTCCAGTTGTATTCGGAGAACATAAGGGGTTGTAGCCTGTAACACCCTGAGGTTTGAGCCCCATATTAAATAATGTATTTGCTAATTGTTGAGAGGCCAGAGTTCCCAAACAATTAAAAGAGGTTAGGGTTCCTAAGAAATGTAATGTTTTGATCATTATTAATAATAAATACATCATTGGTTGCTAGACGGACAAGGAATATAGTTATAGTCGGCTATGATTCCACAAGAGAGGGGAATTGAGGGGCTAAGTGTTATTTCAATTTTTTAATTACCCATTTTGTGTAATGGGGGGAATCAGTTACATGAGATTCTTGGGGGAAGGCCATGAGGTTCTTGATTCCCAAGAATTACATAAACCTGTCCCTGGTTTGTTGGGGGGCTTCGTTCTCTCTCTCACTCCCATTCTCATTCTCGGTCTTTTGTTGGTTTCCTCACTCGTGCACTCACACATTCATTCATTCACTCATTCACTCACTTTCTCGTTGTTCACCCCTCTCATGGAGATTCCACTCCATTCATTTTTTCACCCACTCATATTTCCGCCTTCTTGTCTTGGCTCGGGAAAGGAAGACAAACTATTGAAGTGCATCCATGGTATTATTGGTTGTAGATATTGATGGTGTAATCCAACCATGAATCGAGGCCAGGATGCCTGAGATGCTTTGGCCTATGTCCATATTTTCTTACACCTGTGAGTCATAAAAGTCTCAGCATGGAGATTCTAGACCAACTACACTGGAGACCTCGAAGGAGAAGGACAGCTTGAGAGACTACGTGGTAGAGAAGAGAGGGGGCCCACTCTCTTGGGTGGTGCAGGTTGGGTAGAAGAGAGATGGGTACTTGGATTGGTGTGAGTATTGGGAAGCCTATGAGAGCTTAAGTGATGACTGGTTTGGGAAGCCGAGTAACACTCTAGAACCATCCTTGTGGATTCATAGCCCTGGCTCAGAGGTGACATTGTTGTTGAGACTTGGAACAATAGTGTCTATAGTTGGGTGGAACGTCCTTGGTATGCAAACAGTTGGTGGTTTATTTTATTAAAGATAAGTTCTCTCTGTTATAGTATTATTTATATGTGTATGATTTATTCCGTTGTGTATGTATTTATTGTTGAATTCATATTTAGAGTATGCATGATTGTCGATTATTGTTGTGCATGTCGTATGATTCATTTATTTTTTGTTTAGCGTCAATATTGATCAATGCATGTGAATATTTCATGAATCCTTATTATTTAAAGTTAGGACAGGGGTCGAATTAGTTTAGAGAAGGACTGGAAGTTAGTTTCCTTGACCTGTGGGTGGTTGGGTATGTTACAGATTGGTATCAGAGCTACAAGTTGAAACACCGGGATGGAATGAGCCAAATCCATTAGACAAGATATTGTGGTTGACATCAATTTAGGACCTTGAAGTCATGAATATCAGGAGGATTGGCATTGAATATTCTATGCATAAGATAGAACATCTGATATCCTTAGTAAGGTATTGAAGGATTGTGACCATCCCTTTCAAATTTGGGAACAACCGCCACCATGGGATCAAGTGAGATCTGGACCGTTGGATTGGGGGGCAAGTGAATATGGTTCGTCTGATGGAAGTGAATAGGAGGTTGGAGTAAGAATTAAGTCCCATCCATCAGATCTGATGGATTGATCGTCATCCTTCAATCAAAGCCAAGTAGAGAAGGAAGGACTTCAGAATTTCACTGCTTCAACGATATTGGTAAGCAGGCTAGGACTGAATTTTCAAAGGCCGGAGTTGCGGAGCCCCGTTAGCCATCTGATATGATGGGAGGTGTAGAGGGATCCCTGCCATTGATCGTGGTCAATTAGCATGGACCACTTTGAGATTTTTAGACATTGATGAATTTTTATAACCCGGATTCCTAGAGCGTCAGAGTCTAGAAGTCTTGTCGACTGTTAGATGGAGGGGTGGACTTCGAGAGTGTTGAGGACCGTTATATATAGTAAGGGTGGAAGGATAATGAAGCTTCAAAACCTTGTCACTCTGGAGTTTGGGAGTATGGGGGTCGTCTAGAACAAGAAGCCCCGAAGCCCGAAGCCCAGAGGTAATCACAATTGTTGGTTGTGGGAGGAGTGTGAGCCATCAATTTATTTCAGTGTTTGGATATCCAGGGGATAGCATGTGTTGGACTCAAGAAAATTTTGAATCCTAGAGCTCCGATGTCCCAGATTTGGTTGATGACATGGCTTGTACCACGTGGTAGAGGGTCGTGTGGGGACATGTGTCACCCAAATTCAACACCTTTTAGACCCTGATCTCTCTGTCTTTGAGTAACATGTGGCACATGTTCCATTGGTCTATGTCACCTTGGGTGACGTCAGTGTGTCATGTCAGCTCTGGGAATATGTGACTTCGAGGTTTTCTAAGTTTCTACCATGGAAAAGTGTTGAAGCCCAAAGTCACGAAGGCATGTATCCCATCGATCTAGGATTCCTTCAAGATCTTTCTCGACCATTGGATTAAGTAGTGGAAGAGAAGGGTAAATACTTCAGTAGATTATCAATCTGGAGGAGTTGAGTGGAATGAGAGTTGAACGTCCCAGAGCCCTGGAGCGCTGAATTTTCGAATTGGTTGAGAACTATCCATATCAACACTTGATTAATTCATAACTATCAATTTCCATTGAATCCTCCATTTGGGGGGCAAGTTCGTCCATTCGGTGGGATATCAAGTCTTAATCGTCTGATCATTGCTGATGGAGTTAGTGAAGACTTAGACAAAGTGTAGCTTCAGAAGGAATTTGAAGTTGACAACAGAGAAAGACCGAAGGCCAAAGCTCAGAGGACTTGGTACTAGTGTGGGTCTCATGATAAGGTAAAAAGGACCTAGGAGGTAACCCAACCCTCTGTTATGTGGTTCGCACAAGCCCCCATGTGAAAGGACACAGAGCGAGTCGCTAAGGAATGACTAAGCTTGTGGTTTCGAACCATGGTCACATGAGACATGGTTTGTGTTGATATGATGGTAGCTGGAGGAGGTATTAACCTCCATGTGTAACCATGAAAAGAATAGAATATTCAGGGAAGAAAGAAGAAACCCTAAAGCATTGCATATAACCCTAGAAGACAAGTCGGCTAAAGAAAATAATTTAATATTGAGTCTTTAGCCTCTAGAAAGAGATGTCAGCCGAGAAGGATAATAAATAGAAATATAAATATAGGATGCCAGAGCTCATTTGTACACACACATCTTGCAAATATAGAAATTTAGTGTGCACTGCAGAAATTTAGTAAGTGCGCAAGTCTGGAGAGTAGTTGCAACTACAACTATTGCAACTAGTATTTTCAGTTTTAGGCTTGGACTTTCTCTTGGTTATGGTTTGGACTTTCTGCCTTGTGCTATAGCTCTGGAGAAAGGTACGCTACATTGATTGGCTATTAGGCCTATGGTTTTCTTCCAGAATTATTCTCTATCAAGGTTAAGGTGCTCGGGGGTGGCTTCGGCCTATGGTTGGGTGACAATATTGCTATATTTTCTATGGTTAAACAAGCACACCTACTTTTCTAAAATGTTATGGGCCCATACTATCTTCGGACAGTATAACCACTGGAAGATATATTGGGAGGATTTGCTTAGTTACAGTTGCAGTTGTAGTTAAAGTTTTTGTTGCAACAACAAAACCCTAACCCTCTTGTTGCGGCACCTTAAGTTAAGATATTGACCTAATTTATGGATAGCCTAGTGCACCCTAACCTAGTACACCTCTTGGTACTCTCAGCAAGCTAAGACGTCAAGTATGATTTTTTGGTCAAAGTCAAAGCTTGACCAAGTCAAAGAAGTCGTGACTTACTCTATGAAGTTAGAAAACAAGTTAGAAGGGGATTCTAACTTCAGGGCATGGAAGACAAGGGTTGAACGCATCCTTGCCAATAATAAAGTGTTGGATATTGTGAAAGGAAAGATCTTGGAACCACAATTTGAATAAGGAAAAGAGAAGGAACCTCAGAACATTGCAATTATGGAGAAGTTCAAGGACAATGACATCAATGCCATGAGTATCATAGTGGACTCTATAAAAGACCACTTGATACCCTACATCTCTCATCTTGAATCATCTAAGAAGATGTATGATTCCCTAACTAACCTCTTCTCAGTCATAAACTTTGGACAAGTAACAAGTCTGAAGAATGAGCTTTGTGACATGAAAATGAATGATGATGACAACATAACATCATACTTGGTAAGAATCTCTCAGTTAAGAGATAAACTACAAGATATTGAAGAAATCATTTCAGAGAAGGATCTGGTAAATATAGTAGTCAATGGCCTTCCCACGGCATGGGATGCATTTTCCACAAGAAAGGAGTATCCCACATTTGAAGAAATTTGGACTTGTTGTGCACAAGAATTAAGGATTAGCACAAAAAAGAAATTCCAAAGGAAATATGATGATCAAACCTCACAACAAAGTTCAATAAATTAAGGAATAAGAAGAAGTTTGACTCAAGGAAGAAACCAAATCAAGAAAAGGATATTTCAAACATACAATGCTTCAACTGTCGAAAATATAAATCACTATCCTCAGTTAAAGAAAAGGAAGGAAACACACGAAGCAATAGTTGTCGAAGAAAAGGAACCCTCAAAGAAAGTCAAACAAGATGAAGCAAGATTTCTTCTTCTAAGTCAAGGTAACAATATTATTCAAAGTTCTTGTACATACCATGTTTACATAGTTTCTATACATATCATGCATATATATTTCTTATAAGATAATATGTTCAAGTGAAACAATACCTATGGAAGAATAACAAGATAAGGATTTATATTGTAATGTCTACAAGTCAAGAAATACACATGAAAAGATGAAGTATGCTGATAATCCTTGGTAACAATTCCTGTGGAATATATTATATAAGCAACAACTGCCAGATAAGCCAAAATCATAATCAAAATTGAAGAGACCTAGAAGAATTCAAAATAGAAAGAAGTCAACAATCAAGAGGAAATTAAAAAAAGACTTGTGACACTTTGCAGAAGGCAATAAGGATGCAGACGTAAGCATGGACTCTCTTAGTTGGAGGGAGATGATTACAAAATTCTAAAAGAAGAGCATGCATTCATGTATGAAGAAAGTATTAGGAGGGAGATAATCCTAAATGATATGATCCATTGAGGATTATGAAGTATCTGTCCATGTTCCCATTGAAAGTATCATCCATGATAAAACAACATGTGTTCAGAAGAAGTCTACTTTGAAAATATGCCTTAAAGTATCCTTGGTTGTCCATCTACATCCATGATCCCATGATGAAAGGAAGAAGTTGGAATCTTCAGGGAATGGAATCTATAGAATACTCCATGGACCCAAGAGCTAAAGAGAAAAATGAGGAGGAACATGAAGATTCCAAGAAAGAAAGAAAATCCAGAACAACCAGTTATTATACCGAGAATCACAAAGACTACTAGCTTGGTTTGAACCCACTAGAAGAAATCGAGCAAAAGAAATGGAATTTATGATAAAGAATAGTGTATGTAAGAAAATGTGAAAAATACTTATGAATGGAACCATTGCAAGATTCATAGGTTCTTCTAGAAGGAGGGAGAATACTATGACAACAACTTATTCCAGTAAACCGGATATACCTCTTGTAGTATCCATGGATTGGAATTTACATGTAAAAGAATGTTCTTCCCAATAAATCAAGTGAGAATTTAAAGAATCTTATACCAGAAAGAGACCCATGTATGCATCTATAAGAAGACCTTGTATGGATTCAAATAACTTGATGCAAAGTATCTCATATACAGCAGAAGTGTGGCAAAAACTTTCTATGACAGAGATAGTGTATCAGAATAGTTACTCAGAAGTCTAGGATGATGGATTACTAATCCATGGAAAACTCTCTTGATGATAGAAGAAGTACTACTTGGATATGTTTCAGTTTGAGTCTTGCCAAGATATCATGAGCTAGTAGGAAACATAAGTGTTGAATTCGACCATGATATATTGTACTAATCAGAGCTATATGAAGCCATCAAAGAAAAGCAGTGTTCCATGACAGACTGAAGTACATTGATATCAAGCATTATATTCTCCGTGATGAAGTCCAAAAAAGAGAACTGGTTCTCCAATATATCTCCACAGATGAGAAGATAGCAAATATTTTGGTAAATCCTCTATCCAAGACAAAAAGTTTGTGTACTTAAGAAACAAGTTGGGGGTCATGGAGACAAATTCCTTGTTGAAAAAGCAAGAGATTACTCCCAAGTTGGGAGGGAGCACTGATATGTTATTTATTTATGGAAAATCACTTTTCAGTTTGAAAAATGGTCCAGGATGAGCAGTTCCTTTACATTTTGGAAAGTGGTTTGATATTTCTGACAGACAGGCATTTTCCAGTTCGGAAAATGGTCCAGATCGAAAAATCATTTTCGTAATGAAAATGGTTCAATAGATTGTTAATGTACCATAAACAGTGATTCCCCTTGTGGACAGTGTGGGGGAATGGTCTAGGACAATCATTCTTCTTAGTAGTCACTATGAGCAGTGGTCAAGTAGAGTGGTCTGCCTTGTCGGGTAGTTATTCTTTCAAAGTTCACAATTGTGAGCAGTTTCGAGGAATGGTCTATTTTGGAGGTTGGTGCAGGACAATCATTTCCATTAGGAAATGTTCCAAATAGTCATTCCATAAGGAAGATTCATTCTCTCTAGGTTTCACTATGATTAGTGTCGGAGGAATGGCCCAGTTAGATGAATGGTCTAGGTTCAACATGTTAAATTTTGAGCTCGATTTACTATGCAGATTAATTCTTTTATTTTCTTCAATATTTTGATTCTAGCTTAATACACTTCAACAATTCCAAGTAGTAATCGAATAGCAATAACATAAGTAAGCATGCACATCAACAAAACATATACCCTGGGGAAACCTTGTACAGGGAGAAAAACCCCAACAAATGATATTCCCTTATTGCATTAATAATGTAAGATCTCTTACAAATATCCACCATGAATATTCTTCTCTCAAAGAGTTTTCCAAGATGACTATGACCTGACAAAGACTTAAAATACCTTGTTGAAATGCACCTCTGATATTCTATCTCTTTATCACTGATGTGCTCTTCTATTACTTCACCCTTGACCTACATATCAAAATTGTATTGAAGAGAGGGGTTGACCTCTGTTTATATAGGTTGAAGAGGGGAAGAGGAGAGGTTTGAAATAGTAACCTGTTTGCATGAGTTAATCATAACTCAGTTTCATACTTTAGTTCGAACTTAGAACTAGACTTGAGACTGGTTACAACTCAACATTACACTTTAGTTTGAAAATAGAACTAGACTTGAGACTTGTATTCTTTAGTTCGAACTTAGAACTAGACTTGAGACTGGTTACAACTCAGCATTACACTTTAGTTCTAAAATAGAACTAGACTTAAGACTTTAGTTTCAACTCAACATTACACTTTAGTTCTAAAATATAACTAGACTTAAGACTTTAGTTGCAACTCAACATTACACTTTAGTTCTAAAATAGAACTAGACTTAAGACTTTAGTTGCAACTCAACATTACTCTTTAGTTCTAAAATAGAACTAGACTTAAGACTTTAGTTGCAACTCAACATTACACTTTAGTTCTAAAATAGAACTAGACTTAAGACTTAAGTTACAACTCAACATGACACTTTTAGTTCAAAAAATAGAACTAGACTTAGTACTTCAGTTACAACTCAACATTACACTTTTAGTTCAACAAATAGAACTAGACTTAGTACTTCAGTTACAACTCTTGACAAGGCAATTCAAAATTCTCTTCATGGTGGATAATGTTACATGTTCTAATGCACTAGATCAATACATTTATATCATTTTCAATATTAGGAATATCGTTTGTTTATAGCTCATAGGAATTTTATATTCAATCTAACTTTTCCTAGATGCCTTGACTTTTTCTCATGGCTCACAAGGTTTGACTAGGCTCACAAAGGTTGTATGTTCCCCCTGATGTTTTCACTAGTTTTTCTATGCTCACAGAGGTTGTACGTTCCCCCTGACTTTTGCACTATACTATCTATGCTCACAGAGGTTGTACGTTCCCCATGACTTTTGCATTAGACTCACATAGCATCTTGTTCATCTTGACTTTTGGTTTGACTCACAAAGGTTGTATGTTCCCCTTGGATTTTGTCAATACCTCACAAGATTGGTTGATTCTCCAAATCTCCCTAGATACCCTCAGGGTGGCCCATATGGCCTCTCATTGGAGAATGACTGTCAATGCTGCCAAATTTAACACTCCCTGTTAGTGAGGAAGTCATTCTCAACCACACCAAGCTTGCCTCTCAGCTGCACAAATTGTCTCAAGGTCAGAGGCTTGGTCAGGATATCAGCTACCTGATCACTCATGGCTATGTACTGTAACTTTACAGTTTTTCTCTGTACCAGTCTCAGATGTAGTGGTACCTCATGTCAATATGTTTTGACCTATCGTGAAATACCGAGTTCTTTGTCAATTTTATGCAACTTTGATTATCACAATGAACCACCTTCGTCTCGAGCTTGTCACCAAAAAACCCAGAAACCAATTTTCTGAGCCATATTGCTTCCTTGCTAGCATCACTTGTTGCAATGTACTCAGCCTCTGTTGTACTCTGTGCAATGGATCCCTACTTCCAGTTTTACCAAGAGATCATAGTGGATCCTAAGCTAAAACAGTATTCGGAAGTACTCTTATGATCCACTGGGCTTCTTGCCCAGTCAACATCTGCATACCCATGCATAAATAAACCACCACTGGATGTATATCTCAGACCATAAGTAATGGTCCCTCTGAGATATCTCAATATGTGCTTTGTTTCCACCCAGTGTCTCTGTCTCGGTTCAGTCATGAACTAACTCATTGCAATCACTACATAGCATATATCTGGCCTACTGTGGATCATGTACATCAATGATCGAATCAGTTGCCTATACATGGTGGGATCCACCAAATCTGAACCTGTATCAGAATCATGCAGATTCCTCGGGTTGGTAATCATTGGAGTAGACATGGATTTGCAATCCATCATACCAAACCTCTTTAGTACATCCACTGTGTATTTTCCTTGTGCCAGAAATATCTCGCCCTGTCTTTGCCATACTTCTAATCCTAGGAAGTATTGCATCAAACCTAAGTCTTTCATCTCGAATTATGAGTTTAGCTCCCTCTTACACCAGGCTATTAGCCCTTCATCTCCTGTTAGAAAGAGATCATCAACATATAGGATTAGTATAACAGGTTGGTTACCTCTTACCTTGAAGTACATATTTGCATCAACATCACTTTTCTGAAAGCCCAAGATTTTAAGAAATCCATCAATCCTGTCATACCAAACTCTGGGATCATGCTTAAGACCATACAAGGCCTTCCTTAGCTTTCATACATGAGAGCCTTTGTTATGCAGTACAAAACCATCTGGTTGTTCCACAAAGACCTCATGTTCAATCTTTACATTCAAGAATGTTGCTTTTACATGCATCTAATGTAGCTTCCAACCAAGAATGGAAGCTAAAGAAATAATAGTTTGAACGGAGGTATACCTGGCTATAGGAGAAATAGTCTCTTCGTATTTGATTCCTTCTTTTTGAGTGAAGACTCTGGCTACAAATATTTCTTTGAACTTTTCCACACTTCCATCGACTGAATGTTTGATCTTATAGATCCATTTGGAATAAACCATTGATTTGTCTTTTAGCCTTGGCACAATGTCCCAAACATTGTTCTTTATAATAGACTTGTATTCCTTAAACATGGCATCCTTCCATACTTGTATTTTATTTTCTTCTTCAAATGAAGAAGGTTCAACATCACCAATGTTTCTCATCAGTGCAACATAGCCTCCAAACCTATGATGCCTCTTCCTTTCCCTAAAAGTTCCTTTGGGAGAAGTTATCCTTTCTACTTCCTGCACTATTTCTTTAAGCAACATTGGCTTCCTTTTGGCTAAAGGTTCTTCAATAGTTCTTTCTAACACTTCAGCGGATTCTAGGGGCTCACTACTTGGCCCTTCACTAGATTCGTCCCTCTAATCATCTGACTCTTCATTTTCAGAAGAGGGTGAAGCTGGTTGAAATGCTTCTGAATCCTGCTAAAGCTCTCTAGATTTATTAAATGTGGCGTCCTCATGGAAACTCACATCTCTTATTACCTCTATTTTCCTTTGACTTGTTACATAAATCCTGTAAGCCTTGGAGTTCTCACTGTACCCCACAAAAAATCCTTTCTTTCCTGAGGGTTCCATCTTTGTCCTCTTTTCCTTAGGGACATGAATATACACAAGACACCCAAATATCCTTAGATGCTCTACTTCAGGTTT
>JZKD02S1684653.1:0-37598 GCA_000966675.3 Picea glauca | reverse complement strand
CATTGTTACATTGATCCTCAAATAGTGGATAGATTACATTTGGAGAAAATTAAGGATGGAAAATCAAGTTTGGTTCAGCTAGCCATTGGAACCAAAAGGAGAATCCATGATATGGTCAAAGGTTGTTCCATAAGTCTTAATGGTCTGAATACTAGTGCTTATCTAAATATCATACCATTGGGGTCTTATAATATTATAATTGGAATGGATTGATTGGACAAGCGTCATGCTATCTTGGATTGTCATGGCAAGAAATTTAAATGTCTTGATGGAGATGGAAAACATAGCACTGTGAAAGGAGTTCCAAGACCCATCTCTATAAGAGATATTTCATCTTTACAGCTGAAGAGATGTCTCAGAAAATGATGTCAATTGTATGTAGCCCATGTAGAGGAGCCAAAAAAGACAAAGGGGGCCAAGGCTTGAAGATTTTTTGGTACTACAAGAAATTGAATATGTATTCCAAGAAATAACAGGGTTTCCACCATAAAGGGAGATAGATTTCTCTATTAATTTAGTATCAGGAACTGCCCCGGTGTCAAAAATGCCTTACTGAATGAGTACACTAGAGTTAAAAGAGTTACAAATGCAGTTGGAGGAATTTTTGAGGAAAGGGTACATACGCCCAAGTGTTTCACCTTGGGGAGCAGCAATACTCTTTGTCAAAAAGAAAGATGGGACCTTGAGGCTGTGCATTGACTTTTGACAGCTGAATAAGTCCATTGTGAAGAAAAAGTATCCTCTACCCAAAATTTATGACCTCTTTGATCAAATAAGAGGAGAAAAGATATTTTCAAATATAGGCTTGAGATCAGGATACCATCAAGTAAGAATCAAGGAATAAGACATCCTTTAGAACCAGGTATGGGCATTATGAATGCGTAGTGGTGCCATTTGGACTGAACAATGTGCTAGATGTATTGATGTGATTAATGAATGGCATATTCATAAATTATTTGGATACGTTTTTCATAGTATTCCTAGATGACATACTTGTTTATTCCAAGTCTGAAGAGGAACGTGAACATCACCTCATATTGGTATTGCAAGTGCTGAGAGAATGTCAATTGTATGCCAAGCTGAGTAAGTGTTATTTTTACCAAGAACGGATCCATTACTTGGGACACACTATTTCAGAACAAGGCATAGCAGTGGATCCAGAGAATATTGAAGCCATTAGAGGATGAACAATACCTAGGAAAGTTTCAGAAGTCAGATCTTTTATGGGGTTGGTTGGTTACTACAGAAGGTTCATAGCATAGTTCTCTAAGATTTCTCATCCCATCACTTCTTTGTAAAAGAAGGGAATGAAATTTGAATGGACATCTGAGTGTGAAGAGAATTTTAATATGTTGAAAGAATTACTTACTAATCCACCCGTGTTAAAGATTGCTGACCCAAATGAAAGTTTTGTGGTATGCATAGATGCATGTAAGGAAGGGCTTGGTGGATTCCTCACTCAAAATGGACATGTCATAGGTTATGAGTCCAGAAATATTAAGGAACATGTGAGGAACTATGCCACACATGACTTGGATCTTGTTGCCATTTTTCAGGCATTGAAGATGTGGAGGCATTGTCTCATGGGAAAGAGATTTGAATTAAGGACAGACCACAATGGTATGAAGTATCTTTTTGAACAACCAAATTTGAATGCCAGGAAGACAAAATGGCTAGGATTTTTAAGTGAATACGAATTTGATATCAAGCATATCAAAGGAAAAGAAAATATAGTTGTCGGTGCACTTAGTATAAGAGTGCAACTCATGCATGCTACAGCTGTTAGTATGCATCAGTCATAGTGGAAGAGAAAAAATTTAGATGTTGTTGTTAGAGATCAACATTACCTACAAGTAAAGGAAAGATTAAAACAAGGAGATGTACAACATTAAATGAAAGAGTATGAAATGAATGAAGATGGATTACTTATGTATAAAAATAGAATTTATGTTCCTAGTTTCGGAGAACTTAGGAATATGGTATTAAAAGAAATGCATAATGTTCCATATGTTGGACATCCAGGTTACCAGAAAATGAGTACGGCAATAAGAAGCCAATTCTTTTGGCCATGAATGAAAAAGGAAATTGTTGATTACATCACCAGATGTATGGACTGTCAGAAAGTGAAGGATGAGCATAGGAACCCAGCAAGTTTGCTACAGTCACTACCAATTCTAGAGAAGAAATGGGAAGTGATAACCATTGACTTTATAACTAAATTTCCCAGGACAGCAAGACAACATGATCCAATCATGGTAGTGGTTGACAGATTGAAAAATGATGCTCATTTTGTTCCTGTAAAAAAAACACAAAAAACAACTAATATTGCAGAAATTTACATGAGGGAGATTGCTAGGTTGCATGGGATACCTAGGAAAATTGTCTCGGATGGAGACACGCAGTCTACTTCAAATTTCTAGAAGGGATTATTTAAAGGATTTGGTACAAATATGAACTTTATCATGACATACCATTCACATTCATATGGGCAGACAGAGAGGTTCAACCGAGTAATTGAAGACATGTTGAGAATGTATGTGATGGATAATCCATCTAAGTGGGAAGATTTCTTACACTTGGTTGAGTTTTCCTATAATAATGGGTATCAAGATTCATTGAAAATGAGCCCATTTGAAGATTTTTTTGGTAGGAAATGCAATACTACAGTGAGTTGGGGCAACCCAAAAAATAAAGTGGTACTTGGGCCAAAGTTTCTCAAGGATATGGAAGACCAAATGGTTAAGATTAAGAAGAATTTAAAGGCATCTCAGGATAGATGGAAATTTTATGCAGATAAGAATAGGATAGCAAGAGAATTTAAAGTGGGGGATCATGTGCTTTTTAAAGTAAATCCCAAGAAGATCTCTTTGAAGTTGGGTAGTTGTACAAATCTAGCCTCTAGATTCGGTGGTCCATTTGAGATATTGGACAGAATAGGGTCAATTTCATACATGCTTGCATTTCCTGCTTCTGTGAATGTGCATAATGTATTTCATGTCTCTTTTCTAAAGAAATATGTACATGATCCTAACCATTTTATTGATTAGCATCTGATTCAGGTAGAGACAGAGGGAGACTTTCAGGTCCATCTAGTGCGAATATTGGATAGAAAAGTAAAAAATTCTCCAGAATCGAGCTATAGAGCTGGTAAAAGTTTAGTGGACCTGCTAAGGTCCTAAAGATGCTACCTGGGAGAATGAAGATGCCATGCTGGTAGAGTACCTACAGTTTTTTGAATAAATTTTGGAATTTTGATTCTTGTTTTGTATATGCACTGAGGACAGTGCCAAAATAAGGGGGAGGGGATATAACACCCCGGGTTTTGATCTCCATATTAAATAATGTATTTTCTAATTGTTGAGAGGCCAGAGTGCCCAAACAATTAAAATAGGTCAGTGTGCCTAAGAAATGTAATGTTTTGATCATTATTAATATTAAATACATCATTGGTTATTAGATAGACAAGGAATAGAGTTATAGGCGGCTATGATTCCACAAGAGAGGGGGCTTGAGGGGATAAGTGTTTATTTCATTTTTAAAATTACCCATTTTGTGTAATGGGGGAAATCAGTTACGTGAGATTCTTGGGGGAAGGCCATGAGGTTATTGATTCCCAAGAATTACATAAACCCGTCCCTCATCTATTGGGGGGGTTCATTCTCTCTCTCACTCTCATTCTCATTCTTTTTATTCTTTTGGTTTCCTCACTCATGCACTCACACATTCATTCATTCACTCATTCACTCACTTGCTCATTATTCACCCCTCTCGTGAATATTCCACTCCATTCATTCATTCACCCACTCATCTTTCCACCTTCCTGTCTTGGCTCAGGAAAGGAAGATGAATTGTTGAAGTGCATCCATGTTATTATTGGTTGTAGATGTTGCTTGTGTAATCTAGCCATGAATTGAGGCATGCATGTCTGAGATGATTTGGCCTATGTCCAGCTTTGGTCATAGCTGTGAGTCCTGAGAGTCCCAGCATGGAGATTCTGGACCAGCTGCACTGGAGCCCTAGAAGGAGACGGACATCCTAAGGGGATGCGTGGCATAGAAGGGAGAGGGTCCATTCTCTTGGATGGTGCAGGCTAGATAGAAGAGAGTTGGGTACTTGGATTGGTGTGAGTGTTGGGAAGCCTATGAGAGCTTGAGTGTTGACTAGTTTGGGAAGCCAAGTAATACTCTAGAATCATCCTTCTGGATTCATAGCTTTGGTGTTGAAGAGAAATCCCCTTGCGAACAAGTGGATTCTCTCGAGGTCCCTAGACTCCTAAGACCAAGACAAAAATTGCTTAACATGGAAAATAACTTCCTTTTAGATCTAATCAAGCTAATGAATGAAAGAGAAAGAGAAAGATATGTACCTTATGAATTTGTCCTTACAAAGTCCAGGATGAGCTTCGATCTTGAGTTCCTTGATAGGTCTTGCAAAACAAACAAAGGTACAAAAGACTTCCTACTCTACTAAGATTAGCTCAAACATAGATCCATCTACTGTAGACAAACTTATATGGAACAAGTACAAGTTTGAAAGAAACATGCCAAGCATTGATTGTATTAATGAGAACAAGTAAAAGTAATTACAACCCTTTGAATGAAAGTGCAACAACTTCTTCCAGTTCTCCTTGTCCAAACCCTTGCTCCAAAGCTCCACGATCAGAATGAAAATACTTTCACTAATTATTCTCCTCCACTTCTCATGAGATCATAAGTTTGGTATCTCTAAACTCCTCTCTCCCCTTCCTCAATGGAAATCCCTCATTATATAGGATTTGGAGACTTAACCACCATGGAGAGGATCTCTCATCAAATCCACTAAGAAAGGGATCTATAAGATATTTAGGGAGAAAATATCTCTTAAGGATTTTTGGGAGGAAATATCTCTCAAGGATTTTAAGGAGGAAATATTTCAACCATCCATGAGATCCTCCACCTTCCCTAAAAGATAGGAAACCAAATGTGAGGTGGATTCTCACACTTAATTACTTTCTTTTTCATGAATATTAATAATAATTCATGTGCACTTGATTCTCACACTTTATCAATTTCTTTTCCATGAATATTAATAATAATTCATGTGCACTTGGTATTTTGGCCTTCATGTAATATATCCCTCCTCTGTGTTGACTAGGGATTGTGACATAGGTTATTCCATGGTGTGAAGGTGTATGAGACACTTATATGACACTTTACGACACTTAGGGAGAGGTACCTAGGTGTGCAAATTTCATGTGTAACAGAATGCCCCCTAAAGTGTGAGGTCAGAAGAGAGAATGATGGCCGAAACACTTTAAAAATATTTAAAGCAAGGGTGTGGACTCGGAGAACCTGGTAGAAGCTGCAAAAAACCATCAAACAAATGTTATGACATGTTTCAAACCCAAGGCAGGAATACCTATGCTTGGGTGATAAAAGACTTTCAAGGTATGGCCGCCATCAAATACACTGCGGATCCATAATCATATTCACTGAAGAGTACAGCCACCAAAGATACAATGTGGATCTATACTTCCATGAAATGAACTAATCATAGCCACAAAAAATACACAGTGGATCTATGAGACAACAATACATAGCCACGAACCAATACAAAGTGGATCTATGTGACAGTATATGTGTCAATGTTCAAGAGAAACTCTGTCGCAACCTAGGTAAAGTACATATCATAGTGAATCACTCAACCCAGGGTCTTCTTATCGATCCTGATGTAGTACAAATCTAACCATGTGAATAGATGTCCTGATGTCAAACATGGCAGAAACCACTTGATTACCAGTCAATGAGGTAAATCATTAACAAGCGTGAGAGAAATCACCATTGATGTCAATGATTCCCAAGGTACTCTAGTACATTCCAACGAATGTGAATGGATGAGTTGAATTTGAACATCCATGGAATCATCCGATCAGAGGTCAATGATGTAAATCCACTTTCGGATGTGAGGAGGCCTACCATTGAGGCATGCAGGTCCCAAGGTACTAACTGGTTTCTAAGTCTAGTTCTCAGATAACGTGTTGAAGTCGACAGGAATAGACTCATTGTAGAAGGGCCTTGATGTATCCCCCATCAATGACACAAAATTGACACAGAGATGTAAATTGGTAGATCAAATGAACATGGACTGACACGGGTATTGAAACAAGATATTTGTGATGGCTAACTCTCGAGGCAGATACTTCCCTTGAACACTGAGACACAATAGTAGAAACATGACATGGACCAAAACATGATGATGCAGTGGATGCTGTGACTTTTGTCGGGTGACCCAAAGGAGTAAGAAAAACTCATAGGATTGGTTCAGTGTAGAGGTTTAGCAGATTAAGATGTGTGCAAAGACAAAGTTCCATGTTCAAGGGAAACTGTAAGAGTAACTTGTGATGTTTTCAAAAAACTGCTTGGCTTGCTTCCTTCAATTTTTCCCCCATCTAGATAGATGAGTACCTCTTTGTAATTTAATGAGCTCGAGGAGGGTAACACATGCTCGATATAACTTACCTTCGGTAAGTCTCTCTTCCTTTGCTTAACGAACTGGAAGAAGTAAGGGTTTGGTCCCGTATGGGCCCTTCCATGTATGATTGTTTAACGAGTCCAGAAAAGGTAAACTCAGTGGTTTTTCATTTTTAGAGAGTCTGAAAAGAACTTAAATATGACTCTAGGATTGTCCTTTTTCATAATTTTAGTCTTGCGAGGCCGAAAAAGAGATAAACTACCACTCGAAAGACGCCCTTTCAAACCTTTTAATGAGTGGGAAAGGAAGCAAGATCATTCGGAAATCTTTTCATGTTTAGAGAGTCTGAAAATAGCTTAAAGATGACTCCAGGAGGTTCCTTTTTCATGTATCCATATAGGTCCAAAAAAGAGATAAAAGTTTACCTGGATGCATTCTCATGTATTTATGAGCATGAAAAAGAACAAATACTAAGCTCGATATTCCCCCAGCTTGAAATCTAGTGGCTTAACTCCAGAATGATCATCGAAGGCTGGAGACATGCCCTCCAAGCTCCAATTCATTCACTGACTGTGAGGTTGTCACCAATTTCTCTACTAGATGGAGAAAAAGGATGAGAGTGGATGAAAAGAAGGTTCAAGAAAGGTGACTGTTTCATTTTTTAACGATCTTGACACAGGAAAATAACTATGCTCGGGGTCTCGGGTTCGATCCCCAGATTGTTGTTTCATTTTTTAACAATCTTGCTACAAAGAAGAGAAATTGTGCTCGTGACCTCTATTTCATTTTTTAACAAACTTGCCACAGAGAGAAAAACTATTCTCGTAGACTTTTCTTGATCATGACTTCCAAGAGGAAAACACTCTGGAAGGACACCATGTCAAGGGACAAAACTCGTTCATGTCTTCCAAGAGATCTTCACTGGATGGAAGAAAATCACTCCGGAAGGAACAATTGTCAAGGGTCACGATAGGGGTAAGGAAATCAGGCTCCAACAGCCCTACCGAAGATATCACCATGTCCAATACCAGATCCAAATCATCAGGAGTTGAAATCATGGGAGATGATGGAAAATCAACATCAAGAGGGGAGATAGAGTGTATATCTTCCCTAATTTCTTCACGAGGGGGAAGAAAAGAGGATTGGTGATGGTTGTTATCACAAGGTAACTTGTCAATGCAAAGCATTTCCAGAATAGATTCATCAGAAGGAAAAATTGGGGAAATGTAGTCAATCGTAGACGACAAGGAACTTAACTATGGTGGCATCAAGCGATTGTCGGGTGCCAATAGATGTTGGTCATCCAAAGAGGGAGAAGCAAATTGGAAAACAACGCATTATGTTTCGGCTGGACTAAGTGGCACGGTGTCACCTAGTGCATCGAATTCCAAAGGACTATATACAATCCAAGGGTCAGATGATTCCAAAGATTGATAAGACATGGTCGAAATCATATCGACGGTGGCAATATGATGGGTAGTCAATGGAAGTGGTGTAGGGAAGGTACCCATGAGGCTAGAATCTTTCAGTAAGCCAACACCAATGCTTTCATACATGATCTTGTGGTCTCCCAAGAAAGGAATATTGTTGGTAGTGGGAGCACAGGCATCGGTCGTGCAGAAATCCAACTGATCAACAGTGACAATTTTTCTCTGATTAAGAAATTGTACACATCGAAAGACCGACGAGGCAATGGCAGTCATAGCATAAAACCAACTTCTTCCAAGTAACAAGTTGTAATTGAGGGGAGAATCGACCTCCTTGACATCAACAGTAACAATTTTTCCACCCAATTGGATGGGCAAGGACTGTAAAATCCCATGGGGATGAAAACCTCGCCCATAAAAGACGCATAACATTGTTGGGGATTTGTTAAGTGTGGGTGATTTTAAACCTTTCCAACATTCTAAAGACATGACACAAGTTGAGGCTCCCTCATCTAGAATAGTTCAGTGGATTTTTTGATTGTGAACAACAACATCAACTTGGAAAGAAAGTTGATGGGAGAGTTGAGACGCATAATTGTCCAAGTTAAACATGATATGGTTGGATGACTCAAGATCAACAATGCCAATAGTGTCCAAGAGCGTTCTACGTTGACTAGGGCAGTGTTGTAGAACTTCTAACGTAGACATAGCACACAGTGCTTGAGCCAAATCTTCAACAATGTTGTAGTTTTGGGCGGCACGTGAACTAGGATTAAAGGTATTTTTACATATAGTGCTCTTAGGAGGGTGTAAGATAGAGTCGAACGTGGTTTTATCAATATAAAGTGGTCCAGACGGAGAATTAACCGATGGAGGACTAACGGAGGACGGTGATGGATCCGGTAAAGTACTGGTATCGTTAGTGTCTTTTCCTTTTCTAGGGTTACTTGGTGTGTCGTATGTCTTAGAGAGAGTGGTCAAATTAATCCCATTAAACATATAAATATGTGCACTTGTTGAGGCCTCATCATTAGGATGGCTAGAACTACCCCCAGGAGAGGGGGTTTGAGCAACCATGGATTGTTGTTGTGGAAAAGGCTGAGTAAGCACAACGGGTTGTGAATTTCCCTGGAAAATTTTGGCTGCTTCATTGCGATGTGGACAGTCTCGAGTGTAGTGATCATCACCAAAAATGATACATGGGAATTTTAGTTTCCATTGTGGTTGCTTTTCGGTAGCAGGTGTTTGAGTTTGATTTTTTGGTTGTTCATTGTTATTAGCATTTCTTGATTTATTTTTTGTCTTCTTCTTACCTCCGGATTGTTGTGAAGGGATTGTGACATAGGTTATTCCATGGTGTCAAGGTGTATGATACATTTATATTACACTTTATGACACTTAGGGCGAGGTACCTAGGTGTGAAAATTTCATGTGTAACAGAATGCCCCCTAAAGTGTGAGGTCAGAAGAGAGAATGATGGTTGAAACATTTAAAAATCTTTAAAGAAAGGGTGTGGACTTGAAGAACCTGGTAGAAGCTACAAACAACCATCAAACAAATGTTATGACATGTTTCAAACCCAAGGAAAGAATACCTATGCTTGGGTGATAAAAGACTCCACAGTATGGTCGCCAAATTCTGTTGAAGAGAAATCCCCTTGTGGACAAGTGGATTCTCTCGAGGTCCCTAGACTCCTAAGACCAAGACAGAAAGTTCTTAACATGGACATTGACTTCCTTTTAGATCTAACCAAGCTAATGAATGAAATATAAAGAGAAATATATGTACCTTATGAATGATGTTTTTCATTGCAAAGTCCAGGTGGAGCTTCTATCTTGAGTTCCTTGATAGGTCCTGCAAAACAAACAAAGGCACAAAAGACTTCCTACTCAACTGAGATTAGCTCAAACATAGATCCATCTAGTGTAGACAAACTTATATGGAACAAGTACAAGTTTGAAATAAACAGGCCAAGCATTGATTGTATTAATGAGAACAAGTAAAAGTACTTACAACCCTTTGAATGAAGGTGGAGCAACTTCTTCTAGTTCTCCTTGTCCAAACCCTTGCTCCAAAGCTCCACGATCATAATGAAAATACTTTCACTGATTATTCTCCTCCACTTTTCATGAGATCATAAGTTTGGTATCTCTAAACTCCTCTCTCCCCTTCCTCCATGGAAATCCCTCATTACATAGGATTTGGAGGCTTAACCACCATGGAGAGGATCTCTCATCAGATCCACTAAGAAAGGGATCTTTAAGATATTTAGGGAGAAAATATCTCTTAAGGATTTTGAGGAGGAAATATCTCTCAAGGATTTTAAGGAGGAAAAATTTCAACCATCCATGAGATCCTCCACCTTCCCTAAGAAATAGGAAACCAAATGTGAGGTGGATTCTCACACTTAATTACTTTCTTTTTCATGAATATTAATAATAATTCATGTGCACTTGATTCTCACACTTAATCAATTTCTTTTCCATGAACATTAATAATAATTCATGTGCACTTGGTATTTTGGCCTTCATGTAATATATCCCTCCTCCACGTTGACTAAGGATTGTGACATAGGTTATTCCATGGTGTCAAGGTGTATGAGACACTTATATGACACTTTATGACACTTAAGGTGAGGTACCTAGGTGTGCAAATTTTATGTGTAACACCTAGCTCATGGGTGACATTGTTGTTGAGACTTGGAACAACAGTTTCTACGGTTGGGTGGAATGTCATTAGTCTGCATCCAGTCAGTGGTTTCTTTTATTAAATATAAGTGCTCTATGTTATAGTATTATTTATCTATGTATGGTTTATTCTGTTGTGTATGTATTTATCATTGAATTCAATATTTTGAGTATGCGTGATTGTTGGTTATTATTGTGCATGTCGCATGCTTCATTTATTTTATGTTTAGCATCAATCATGATCAATTCATGTGAATCTTTCATGCATCCTTGTTATTTAAACTTAGGATAGGGGTCGAAATAGTTCAGAGAAGGACTGGAAGTTAGCGTGACCGACTTGTTGGTGGCTGAGTATGTTACATAGCATCCTTCTATTTGTATCTAGAGAGTTGGGGAGTTGGAGCTTCCCTCAGGTTGTAGCCTGAGAAACTAGGGGGTTGGAGCCTCCTTCCAGTTGGAGCTAGAGAATTGGAATTTGGTGCTTCCTTGAATGTAATTCTTTGACATATAAGAAAATAATTCTATGGTTTTCTCCTGCATTGGGTTTCCACGTAAAATATTGGTCTACTGTGTATTGTGTGGATGTGTCTATTATTGTTCATTATGAATTGATGGATGTTAATTTTTGAGACGCAATAATATATTCATGATGAACTGATGAACATTGTTAAATAAGTTAAAAAAATATACATGTTGGTTAAAAGGATTAATAAGTGGTATAAATTGCTCATTATTGATTCATCCCCCCTCTCAGTAATCCAAAAATTGGTATTAGAGCAAGGTTCCTTCAAGAGACAGTTTAACCACTGGAAGGAGATCATGGAATTTACTGAAAATGGAGTACCAATGTTTGATGGTCAGAGTGGTGTAAAGTATGGGATGTGGAGCATAAGAACAGGAACCTTTTTAGAGGCATAGGGATATGATATTTGGTATTCAGTTGTGACATTATATAATTCTACAAAGAAAGAAAAGACTACAGCCAAGAAGGAATTGAAGAAGAATAACAAAATTGCAATGGAATTTACTTTGGAAGGACTATATGATTTAGTTAAGGACAAGTTGGGAAAATGTTCATCAGCTAAAGAAATTTGGGATAAGTTACATGCTATCTATTCTTCACATGTCATAAATTCAAAGAATGCCAAAGAATATGTAGGTATAGAACATGAGGAAATGTGTTCATCATGTTAGAAATATTAAGAAGAAGAAGAGTACGTAATCAACATAAGTATGTTGTTTTTATTTAATTGTGAAAAATGTGGACATATTGAAAGTGAATGCCTTCATGGTAATGAGACAGAAAATCCAATTGAAATAGAAGAAAATTATGAAGAATAACTTATCAGTGCTTTAAATGAACTAAAGAAAGAAAGAGAAGAAAAAAAATCACTCAAGAAAGAATTGATAAAGAAAAAGGAAAGTGTTCAAGGTTCCGAAGAAGCTCAACATGTCATCAAGAAGTTAAGAGCTTAGATAGAAGAGGCCAGAAGGATTCAAGAAACTCTAGAATATCAAAAGCAGTGTTTAGAAGCCAACATAGTAGCACAAAAAAAAGAAGCAGAAAAGAGAGAAAAGATACTGACAGATCATCTCAAGTAAAGAACTAATGAATTAAACTAGCTTGAGGAAGAGTTTGGTCAAGAAGAGAGAAGACTCGAAGAAGAAATAATTACATTGAAAATCCAACTTGAAGAAGCAAAGAGAATAGAAGAAGTCATGAAGTCTTAGATAATGAAGAAAGAAGAAGAGGTTGAGAAGCTTGAAGAAGAAGTTGTCACACTAAGAGTCAATGTCATCAAGCTCAACAAGAAGGTTGAAGAGAAAAAAACATCTACATCAACAGTAGAGAATGAAGAGAAGCATTCTAGGTTTATAGAAAAGAAGAATGAAGAAAAGTGCAAAAGTTATGCAGAAGTACTCAAAGGAAGGAATCATGGTCAACCAGAATCTAAGAAAATTGATAAAGATACATATTCAAGAAGACCTTCCACATTCAAGTCACAAAGAAGCTTCAATCATGATAAGCCAAGGCAGGAATTCAATAGGACTACACCATTCACTCCCAGGTATGTAAATTTCTTTTATGTTCATTTTTTTTATTATACTAACTTTGGACATAAGGTTGCAGATTGCGGGGCTTATGGAATAAATGTTAAATCAATAAATTCTTATATGCCCCCACGTAACATTTAATGTTACAAATGTCATAACCATGGACACATAGCTCGTGATTGTAAAAGAATGATCGATACTTCCATGAAAGAGAACACTGGTATCGGATATAATAAAGTATGGAAAAGAAAAAAGGAAGAACATGTGAACAAAGACCAGGTCCCAGAGATCGCAAGATTGGAAATAATACGATATGAAGACAAATCCTCAAAGAAATGGGAATATTTTAGATACATAAAGGTTTGTAGAAGAAATGAAATAAAATAAAAGCAGGTAAATAAGGAACATGTTCAATAGATTGTACTTCCAGGAATTGTAGTATAAGATGAATCCACAGACACAAAGAAATAAGTTAGATTTTATAAAGATGTTGAGTCTACCAACAACGATGATGACTCCGCATCCAAGCGGATATTTTTCTAATCCATCCATATTGGATACTCTCGAGTAATATAAATATTAGATAGGGGGAGTCTATGAAGTAGTTGAGACAGATCATATAACCATATTTTGAGAAACTTACAGAGTTCATGTAGATAGAATCAGAGGATTCAATTAGCATAAGTTCAATATGACATATTGATAAGTTGAAAAAATTTCACAGGAAGAAGTCTATGATTGTATTCAGACAAAGATATCTTCAGCACATGTTGTTCTAGACATGCAGAGTTTAGATTACAAATAGAGAAGACCAGTGGACACATTTGACATTTGATGATCAGTGGCAAAAGTGAAGACTTTATAATAGTATAGTGACAGATGGGTCAGCATTGTGGACAATTGAGTAGCAAATTTTTGGACAGTATGGACATAGATGGATTCATGAGATGCCTAGCAGTGGCTTAACAATTGGAATCGGTTGAAATCAATTGCTCATAGAAAGGAAAGCAATGAAAGGTACAATAGAGCATGGAAAGAGAAACCATTAGTAGAAGCTATATCATAAGAAGGATATTGTTGAACAATATGGGTCACATGGAAATAGATGGATTCGTAAGAACACTTAGTAGGTTTGGACAAATATACGACAGTGAATGAGAGCATGGATACATAGATTGATTCAGAGATTGCTTCATAGATTGGTTCAGAGAGTGGTTCGGAGATAAAGGAACACTATCACAATGGATGATAATGACACATGAATATTTGAATACTTATTATTGAATTATTTTCATATATGTCAGTTGAATACACAAGGAAGAACCAATGGACAAAAAATCCAAAAAGGAAGTAGGTATAGGAATCCCTACATGTCATCTACACGATATCTTGCAAAGAATTCAAGGGAGAGAAATAGAAGCAGGAAGACTGGTAGAAAGATCATTCAAATAATTTTTTAGACAAAGAGGTAAGAATAGAGGTATGATTCCAAGATGAGAGACTTCTTAGATGCATGGATAGAGAATTATATGCTTGGATAGAGAGAACAAAGGCATGATTCTAGGGGGAGCATTGGTCACAGGGGAAGCATTAACATTATGAATTCAATGTTGAATCAGAGTGATACCCTTTTTAAAAGGGGAAGATATTATTCAGATGAAGGAAGAGAGAGTAATCAGAGGCTTAGAAACACATATAAATATCAAATACATTTAGGCAGAGGGAGCAGCCCCAAGGAGAGTTTAGTCAGGGGGAGCAGCCCCAAAGGGAGATACCCTTTTCCATTGATGTCAAAGGGGGAGAAATAGAAACATTGATGAAGAGTATGAGAATGAATGCTATCATGACTAAGTGTTTCCATCAATGTTGGTTTTTCCATCAATGACAAAGGGGGAGATTGTCAGACATTTGGCTTAGGTTGATGGAAAATTGGTTTGGATGGTTGGTTATGTTAGCACCATCATTTTATCAGTTAGAGTCGTTCTTATTCGAGTCAGAGTCCATGTGTCAAATCATATGAGTTCAGGTACCAAACAAAAAATGGGTCAAAGTCAGCAACTGGTCGGTTGGCCCTTGGAGTCAGGAAGGGATGTCAGAACCAAAACATGTGTAAGGGGTAAAGGTATTTTCCATAAGAGTCGGGTCTTGTTAGAAGAGAAGGTATTACGTTCCTAAGGTCGAGGAAAGTTGTTAAATGGAAGTCACATCGGTAGGCGAAGTGACCATCATCAGCTCATTATGAAGTCAGAAAGAATGAAAAATCACGGCGCTCGTATCACATATGCTCTGCAACTCTTATCAATTGTACTTCACACACTCTGAAGTGTACCCATCATGAGGATGTACTGGGAAAATCTTCAAACTTGCTTCGAAACCTCCAGTCACCATGGATTCAGTGTCCCCTGGCATGTTTTCATCTCTCGCCCACCCGATTATAAATTATGAGCACTCTACATGTATTATGTTCACCAGCCAAGTTTACGCACTACTTGTAATTCTTCTCGCAAGCCCATGTCAATTGAGATTACCACCTTTAGCTCGTGCCAAATCCACTGTGCGCAGAACTAATACGCATTACACCATGACGACATCCCAAAACTTAAGGAAAGGTGCACGAAGTGGCAGGAATGTTGGGCCCAAGCCTCAAATCTTGACATTGGTCGACAAATATCTAGAGGTCAGAGCATATTTTGAGCAGGTCGGATGCATGACCTTTTGCAGAAAATTCAAAGGATTCAACATGAAATTAGCGGAATTGTTCGCACTCAGGTTCGACGTTTCCCGCGCAGTAATTGCAGATGTCACTTTCCAGGTGACAGAGGAAACTCTGTCGGCCGCGACAGAGATCCCTTCATGTGTTGAAAGGTGGTTTAATGGCATGTCTTTGGATGCGTGGTGCTACGAAGACTTCATCAAGCGAGATTGTTTAGGAGGGAAAGTCAAAATGGGCTTTCGAAGTAGATATTTGTACAGACCCTTTCGGAAACTCCTAGAAGTAATTAGGAAATATTTCACCTATGAGGGAAGGCTTGAAAGAATACATTCGCATCACATTAGATTTTTTATGCATTTCACAGAAAGGAGACCGTTAAATCTGCCCATTTTCTTGCACCAAAGCCTCTGAGAAATTGTAGACAGTTCCCGGGCTAAAGCAGATCAATTGAAGAGGAAAATATTGCATGTCTCACTGATTAAATTGTTGGTAGTTGAGGAGTTAAGAATATTGGGAAATAACTTGGATTCGTTTCAACTTACAGTGGGCATTCCCAATGATCCAAAAGGATATTTCCCTCTACCCGTAGAAAAGGTAACATCGCATCACGCGGAGGCTAAAATAGGAAAGGCTGTGGAGGAAGGAAATACTTTGGAATCCCTGTCCCCCTAACAGCTGATACCCCAAAGAAGGGGCAGGACAAGGAAGAACAAGGAATTCAGGGAGACCTAAGTCCCAAGTGAGCCACGTGCAAATTCTATCGCTAAGGAGTTACTCATGCGTGCCATTCAACTAGAACCCGTCGAAGGTACAAGTCGATAAATCTAGGGTAGAAGGAGGAGGACATACACTGAAGGAACATATGTTTGTTAGTCATCGCAGCAGCTGAAGAACGCGCAACTCGCTATTGTTAAGATATACCAAGAAAATAGAGAATGAGGCAACAATTAGTAGCAAAGACCCTTGAAGAATCAACATCACAAGGCTGCGAGGGAAATGAGACTTGTCTCAAGAGACAACTCAGGAAAGTGCATGATACATTCATACATATGCATGAATCACAGATGATGTCAGAAGAAAGGAATGTGAAACACTTTAGGGAATGTGAATCGACCATGGAGAAAGTCCACGCGGCTCTGGCCAGCGCACAGAAGAAGCTGAAAGGGAACTTGGTTCTTCAAAGGCAAGTGATGAACCTGAAAGGGCACAATTGGTCTCTTAGGATAACACTTAGAGTATCAAAACTGCAGACGAGACCAGAAGCATGATCGACCAACTCTTTTTTTTATCTTCTTAGACGTGGTGCAAACTTTGTTTCCCCATGTCCTTTTTTCCTACTGGGAGTTAGGGACTCTGAGAGATACCTGCGTGGAAAAAATATGACGCGCAGCGATGGAATCCCATCCATTGCAAAGGATAGGTGTACATTAGATGTGCGGCAGTTTGAAGAAAGGAATTGTTCCCTATCTAAGGTCATCATTTTGGAGGCACCTGCAATGGTCTGTAGTCACCTTCCACATGCTCGCACCAGCAAATGATCGCGCTGCAGAGACCAAGGTCGTTACAATGTGTGGTAGGAGTCTGACAGAACACTTGATCATCTAGATTCCCTATCAAAGGAAATCATCGACACATCACTCTCTAACAAAAAGATCATGTTGATGACTAAACCGTCATGGCAAAGACGAGCGACTATGATGCGACCGAGTACAGTTAGTTTCTATTTTTAGCAAAGTGCCATTCAAAGAGCCATCTGACAGAGAGTATTCAAAACCTAGTTTCTAGGGATAGTAGTTAGAGCGCAGAGTAGCTCGAGCAGCACACCCTTGTCTATATATTCGATGTTTTCAATGTAAGCCAGGTTGGTTGGAAAAATAGTGTAGACAGTGACTATTGAATGTATTTTTGATCCAATTGAGACTTAATGGAAAGGTCCTAAAGCTTTGATGAAAATATTCTAACAGTAACAGTTGGATTTATTGTGTTCTCTCTTTGTGTATGTGCTTTCCAGTGTTCTTTATATTCACGTCTATATTTTCTTTCTAAATTGGAACGTGATTTCGAATCTATAATTCACCATGCAGTGCTCTAGATTTGAACCATATAGACAAACCATGTTTCTTCTAAGTGAACTCTGAATTCATCCCCAACAGTGCTCTGAGTTGCTTCATGTGATTTTTCTCTCACCATACATAACAATTTTTAACTTAATATTGTTGCTCATTTAGCCTTTATCCTCTCGATTTCATTCACTGAGTCATTTGTTTCTATTGTTTTCTTAAATCGACTCCATAGCCCAAGGTCTTTATTTCTTTCACCAATAGAACTAGAAATATTGTTTAAAGGTGTTAAATCTAGCCGATATTTTAAATCCATATCATGTACAGAGACGAAGTCTCCAGAGAGAACCCTCTCCGAGAACCCTCTCCAGGTTTGAAAGGCTAGTTTCGGGCCTCAAAGTTGGTTTATAGGTTGCCTCTTTCATTTGTTTCCTCGGTCGGATGAAGTTTATAGAGAGATAACATTTTGGCACCGTTGTCGGGGACAGAATTGAATAAGTTTTCCCTGGGAGAAGGACTAAAGCTATAGTTTTAACCCCTGAGGGTAACAATGGGGCAAACATTTGCATTGCTTGAAGCCTTTAACCTAGCGACTCCAATGAAAAATACTAGTACCACGTAGTAGCACCATTCAGAAAACCTAGCTCTAAATACCATTTATACCAGAGCTAATCCTGACGCTAATCCTGTAGAGCCCATGTATGATCCTGAGATACTTCTATGCAGGGTAAGGGAGAAAGCGCAAGACCCATTCTATTACTTAGATAGAAATTTTTCCTTTCCCAAGTACGGAGCTCAAAGAATTGGCAATCTCGACTTTGACACCATGTTCGAACAAAATTTGTTCAGTTCTAAATCAGAAACCATCTTGGACCATGTATTCCTTGACAAGGAAAGGTTTCGATCTCTAATCCCGCAAGATGCAAATCCTGCTTAGAACATCCTCCAAATCCTGAACCCTCCTCGACCAATGGCTTCCAGATTCGCCCCCCATGCTTTTCTATCCCAATTGCATGATTTTCCCTAGAACTACATCCAGAAGATCAAACTATATGATGCTAAAGGAAACGTATCTGCCCAAAAACACCTGGATTGGTTCAACGATTTCATTGATTTAGAAGAGGTATACCATGCATATGTGAAAATGAGGTTGTTAATGCAGAGTCTTTCGGGGGAGGTGAGAAAGTGGTTCAAATCCCTCCCAATAGAAAGTATTCAAGACTTCGTCATGTTTGAAATGTCTTTCATTGCTAGATGGGGAGAAAAAAACAATCCTTTGCAGTTGTTAGCGCTAGAAGTTCCTCTTGGACTGCTCAAGTGCAAGCCTATCACATCATGAATAAAAATGTTTGATTGGATAACTTGGGTTTAATAAACTTTGAGAATGGTAAAATTAATCAAGAAGGAAATGAAACCATTGGGCATGGAGTCCATGAAATACAACAATCTTGACTTAAAATCCTATGGGCAGTAAATCAGGTCGAATAAGGCCCAAGATCAGTTATGATATCAAATAAGTGTGAATGAAGAAATAAGGAAAACACAAAGTGTAGCTAAGGCTGAAAAGCAACCTGCTTTCAGTTGTTGCAGGAAGAATCTGTAATAGTTAGAAAACCTTTCCAACATCGCAGAATGAAAATGATGTGTATGTGGCAGTTGTTATAATAATCCTTATCACAACATCTTCAACACAAAATCTATTCACATAATCCTTATATAAACAAAAACACATCTAATAGAAGAAGATAGAATAAGTATGATAACACATAAAGAATAAAATATCTGATCAAAAGTCTTACTCATCAGCTGAGATCTTTCATATAAAAAACTAAGACAAGTCTTTGAGTAAAACATCAAACTATCATGCCCTGCAGCTCATAATCATTTCTTGAGAACCTTACAACAGACCTCTCGGGTCTCTCCTCTCTTTTTTCCCCTAGATGTAGTATTTTACATGTGCATATATAGAGTGAGATGCCATCAATCCTAAAGACTCGAGTCATAAACCTGCTTTCTAGAAATAGAAAGTTGTTACAACAAATTGACACTTGTAGAAAATGAATTACTATTTCCTAGGAACTAGTCTTTAACATAATGACTCGTGTAAGCTACGATCTATATTCTTTGAAACTAGTTCAACAGAAAATAAATGCAAGTGAGAAGATGTTGGATTCTCAAATAATCTCGAATAGCTACTACATGGAAAGCTAGAGAAATATGCCACCTATGGTCTTAGCTTTTCTCCACATCATCAGCCACTAACAAAAATGATAACTCGAGCTCCATGATTCCAGCTACCTATTGGTAGCATCATTTGGTAGCTCACTGGGTAGCGAGATTTTGTAGTGCCTCCAAAAAATACTCATCACATCCATAGTGCAACCTCCAAAAATAGGCCTGCAGAATGGTTAGCGCCAAGCCTATGTAATTTATCCTCTGTGTAGATTTCTGTAGCACCATATTGAAGCGTCCTGTAGAATTTGTGGCCTCCGTCATTACACTACTCAGGAGATTTGGTAGCGCATTATGAAATTTGCAGTGACTAGGGGATTTGGTAGTGCACAGCGCCTAGGAGATTTGGTAGCGCACTGTGAAATTCACAGCACCCAGGAGATTTGGTAGTGCACTGTGAAATTCACAGTGCCCAGGAGATTTGGTATCTCTCTTCCTGTGTAAAGACTGTACATTTTGTAGCACCATCCATCAAAATAATTGAGATAAAAAAGGAGAATTATTACTTATAGTTGTAGCAACCATCGAGAACTGTAAACACTTCCCATGGGTGCTTGTGATGCTTGGCCCCTTATGAGAGTGTTGTCAATGCTTTTTCTTGACACTTGGCACCGTAAATTTGAATGTCGGTCTCTCTCTTAGTGCTTTGTGTATAACTTGATCGATATGTTGGCATTGACCTATGTGTTTGACTAGTGTTTTCTTGAGATGTCGATTAATTCTTGAACTTGGAGATTGGGCATAACCCAATATAATTTTAATTTTCTCCAAAAATAAATAAAATATCCCATAACAATTATATTCATTTGCCAAAATGAATAATGAAGGACTTATGCAAAGCTGAGGCAAATACCAATCTTGGCATTTTCAAATGAAAACAAAGAACTATAAGACAAACTTAGATCCATTGATAAGATCGAAGGCTTAGTTTTAAGCCAAAATCCCAAATTTTCATTTAAAATTAAACGAAATGCTTCGAGAATTTCCAGTAACAATCAAGATTTGACATGGCCAAATATTGATACTAACATTGGCTCCAATTGGGATGGGGACCTCCCTGCGAAGCTCCAAGAACCTAGTAGTTCCAATTGCCTTGTCCATTGGGCTATGGAGTCAACAGTCAACCATTTTCTGAACTCTCTCAAAACCTGCCTTTATTCACACAAACTGACTGCTATTTTTGCAAACTGAAGGAAAAAAATTCTTGGGCAACGAGCTTATTTCCTACACTACTCTACTCTAACCATATCTGCAATTGGTTAGGTAAAGGTTGATTTCCATAACATCCATCCAAGCAATTTCAATACTGTAATAATCTCATCCATACCACCTATCAATAAATGATGTCTGAAATGTAATAGCAGTGATAAAAACTTGTTCAGGAAACCATACCCACCGGGAAACATTTGCAAGCTAAGGAAATATGAAAATTTCATGTTCTCTGAAATGCATGATTCCATGAAGGTTGCCACTGGGTCTCTGAAAGCTAGATCATAATCATGCTGGTCCATGAAAAACACTTGCTCAACCATGACTGATTCTCTGCTGGAAAATTGATGACCCTCTAATTCTATGGTGATCAGATCTTGATCATCCATCATTACAACTTCCTCTTTAGAATAGTGCTCAGGGGGTAATGATAAAGCAGTGTTTAAATGACAAGGATTATGATCAGCTAGAAACATGTAGTTGTCTATGCAATCATTGGTTACCACATGCTCAACCTGGTTTGAAAATTTATCATAAAATTTACATGCATACCTATCTTTAGAATATTCTACAAATGTTGAAGAATTCTGACCTGAATCTGAAATAAATTCACATGCTTGTTGTTGTTCCAAATCTGCTTCACATTCATTACCTTCCTTCTCAAAATCTAAGCCATACTGATATTCTGCTTGCTCATGTGCATGTATATTTTCAAAGTAAACCCGCTCTCGGATCCTCCTGAAAGAACGAATTTTCTCCTCCACCTCTTGAGCATCTTCAAACAAGCTCCTTAAGGATGAAGACTTCCTTTCTAACAAGATAAGGGAAAGCTCTGAATGTTGAGACATAACATAATATACCATGGCAGCAGTCTCTATAGGCCATATATCCAAAGGCATATCATGACAAATATTGTAGAACCTTCGATTGAATATAGGAAAAGCTTCGTTCTCCTCTCTCTTCAAAGCATAAAAATCAGCGAGATACAAATCGAGATATTTGTTCTCGCCCCAATGCTTTGAAAAATCATTAAACAGTTCGATCCAAGAACCAATAGAATCGGCTCTCAGACTCCTAAACCATATAGGAACATCTTTGAACAAAGACTTAGAGAACAATCTCATGATCACATCATCATGAACAATCTCGAATTTCTCAACAAAATAATCAAAGGCCCCCAGATGACTCTCAGTTGTGACATGATCCTCTCTAGAAAATCGGGGAAGATACTCAAGGAAATCAAGAGGATAAGGATGAAGGAGATAGGGAAGCCTTAAAGGCTTGAACATATTCATTCTAGTTTTAATTTGAAAAGAAGTGGGTTGATCATGAAAGTTAATAGGTTGATGGAAAGGTTCAGAAGTTAAGGAAAAAGGTAATGAACTCTTAGTAGGTTTTGAATCAATTTCAACCTCCACAAAGTCACAAGAATGATCTGATTCAGGAGAAATTGGAATGCAGAACTCATCTTTAGGAATAGGTTGTAATGAGGATATAGGATCAACATCAACAACATAAGGCTGCAAGATTTCCTCTTCTAAGGTTGGATATATGAAGGTAGGTTGATGATCATATGAATAAACAAAACAGAAAATAATCCTCTTGACATGTGAAGGGAAAATCATGAAAGAGCTAATAAAGAACAACAAAAGTTCATGTAGAAGACTAATGAACTGATACCTAGTCATCTTTCTCTCAACAGGATCCTCCCCAGTGGAGTCTTGGATTGTGGAGTCGACAGGTAGATGATTACAGTCAATTTTATGTATCCCTCTCTTGTCTACCATCAAGAGCTGGATCTGTGTCATTCTTCCCAGGGAACTTTTCAATCTGCTCAAATCTGTCCCCGATAACGGCGCCAAAAATGTTAGCGCTAGAAGTTGCTCTTGTACTGCTCAATTGCAAGCCTAGCACATCATGAATAAAAATGTTTGATTGGATAACTTGGGTTTTAGGAAACTTTGAGAATGGTAAGATTAATCAAGAAGGAAATGAAACCATTGGACATGGATTCCATGAAATACAACAATCTTGACTTAAAATCCTATGGGTAGAAAATCAGGTCGAATAAAGCCCAAGATCAGTTCTGAGATCAAATAAGTGTGAATAAAGAAATCAAGAAAACAGAAAGTGTAGATAAGGATGAAAAGAAACCTTCTTTCAGTCGCTACATGAAGAATCTGTAATAGTTAGAAAACATTTCCAACATTGCAGAATGAAAAAGATGTGTATGTGGTAGCTGTTATAATAATACTTATCACAACATCTTTAGCACAAACTCTATTCACATAATCCTTATATAAACAAAAACACATATAATAGAAGAAGATAGAATAAGTATGATAAAACATAAAGAATAAACTATCTGATCAAAATTCTTACTCATCAGCTGAGATCTTTCACATAAAAAAATAAGACAAGTCTTTGAGGAAAACATCAAACTATCATGCCCTGTAGCTCATAATCATTTCTTGAGAACCTTACAACAGACCTCTCAGGTCTCTCCTCTCTTTTTTCCCCTAGATGTATTCTTTTACATGTGCATATATAGAGTGAGATGCCATCAATCCTAAAGGCTCGGGTCATAAACCTACTTTCTAGACATAGAAAGTTGTTACAACAACTTGACACTTGTATAAAATGAATTACTATTTCCTAGGAACTAGTATTTAACATAATGACTCATGTAAGCTACAATCTATATTCATGGAAATTATTTCAATAGAAAATAAATGCAAGTGATAAGATGTTGGCTTCTCAAATAAGCTCGAATAGCTACTGCTTGGAAAGCTGGAGAAATCTGCCACCTATGCTCTTAGCTTTTCTCCACATCATCAACCACTAACAAAAATGATAACTCAAGATCCATGATTCCAGGTACCTGTTGGTAGCATCATTTGGTAGCTTGCTGGGTAGCAATCTTTTGTAGCGCCTCCACAAAATACTCAGTACATCTGTAGCGCAACCTCCAAAAATAGGCTTGTAGAATGGGTAGCGTCGAGCCTGTGTAATTTATCCTCTGTGTAAATTTTGGTAGCACCATACTGAAGCATCCTGTAGAATTCGTGGCATCTGTCATTACACTACTCAGGAGATTTGGTAGCGCACTGTGAAATTTACAGTGCCCAAGAGATTTGGTAGCACACTGTGAAATTCACAGCACCCAGGAGATTTGGTAGCGCACTGTGAAATTCACAATGCCTAGGAGATTTGGTAGCGCTCTTCCTGTGTAAAGACTGTACATTTCATAGCACCATCCATCAAAATAATTGAGATAAAAAAGGAGAACGATTACTTATAGTTGTAGCAACCATCGAGAACTGTAAACACTTCCTATGGGTGTTTGTGATACTTGGCCCATTATGAGAGTGTTGTCAATGCTTTTTCTTGACACTTGGCACCTTAAATTTGAATGTTGGTCTCTCTCTTGGTGATTTGTGTATAACTTCTTCGATATGTTGGCATTGAACTGTGTGTTTGACTAGTGTTGTCTTGAGATGTCGATTAATGCTTGAACTTGGAGATTGGGCATAACCCAATATAATTTTAATTTTCTCCAAAAATAAATAAAATATCCCATAACAATTATATTCATTTGCCAAAATGAATAATGAAGGACTTATGCAAAGCTAAGGCAAATACCAATCTTGGCATTTTCAAATGAAAACAAAGAACTATAAGCCAAACTTAGATCCATTGATACGATCGAAGACTTAGTTTTAAGCCAAAATCCCAAATTTTCATTTAAAACTAAACGAAATGCTTCAGGAATTTCTAGTAACAATCAAGATTGGACATAGCCAAATATTGATACTAGTAGACGCAGTACAACAATATGAAGAGAGAACCGGAGGAGACAGTGCAAGAGTTCTCGGCCCCTTTCATGAGGTTTTACAACTTGATTCCTGTAGAAGTCTAGCTGCCTCCTAGAGTTGTGCAGTTATGATACACCGAATCCTTTGACAATGATTTTGCCTTGTTGTTAAGGGAGAGAAGATCTACAAATTTAGACACCATGATGAGCGACACAATCGAAGTCGAGGTAAACCTGATGTCTTCGAGAAAGATTAAACAAAACTTCAACAGAGGAGGGAGGAAACCCCAAGGGGATGTGCAACCATCGACTTCTCGACCCTCAGAGGACAAGTTCAACTTGATGATGAAAATGATGGATAAACTGATGGAAAGAATGTCCATGGGAAAAAAAACTGCCACCCGAGAAAAACATGACCCCCAGCCTAGGAATAAGAACCTTAGAAGAGGTCCAGTCCCGCAGATCAGGCATAAGGAACAAAGGGACCAGGGCAACTAGCAAATAAGGCCACCATTCCAGAACAATTACGTAAATGAATATTTTGATCAGATGTTCGAAGATCAAATGCATTGTTGCGATGACAAGGAAACACATATGTTCTTGACAAAGGGAGAATGTGATCAATACATGAGCGAAAATGATAATATTATGTTGGAGACGGATGACACACTGTCTTGGGAAATGGAGGAATTCAAGAAGGGTTATCACAATGCCATCATGCAATTCCAAAAGCAATACAACTTCAGGAGCAAAAAGGCGTCTACAGAGCCTCAGCTGAAAAATACCATAAGGGAGCCTCAACAGACGAATCACATAAGGAAAACTATGGCGGATGTCCCTTCCACAAGACGACTGAAGCAAGACAACACCACCAAGGATGCGATGAAAAAAGAAAAGTCAAAGGAGGAAGTTCCAAGGAGAGCGCCAGAAACAAGTCGGGAGACATGCATCAAGGAGGTAGAAAAATTCTCTCCCTCTTTTAACTTTGAGAACAAAATGGCCAAGATTAAAATATCTATCCCTTTCAATGAAATCATCAAGAAAGGAGAATATCGAGATCAGATTATTAAAATTCTAAAGATGGGGGGGACTCCCGACACTTTGAACATCCATGATGATCACCCTGCCATTTTGTTCGGTCCGTGCATGGAGGAGACGGGTGATTCTGAGGACGTTTCCCTATTCTATCTCAATCTCAAAGTCCACAACATGACCTTGCATAAATCCATGATGGATTCAGGCACGTCACACAATCTCATGCCCAAAGTGATCATGGATGAGTTGGGTTTGGACATCACCAAGCCCTATAAAGATCTTTTTTCTTTCGATTCAAGGAAAGTGAAATGTTTGGGTCTGATCAAATATTCAGTTGTGTCACTGGCCAAAATCCCTTCTAAGAATCTAGTTATGGACATGATCGTGGTCGATATACCCCCTAAATTTGGCATGCTATTATCTAGGTCATGGGTCGTAAAATTGAAGGGAACTCTGCAGATGGATATGTCATATGCCACCATTCTTGTCTTCATCCAAGAGAGACGGTTATACATAGAAGTACTATTGAAATATATGGTGAGTAGTAGAATGCAATCGAATAACCACCCTATCTACTACATTGACACTGAGATCGGTTCCTCCATATTTTACAATGACCAAATCTTTGAAGAGGAAGAACCGACAGTTTTCATGGATGGTAAAGCTGTGCGAAGAGAATCAGAGTGCAAAGACCCAAGGAACCACATGGAGAATGAGATGTGGAACATGAGTTTCGATGGATCCTTCAACGAGGAATGGGAAGGAGCTGGTGTATGGATAATTCCTCCTAAGGTGGGCACAAAACTCTGCTCATACAAACTCACTTTCGAATGCACTAATAACATGGCTGAGTATGAGGTGTTGATTTTGGGCCTGAGAGTTTTGAAAGAATTGGGCACAAAGAAGATAGTGGTACATGGATACTCCGAGCTTGTTATAAACCAAGTCAAAGGAATATACCAATCCAAGCAATCGAGGCTGAGAGCATACAAAAACCTAGTGCTGGACCTCTTCGAAGAATTCTCGAAGTATAACTTATCAGCGATCTTGAGGGGGTAGAATCAAATTACGTCTACCTTGGCCACCTCGGCCTCAGTTTTTAAAATTTCCATTTTCCCCAACAGAAAGTATGAGATCGAAGTCAAACACAGTTTGATTGTGCCCGATAATATCAAGTATTGGAAGGTGTTTGAGGATGACAAACAGGTGGAGATATTTATCCAAATGAGCGATGAGTTCGCTAATATAAACATTGATGATGAGTGTTGTTGTTATGAAGATGAAAGTGCAGATGCACATAGTAATGATGACCCTTTCCAAAACTAGATAGCTGGGAGGGACATAATGCAGCTAAAGAATAATAGCATCCCAAAAGGATTAGTTCCATTGGAAAAGTTGTTTGATGAAAACAATGTGGCTAGAAATCCCAAGAACATTGCAAATGAGGAGGATGTCGAGGATTGCAACATCAAGACCCATGAGAATCCAAAGATAATCAAATTGTCAAAAACGCTCAGTCTGGAAGTCAAACAGAACTACATCAAGCTCAGGAAGGATTTTCCCGACATTTTCTCTTGGAGTTATGATGTTTTGAAATCTTATGACACTAAAGTGATTCAACACGTCATTCCTCTCAAAGAAGACCAAAATCATTTCAAGCAAAAGCTTAGATGGATAAATCCCATGCTTCTGCTGCTAATCGAAAAGGAGGTAAAGAAACTTTTTGAATCCAGAATCATTGCTTCTTTAAGGTTTTCGAAATGGGTCGTCAATTTGGTGCCTGTAAGGAAAAAGAGCGACGAAATAAGGGAAATTTGAACAAAGTGTCCCTTGAGGAAAACTACCCGCTCCTTAATATGGACTATATACTATAGAAGGTAGTTGGGTCCCAGAAGATGTCTATGTTGGATGGATTTTTAGGTTACAATAAGATCATGGTACACCCAGATGACCCTGAAAAGACACATTTCACGACACCATGGGGGATGTTCATGTATGCCAAGATGAATTTCAACCTGATGAAAGTGGGAGATACCTTACAGAGGACAATGGATATAGCATTTGCTGAGGAAAGGGACATATTTATCGTAATCTATCTGGATGACATCATAGTGTACTCCGACTCTGATGAACAACACCCTGGGCATCTGAAGAAGGTCTTCCAAAAGTGCAAGAAGTTCAGCATATCTTTGAATCCAAAAAAATCACATTTCGGAATGCATGAAGAGAAACTGTTAGGGAACATCATCTAAAAGGAAGGTATAAAGATAGATCCCAATAGGGTATAAGGAATCTTGAAAATCAACACTCTGCGCAGTAAGAAGGAGGTGCAGTCCTTCCTGGGAAAGGTGAATTTCGTGAGAATATTTATCCCGAACTTGGCAAAAATTATAAAAAATATCACCAACATGCTCAGAAAGGGGAACAAGATCAAATGGAACCCCAAATCCAGGAAATCATTTGAATATATCAAGGTAGCGCTGACCAATGCTCCTGTATTGGCCAACACGGACTTCATGAAGGAATTCATCTTGTTCTCGTTCACCTTGGAGCATACCATTACTGGTGTACTGTTACATAAACACAATCAGAACTTTGAGAAGCCTATAGCCTACTTCAGTAGGACGTTGAGGGATTTTCCACTGAGGTATGACATTATGGAGAAACAAGTGTACACCTTAGTGAAATCCCTAAAGGAGTTCAAAACCTACATACTACATTCCCACGTTATCGCTTACGTGCCCAACAACTCATTCAAAGACATCCTGACTCAGCCTGACCCTGAGGAAAGAAGAGGTGAGGAAAGAAGAGTTAAGTGGATCGTGGCCATGCTGGAATATGACATTGAAATTAAGCCCACAAAGTTGATCAATGGATAGGGCCTCGCAAAGTTGATGGTGCAATAGAACTGCGACGTTCTTGGAATCAAATTCACTGTGGATCTATCAGAGAATCCTCTGAAAGAAACAATCATGAAGGTGTCTCAAAAGTTCAACGATTCACCTTGGTATATGGACATCATTTATGTGTTGAGGAATTTGCAATATCCTCTGGGGTTAGGTAAGACCAAGGCCATATTCTTAAAACTCAAAGGTACTAAATTCTGCATCTTGGATAACTCACTATATTGGAAAGATCCGGGAGGGATATTGTTGAGTTTCTTACTAGAATATGACATAGAATAGGCCATCAAAGAATTCCACAAAGGTGACTGTGGAGGACATCACTGCTGGAAAACCACCATGCATAAAATTCTAAGAGCAGGTTACTATTGGCCCCACAGACATGTACAAAGAATTTTCTAGTTTCCATGAGTGTCAGATTTTCGATGGAAGGAGAAAGCTACAACCCCTGTCGCTGAAACCGATCTCGGTCGAAGCTTCATTCATGCAATGGGGCCTGGAATTTATAAGAGATATTCATCTGCCATCATCATTGTAGCACATATGGATACTTACAACCATGTATTATTTCACGAAATGGATCGAAGCAATTCCAACGAAGCAGGCTCCTGACACGGTCATCATTCAGTTCCTGGAGACTAACATCCTGTCTAGGTTCGAGTTCCCTATCAATATAATCACAAATAACGTGGTCACATTCAAGTCCAAGAAAATGGAGAAGTTTTGCAATGATTACAATATATCCCTAGGACATTCTACAGCATATTACCCACAAGGTAATGGGTTGGCAGAATCGTCTAATAAGAGCTTAACCATGATCATTAAAAGACTCTTGCAAGACAACAAGAAGGCCTGGGATAAGAAAATTATTTACGCACTATGGGAAGACAGAGTCACTACCAAAAAGTCCATCTCCACGTCACCATTCCAAATTGTATATGGCACGGACGCAATTTTCCCTACGTCGCTAGGATTTCTCGTCAGGAAGTTGCTGCAAAAGAAAGAGGTCGAGCCAGATGACACACAGAGAAGGAAAAATCAGTTGATTGGTGTGCATCAGATGAGGGAGAAGGTCTACAACCGATCACAACTTTACCAGGATAGAATGAAGAAAACTTTCGACGAGCACTCTAAAGAGGATGAATTTCAGGTGGAGGATATAGTGCTAAAGTGGGACGTGAGAAATGAAGATAAGGAAAACCACGAAAAATTCGATCATCTTTGGACAGGCCCTTTCAGAATCTGTGTGTATCATAGGAACAATGCATATCTGTTAGAAGAACCTAATGGAGAGTCCACTGGTTGGGGGCCTATAAATGACAGGTTCCTCAAACAGTATCTGGTGTAGTAAACTCTGTTTAAGTCTCATGTCATTGTAAATAGTCATTTTATTTTTTGTTTTCAAAGAAATCCTTTTGATTCAGTGTGTCAGTAGAAAATTGAAGACCGGAGTGAAGCCCCTGAGTTTATGTTGATTCTGCTCGAAACTGTGTCAAGAAGGTTTAGGTTGCGTTTTTGTTTTCTCTTGTTTCAGATTCTGGAAGTTGAATAAGGCCCAATGGTCAAGAACCTGGTCTATTTTTCTTTTCCACCTCACTGGGAGGATAGCAATCCTCGTTGGAGCTAGATGTTAGCCCCGTCATTTTTTCAGTTAGATTTGGTCTTATTCGAGTCAGATTCCATGTTTCAAAGAGTGTGAGGTTAGGTACCGAACAACAAATGGGTTGAAGTCAGCAAGTGGTCGGTTGGCCCTTGGAGTCGGGAAGGGATGTTAGAACCAAAACATGTGTAAGGGGTAAAGTTATTTTCTCTAAGATTTGAGTCCTGTCAGAAGAGAAGGTATTACGTACCTAAGGTTGAGGCAAGTTGTTAAATGGAAGTCGCGTTGGTAGGTGAATTAACCATCACCATCTCATTATGAAGTTGAAAAGAATGAAAAATCACAACGCTTGTATCACATTTGGTCTGCAGCTCTTATCAGTTGTGCTTCACACACTCCAAAGTGTACCTGTCGCGTGGATATACTGCGAAAATATTCAAACCTGCTTTGAAACCTAAAGTCACTATGGATTCAGTGTCCCCTGGCACGTTTTCATCTCTCACCCACCCGATTATAAATTTCAAGTGCTCTGTATGTATTATGTTCACCAGCAAAGTTTACGCACTGTCTGTAATTCTTCTCACAAGCCTAGGTCAATTGCGATTACCACCTTTGGCACATGCCAAATCCACCACGCACAGAATGAATACATGTTGCATCATGATGACATCCCAGAACATAAGGAAAGGTGCGTGAAGTGGCAGGAATGTTGGGCCCAAGCCTCAAAGCTTGACGTTGGTCAATGAAGATCCGGAGGTTAGAGCATCTTTTGAGTAGGTCAGATGCATGACCTTTTGTAGAAAAATCCAAGGACTCAACATGAAATTAGTGGAACAGTTCGCACTCAGGTTCGACGGGCCCTGCACGGTAATTGGAGGTGTCACTTTCTAGGTGACAGAGGAAACTGTGTCAGTCGCAACAGAGATCCCTTCATGCAGTGAAAGGTGGTTTAAAGGCATGCCTTTGGACACGTGGGGCTGTGAATACTTCATCAAGCGAGACTGTTTAGGAGGGAAATTCGAAACAGGCGTTCCAAGTAGATATTTGAAGGGGGGATTTCAAAAACTCCTGGAAGTAATTAGGAAATATTTCACCTGTGAGGGAAGCTTTGACATAATACATTCGCATCACATTAGATTTTTGATGCATTTCACAAGAAGGAGACCGTTAAATCTACCCTTTTTCTTGCACCAAAGCCTCCAATAAATGGCAGACAGCGCCCAGGTTGAAGAAGATCAATCGAAGAGGAAAATATCGCATGTTTTGATGATTAAATTGTTGGTGGTTGAGGAGTTAAGGTGATTGGGAAATAAATGGGATTCTTTTCTACTTACAGTGGGCATCCCCAATGATCCAAAAGGAGATTTCCCTCTACCCGTGGAAAAGGTAACATCACATCGCGCGAAGGTTGAGACAGGAAAGGCTTCAGAGGAAGGAAAGACTTTGGAAGCCTTGTCCCCCCAATAGCCGATACCCCAGAGAAGCGGCGGACCAAGGAAGAACAAGGAATCTAGGGAGACCCAAGTCCCGAGTGAGCCGCATGCAAATTCGACCACTGAGGAGTTACTCATGTGCGACATTCAGCTGGAACCTATAGAAGGTACAAGTAGAGAAAGTTGGGGAAGAAGGAGGAGGACAGACACCGAAGGCACATATGTTCGTAAGTCATCGCAGCAGCTGAATAACACGTAGCTCGCTATTGTTGAGCTATACCAGGAAAATAGAGAACTAAGACAACAGTTAGAAACAAAGACCCTCGAAGCATCAACATCACAAGGCTGCGAGGAAAACACGACTTGGCTTAAGAGACATCTCAAGGAATCACAGGATACAATCATACACATGCACGAAGCATAAATGATGTCGAAAGAAAGGAATGTGAAACACTTTAGGGAATGTGAACTGACCATGGAGAAATTTCGCGCGGCTCTGGCCAGTGAGAAAAAGAAGCTAAAAGGGAACACGATTCTGCAAAGGTAAGTGATGAACTTGAAAAGTCACAAATGGTCTCTTAGGATAATGCTTCGAGTATAAAAATTGCAAACGAGACCAGAAGCTTGATTGACTGACTCTGTTTTTTGTCTTCTCAAACATGGCGCGGACTTTGTTTCCCCGCGTCCTTTTTTCCTATCAAGAGTTAGGGACTCCGACAGATACCCACATGGAAAACATACGACGCGCAGTGATGGAATCTCATCCATTGCAAAGGACATGTGTATGTTAGACATTCAACAGTTTGAATAAAGACATTGTTCCCTAGTTGGGGTTATCATTTTGGAGTCACCTGCAATGGTCTGCAGTCACTCGCCACATGCACACACCAACAAACAATTGTGCGATAGAGATCAAGGCCGTTACAATGTGTGGCAGGAGTCTGACAGAACACTCAATTGTCCATATGCCCTATCAAAGGAAAGCATCAACACATCACTCTCTAATGATGATATCTTGATGATGAATGAACCGTCGCAACAAAGACGAGTGACTATGATGTGACCTAGTACAATCAGTTTCTATTTTTAGCAAAGTTCCATTCGAAGAGTCATCTGACAGAGAGTAGTCGAAACCTATTTTCTAGGGATAGTAGTTAGAGAGCAGGGTAGCCCGAGCGGCACACCCTTGTATATATATTCCAGATTTTAAATGTAAGCCAGGTTGGTTGGAAAAATAGTGTAGACAGTGACTATTGAATGTATTTTTGATCTGATTGAAACTTAATTCAAAGGTCCTAAAGATTTGATGAAAATATTCTAACTGTGACAGTTGGATGTATTGTATTCTCTCTTTGTGTATGTGCTTTGCTGTTTTCTATATATTCACATCTATATTTTTTGTCTAAATTGGAATGTGATTTCGAATCTAGAATTCACCGCGTAGTGCTCTAGATTTGTGCCATTTAGACAAACCATATTTCTTCTAAGCAAACTCTGAATTCATCTCCAGAGGTTCTCTAAGTTGCTTCATGTTTTTTTCTCTCTCCATACATAACAATTTTTAACTGAAGATTGTTGCTCATTTAGCCTTTATCCTCTTGAGTTCATTCACTGATTCATTTGTTTCTATCGTTTTCTTAAATCGACTCCATAGCCCAAGGTCTTTCTTTCTTTCGCTAATAGAACCAGAAATATTGTTTAAAGGTGTTAAATCTAGCTGATAGTTTAAAGCCATATCCTATACAGAGACAAAGTCTCTAGAGAGAGCCCTCTCTAGGTCTGAAAGGCTTGTTTTGGGCCTCAAAGTTGGTTTGTAGGTTGCCTCTGTCATCCATTTCCTCAGTCAAACGAAGTTTACAGAGCGCTAACAAGTTGTCATTGATGTCAACCCTTGGAGAGTGGTATTGTAGATTGATATCAACCCTTAGAGATCGATGTCAACCCTTGGAGAGTGATATTGTAGATTGATATCAACCCTTAGAGATTGATGTCAACCCTTGGAGAAGTCTGGTAGCACAGAGGTATGGGTAAGGGACCCAAGTTTGTTTGACGTATAAAGGCATGAATATCAGTGAATATGTAGGTAAGACTATTATACAAGGATAGGACATGTCATTCCATTTCTAGTGATATGTAGAATGTCACATAACTCCTCACGTTTAGAGAGTTATGGCCATGTGAAGTTGAAGAACCTTCATAAGTTATCTAGAAGCCCTTAGAAGGTCAAAGAAGTCAATTATTCTAGAATCTCCTAGAAGAAGTGTACAAGTCAAATTGATGGTAACTAGGAGTTAATCATGGGTATATTTGTTGCATTAAGAAAATAATTAAAAATAAATTAGTTGCAACAAGAAGTTGTGAGTTTGGTAATTATGGAAAAGTACTTGTGATGAGAAGATTGAATAGTCAAAGTGGTTGACCAAGAAATAAATTAAATAATAAAGTGGTTGCAACAAGAAGTTAATTAAGGGAAAATAAGTTATGAATTGACTAATTATAGAAAATTTAGTTGGAACAAGAAGTTGTGAGTAAAGAGAAATTATTTAAATAATATAGTCAAAGTGGTTGCAAAGAGAAATTATTTAAATAATAAAGTGGTTGCAACAAGAATTGGTGAGTTTACTATTTATGGATAAGACAAAGTGGTTGCAAAATAAATTAATTAAATAATAAAGTTAGTTGCAACTAGAAGTGGAGAGATTATTGTTTGTGGATAAAGTGGTTGTAAGTGGAAAAGTGGTTAGAAGTGGGTTAGCCCTAGAATAAGGAAGTTGGGTAAAGTTAGTTAGATGGTAACACCTTGAGGAAGCTACTTGGAGAGTATAAATAAGAGAACAAGGAACTCCCATTATCACCTACCCTACCTATTGAATATCATTGAATATCTATTTTTTGAAAGGTATATTGTGGGTACACGTTGATACATCAAGTTATGCAAGTCTGATGTAGTAAAGGAGGCTTGACGATGAAAGTCTTGGAGTTGCAGAATTACTGAAAAAACCCTAGTTTTTTAGGTGTATGCAAGTTGTAGTGGAGGAAGGAGTGTACATACGTGGGCTGAAGGAGAACAGGGTGCTACATATGCAAGATGAAGTAGAACATGTCACATACAGTGGGAAAATCCATGAAATCTTGAGTAGATGAAGATGTTAGGTCTCTAGAGGTAGAAAGAAATCTCCCAAGAAGGTCTACAATGATCAGGTACAACATATCTATCTACAAGTTCAAAAGGTATGTCATATTCTTATGTGTATTTGGATATTGTTGTCTCCATGAGATATGGTTATGGGAGTTTTAGGATTTTCCCTAGAAAGACTGTTGCTTGTATGGCACTTATTCTATGAGCTCGATCTACAGAAATACAATAATGATATGTTTGGTATGCATTATTGTTATATCTTGTTGGGTTGAGTGTTGAAGCATATATTGCATTTCTTGGTACATGGTTGTGTGTTTTTGGTTGTGATGTGTTGGTGAAGTTGTTGGTTAGTTTGAGGTTGCATATAAGTGAGGGTTTGATGTCTAGTCCATGTGAGGATTTTTTACACATGATTATGATTGTACGCACATGTATGGCATATGACTAGAGAGACATAGATGCACATGGTTTGAATGATATTCTTGTGATATTGAGTATGAGATCTATGTTATCAGATCTGATCTATTGACGGATATTCTTAGTACATATTTAGAGGTACTTTCTAGTAGTGTTGGTGACGCATGATTGGTACATGTTTGGTGCATGGCTAGAGGCACTTGCTAGTAGTATTGTTGACATGTGGTATATGGATGATGTGGCATAGATATCTTGATACGTTATTAAAAGCACATCTTGGTCTTGGTGATGGTTATGAGGTATTGTGATGTGCATAGTTGATGCACTTGTGATGGTACAGGTTGTGTGAGTGATTGATGTACATGGTTGATAGTAGAGGTTGGGAAAGGTTGCAGGTTTATGTGACAAAGGAAGCAAAGGGTCTGAGCTTTAGAAAGGTGAAAACCTTAGCATTCTGAAGGTGTACGTAGATTGCAGTATAGATAGACCGTGTACATATGCAGGCTACAGTATAGATAGGTCGCGTACATATGTGAGCTGCAACACATACATGTTGCGTACCTGTTGGTTTATGTTGGTACATCCATGTTACATGTACAGGTTGATCATAGGATATTGGTATAGGTTGGTTATAGGTTATTGGCACAGATTGGTACAAGTTTATAGTGGTATATCTCATAGTGACAATGTGGTGGTGGTTTTATCATATATTTGGCATTTAACTTCAAGGCGACATGACATGTTAAGGATAGGTGGTTGTAGCCACCTTCTGGTTGTAGTCAGAGAACATAGGGGGTTGTAGCCTCCTTGTGGTTGTAGCCAAATAATTGGGGAGTTGGAGCTTCCCTCAGGTTGTAGCCTGAGAAACTAGGGGGTTGGATCCTCCTTCCAGTTGGAGCTGGAGAATTGGAAGTTTGTGCTTCCTTGAAAGTAATTATTTCACATATAAGAAAAGAATTCTATGGTTTTCTCCCGCATTGGGTTTCCACATAAAATATTGGTGTACTGTGTATTGTGTGGATGTGTTTATTATTGTTCATTATGAATTGATGAATATTAATGTTTATGATGAAATAATATATTGATGATGAACTAATGAACATTGTTGAATAAGTTGAAATAATATACATTGTGGTTAAAAGGATTAATAAGTGGTATAAATTTCTCATTATTGATTCACCCCCCCATCCCCCCCTCTCAATAATCCAAAATGTTTTCCTCTAATGCTATAGATAAAGAATCTTGAAAAAATTATGACTTGAACACCCCTTGAACTCGCAATGTCTTATCATTACATAAAATTAATACCATGTTTTTTCCTCTCACACAAGGTCTTCAAAAGGTTGGGACTCAAATTTTCTGCATAAGATACTACATGTTTATCAATAGGAAAATAGGTGGGGAAGGATTAAAATATTTAATAAAACTAGAACTCTCCTATGAATCACATCTAACTTCATCATTAACATATTAAATCAACAATATTCAATTGATCTTGCTTGTAAGAAAAGTTTGAAATTTCAATCTTAGAAAGAAAAATTTGGGGGAATACACATGAATCTTGATAAGAAGCTCTTAGTTGATTCGTATTCTACTTTTTGTAGATCTTGTAGTCTACCACATAACTCACCATAGGAATAATTGTAAAAATCATTAAAAAACTAATCCCAGTTATGAATAGAGTTGGTGGGAAGAGATTTCAACTATTTTTTTAACCCGTGCTTAAAAAATGAAAGTAGGCAACTTGCATAGGCCATTAGATTTATTTGAGCTTTATATTGAATATGTATTATTTTACTCGAAGTAAAACAAGTGTAATGAAAAGAATCAAAAAATGGACTTAAGTAAATTATTCCTACTCCTACACTACAATATTCTAATAAAACACACACTAGGTGAAATCATGTAGCCAATGTAACCATTCTTGTAACTTCAAACTTGTAATAATATGTACATCACAAATTATTTATAGAAATTTGATTAATAATAAACTATAGGGAGAAAAATTTAAAATAACTAAACCTATAAGTATCATGTGCAAGATCAGAACATTATTATTTACATGAAATCTTGCATATAAAGATTCCTCTAACCATGCTTCTATTTTATCATGATATATAAAATGATTAATGCAAAAATATTGGAAGGAAACTATAGATGAGTGAGGATTATGTATAAAAATACCATGAAGAATATCTATTGGAAAAATATTGATATTGTTGGCATGATTTATTTCAGAGATTGTAGCATGACAATGAGAACCTGACATAACCATCGGTTGAAATCAAAGTGCCTCATTTTCATGACATGTCTACCTGCACTCATATTCCAAATAACCAACAATTTGAGATGATTTAATAGGATCAAATAACGTGTAATATCTATCATAATTCATTGTATAATTCATTTTGTTATTAATAGGGA
>JZKD02S1684642.1:108599-126561 GCA_000966675.3 Picea glauca | reverse complement strand
TGACTCCACAGAAAAAGGGAAAAGGGGAGAATTTTTTAATAATATTTTTGAAAAGTGTGATGGGGATATGTTTTTATCCTAAGTTCATGAGGGTAGGGAACGAGTCACCAAGTGGCTTAAAGATACTTGTAAGGCATGAAATATATATTGTTGGCCTTAGTGTATTTTGGGGTGGATTACGAGTATTATGGATGAGATGAGGACAGAGAGAGGGATTTGGGGAAAAATTGATGTTTCGGGCTCTAGTGAGCAGAAGGGGGTCAGACTATATGGAAAATTTTATTATTACCTTATCTGCATAAAGAATATTGTAAGGATTTGTGGGGTTATAATATGATTTTATTGTTGAGGTGACAGGTGGACAAACCGTGAGCAGTATCTTTGGGTGAGAGACTGGTTGTTGTGAAGAGGTTGTTAGACTCGTCTGCATACTCTTTAGATGAGAGTATTGATGAGAATTGTTCCCTGGTGTGTTGAGCATTAGTCACAAGGCTCATATTCTTCTTGTTCGTCCTGTTGTTAGTAACCCTAGGAAAGGAAGTGCAGAAAATGAATAATTATTGAGTAGAGAAGGGGCACACTTCCTTGGGTGTGACAGATGCGTGGGGAATGAGGGATTGCAGGCTAGTTGTTACAGTGGGCACCTAGGATTGAAAAATTGTGTTGAATTTCAGACATTAGCTTGTCACTAGGAACCCTTTTTCCCTGGTGGAGTTAAGCCCTAGCTCGAGGGTGACCTGTTGCTGGAATTTTATGAGCAACAGATTCTATGGATGGGAGGAACGTTTGATTTATGTGCGCAATTGGTGACTTCCACAAAAGATAAGTGTTATTTATGTGGTGTATTTTTACTGTGTGCTTGTTTATCAATGTTTGACATGGGTTAATTCTTGTATGTTGTTGCATATAAGTATTTGTTGTTATTTTTTTTAATGATGTTTTCACCTGTAAGTATGATGCATATAACCTATATTTGTAGTTGTACATGGATATGACCAATGTGGTTAGTATTTCATGATAATTTAACCTAGTGATTTTGGTTATGAGTCGTCAAGAAGAGGATTGAGTGGTCGGGTGCACAGAATTGTAGCTTATGTACATTAAGAGGTTGGAACTTGTGTCTGTAGACAAAGATTTAGATTCTGTGCACATTGAATTCTGAGTCGGCACATGACGCCTAGATGGTTATGTGTGCATTTGTGTTGTGTTATTAGTATGTCGGTGCATGCAATTGGTGCACACAGTTTTGAGTTACTTTTGTTGCTTAAGGTTGTATTAAAAATAGAATGTTTCTTCCATTGGTATAAGTTGTGTGGCATGACATAATCTTGGGTTGAGCATGTTACTTCAAGAGATATTGTATGGATTGTGTCTAAACTAGACTATGCACAGTTTAGTTTTAGATTAGCATTGGTCATTAGTATTAGTTTTAGTTTAGTTACGATTTGGTTGAATTAGTGCTCCTGAAGTTGAGGTTACGTGACATGGACCAGCCTGGGGTGGATGGGGTTGTTGCACAACTAGTCATTCTAGTGTTAGAAATACGGGATCATAGAGAAATAAAATTAAAAAATAAAATGAAAAAATAAAACACAGAAGATACACAATACAATAGAGACATAGATATACGTGGTTCACCCAGTGTGGGCTACGTCCACCGGAGAAATTGTCAGGTTCTTCATTTTTATTATCCACTAAAATGAATGGATATAACCTACAACACACTTGTTGTAACTTCCTCTTCTCTCTCTCATAGTCTCCTCTCTCAGAATACAATATTCACCCCCATATGCATCCGCAATATAATTCCCTCAAGAAAAGAGGGTTGAGTTCTATGAAAAAAAACCCTAACATCACTTCTACCATCAGATCTGCGACCTTATAATGAACAGTCTAGATTGACTATGAAATTACAATATTTTACAAGGCAATTTTCCCCAAAACAATTCCTCGGGGGCCTGTTGGCCCCCATGCCCCCCAGCCAGGGGGGTAGGTCCCCCTCGGGCCCTTCTTCATTCGGGGGCCAGCCCCTGAACCCATAGTAGAAGGGAGATAAACATACTTGAATATAAATTAGGAAGATAATTAGGATCCACAACCAACATCTAGGAGCATTGTCTAGCTCTGCATGTTTGGGATATTGAAGAATTTCAAAATCCAATTGTCATGAAGTGCATCCAAGGTGGGTTGATCCTACAAAGCATCCTGATCTTCTTGTTTTTGTTCTCATTCTTTTCATTCAATCATGGTGATAGGCTATGGAAGACACATTAATCAATTGTGTTGAGATGAAATTGGGTGCCTTGTAGCTTGAACATTTCTTGTGAAAAATTGTTGGTGAAAGTGGGGTCTCGATTAGAAACAATAGAATGAGGCATGCCATGAAGCTTGAAGACTTGATCCATGAAAAGTTGAGCCACAATGGAGGTTGTAAATGGGTGTTGAAGAGAACAAAAATGAGCACACTTGGAAAGACAATCAACTTCCACCATGATGACTGATTTATTTCTCAATTTAGGTAACCCCACAATAAAATCCATAGAGATATCCATCCAAATAGATGGTGGAATCGGAAGCAGTTGTAGTGTTCCAAGAGATTTGAATGTTTTCCCCTTGTTGCGTTGCAAAACATCAAATTCTTCCACAAAATTGTGAATGTCTTGTTTCATACCATCCCAGAAAAAAAGAATGTTTGACCTAGTCATAGGTTTTAGTAAACCCTGAGTGCCAAGTGGTTGGTGAAGCATGAAGCTCAGAAAGTACCATGATTTAAGTTTTGATTGTTTACTTAAATACAAATGACCTTTGTAGTGAAGCTCATCATTATTTCAAGAGTACCCTGGGGAAACTGGAGAATTGGCCTACAATTGTTGTATCATATGCAAAATTTTGGGATCGTGTAGCCATTCCTAGTGAAACTATTGGAGCCAATCTGGTACAATGAAGGAGAGAGAAAAAAGGGACCCTTCATCTTCATATTTTCTGGAAAGTCCATCATCAACCACATTGTCTTTGCCTTTCTTGTAAATGATATCATAATCATATCCAAAGAGATTAGTCACCCATTTTTGTTCCTCTAGGGAGGAAAGGTTTTGTTCCAGAAAATACTTGAGGCTTTGATGATCTATCTTAATTTGGAAGTGTTTTCCCAATAGATAAGGGCACCAAAGATCCACTGCATGTAGAATAGCCAACATTCCTTTTCATAGATTGATTTGCCCAAATTTAGCTCTAACAATTGTTTGCTAGTAAAGGCCAAAGGTCAACCCTCTTGCATAAGGACTGCTCCAATTCCTCTCCCTGAAGCATCACATTATAGGGAAAAGGTCTTTGTGAAATCGGGAAGGGCCAGGACTGGAGTGGTGCACATGATCTCCTTCAAGGTTTGAAAGGCCTGAGCAGCAGCGGGAGTCCAAGTGAAAGAATTCCTTTTAAAGAGAGCAGTGAGAGGTGTCACAATCTTTCCATAATAATTAACAAACTTGCGATAATAATATATTAAACCCATAAATCCACACAAGCTTTTGAGAGTCTTTGGGCGAGGCCAATGCTGCATAGCTTCAATATTTTTAGGATCCACCCTGACACCGGCCTTTCCCACAATATGACCCAAATATTCGACTTCTAAGGTGCTAAAATCACATTTAGATTGTTTGAGGAAAAGTTGGTAATGAGACTAGAGTAGATGGAGAAATTGATCCAGATGAGCAAGATGGGTTGTCCAAGTTTTACTATAGATGAAGATATCATCAAAGAAAACTAAGACACAATGAAGGAGAAAGGGATGGAAGACATGATTCATGAGGTTTTGGAAAGTGGAGCAAGCATTACACAAGCCAAAGGGAATGACCAAAAATCATAGTGGTCCTCATGAGTTTGAAATGCAGTCTTAGGAATGTCTGCCTCATTCATACATATATGGTGGTAGTCATAACGAAGATCAAGTTTAGTAAATAACTGGGCACCACTCAATTAATCCAAGAGGTCATCAATGACAGGAATGGGAAATTTGTCTTTAATGATGAGTTTGTTGAGGGCGCGAAATTTAGGACACATGTGCCAAGAACATTCTTTCTTAAGGACCGTGACCACATGATAATAGTAAGGGATCGTAATGGGATAGATAACACCTGCGTCGAGCAATTCTTGAACAATTTTCTCAATTTCATTTTTTTGGGAAAAGGGATGACAATAGGGATGAATATTGGGAGGAAAGATGTCGGGGACAAGGGGAATGGAATGATCATGAACACCACAGGAAGGAGGGAGTCCCTCAGGAGTGGAAAAAACAAATTGATTTTTGGAGAGGATGGATTGGAGGTCCCATGGCACAAAGGGTGTCTCAGTGGCTTGAATTGCATGGAGTTATGCAATAATTCCATAATGACCTTTTTCGAGCAGATTTTCCATGCAATGGAAACTAATGATCTCCGGGGAACCGATGATGATGCCTTGGAACTTATATTGTTGGCCCTCCTGGTGGAATTGCATGGTTAATTCCTTAAAATCCATGAGAATGGGACCCAAAGTCCTTATCCATTATGCACCCAAAAGAATGTCACAACTGCCCATGTCGATAGAAACATATGAGATTTCATGTGGTACTGACCAATTTGGAGACGCATATTTTCACAACACGCTCCACATTTCATGGACCCTCCATTGGCAATCATGATTTGAAAATTATTGATGACATGGATGTAGCAATTAATTTCTTGGGAAATGTGACGATGAATAAAATTATGGGTGCTTCCACTATTAACAAGAATGATGACCTTCTGATGCTTAATGTAACCAATCATCTTGAGGGTTTGGGGAGTAGAGAAGCTAGTGAGAGAATTCAAGGAAATGACCGTTTCGACTTTAGGAGGGTCAGAGGGAGGGGTCATGTCAATGGGTTCATGTGACGTGGCCACTAGGGGGGCCTCAACCAGATCTTCCAAAGCATCCTCCGAGATGGCCATAAAAAGATTTTGTTCCTTACACTTGTGCCCAGGAAAATATTTGTCATCACAATTATAACAAAGGCCTTTGAGTTGGCATTCAACCATTTCTTTCCTGGTTAATTTCTGGATCTTTAGTGGAGTAGAAGGAGGAGTGGGAGTGTCTGGTTTAGTGTAAGAAATAAAGGAGGGTTTTCAGGTTTGAGAAGAGACAACCTGCTGTGCTTCCTTATCTCTTTTAGTAGATTCCACCCAACTCTGAGGTCGAGCCATGAGGACATGGGCACGAATCTCATCCTTCAGTCCACTGATAAAACATTCTCGGTAAAAAGCATTAGACATGCCCTCTGTACAGAAATCGAATCACTCAAAATCAGCTATAAAGTCTTCCACTATGCTAGATTGTTTCAACTTTGTCAAATGGCCTAAATGGTTGGTGTCAGTTTCAAAGCGTTCATAAATCTTTGCCCCAAATTGTGTCCAAGCCACATACCCTTGGTGAGAATTTTTTTTCCATTTCCACCATTGCAAACATTCTTGATCTATATGGAGAACACCATATCGGAGTTTGGCCAACTCATATGTAATTTCATACAAAGAGAAATAATGTTCCATTTGAGTTACCCAGCCAGTGGGATCCAAGCCATCAAATTTGGTCACATCCACATGAAAAAGGCGTACATCACATTGAAAATGATGGGGCTGAAAATTCTGGGAATGAGAGGAAGTTTCACCTTTAGGTTGCAAAGGTGGGTCAAAGGAGGGAAGATCTGCAGGATTATGCATCTTGGCGCAGATCATCGTAGTGAAGGAGGCAAGCTGGGTATTGAAGGATTCAAGTTGGGTAGCAAGGTTCTGTTTGATGTCCTCCATTTTGGCGTTGATGGAGTAATGCATGGTTTTATTGATGGTGGAAACATTGGAACTGAGTTGTCTCACTTCTTGTTCGGTCTCTATGAAATTAAAGTGCAAGGAATTGAAGCGAGCTTCCAAGCCTTGGCTACAGTGTAGGACATGATGAAGAGGGAAAACACCAAGGTACGGGTGGGACCACACAGAAAATAGGTTATGGGTGAAATGTATCACAATGATCATGGAGACGAGGGGAATCGAATGGGGTAAGGCCCAAATAAGGGTGTTGGAATGGGGTCAGGTCCACAAGAAAACAAAATTGTTGAAAAATGATAGGTATGACTGCGATAAGGGAAAAGAGAGGAATCCAATGGGATAGGACGCAAATAATGGTGCCAAAGGGATCCATACTTTTTTTTTTTACTTCTGTTGAGTTATACTCCGATCTGAAGAATACTGCAGTGACGAAATTCCCAAATTATTAACAGGAATAAATGTGTAGTAATTTCGCAACCNCCTTGGAACTTATATTGTTGGCCCTCCTGGTGGAATTGCATGGTTAATTCCTTAAAATCCATGAGAATGGGACCCAAAGTCCTTATCCATTATGCACCCAAAAGAATGTCACAACTGCCCATGTCGATAGAAACATATGAGATTTCATGTGGTACTGACCAATTTGGAGACGCATATTTTCACAACACGCTCCACATTTCATGGACCCTCCATTGGCAATCATGATTTGAAAATTATTGATGACATGGATGTAGCAATTAATTTCTTGGGAAATGTGACGATGAATAAAATTATGGGTGCTTCCACTATTAACAAGAATGATGACCTTCTGATGCTTAATGTAACCAATCATCTTGAGGGTTTGGGGAGTAGAGAAGCTAGTGAGAGAATTCAAGGAAATGACCGTTTCGACTTTAGGAGGGTCAGAGGGAGGGGTCATGTCAATGGGTTCATGTGACGTGGCCACTAGGGGGGCCTCAACCAGATCTTCCAAAGCATCCTCCGAGATGGCCATAAAAAGATTTTGTTCCTTACACTTGTGCCCAGGAAAATATTTGTCATCACAATTATAACAAAGGCCTTTGAGTTGGCATTCAACCATTTCTTTCCTGGTTAATTTCTGGATCTTTAGTGGAGTAGAAGGAGGAGTGGGAGTGTCTGGTTTAGTGTAAGAAATAAAGGAGGGTTTTCAGGTTTGAGAAGAGACAACCTGCTGTGCTTCCTTATCTCTTTTAGTAGATTCCACCCAACTCTGAGGTCGAGCCATGAGGACATGGGCACGAATCTCATCCTTCAGTCCACTGATAAAACATTCTCGGTAAAAAGCATTAGACATGCCCTCTGTACAGAAATCGAATCACTCAAAATCAGCTATAAAGTCTTCCACTATGCTAGATTGTTTCAACTTTGTCAAATGGCCTAAATGGTTGGTGTCAGTTTCAAAGCGTTCATAAATCTTTGCCCCAAATTGTGTCCAAGCCACATACCCTTGGTGAGAATTTTTTTTCCATTTCCACCATTGCAAACATTCTTGATCTATATGGAGAACACCATATCGGAGTTTGGCCAACTCATATGTAATTTCATACAAAGAGAAATAATGTTCCATTTGAGTTACCCAGCCAGTGGGATCCAAGCCATCAAATTTGGTCACATCCACATGAAAAAGGCGTACATCACATTGAAAATGATGGGGCTGAAAATTCTGGGAATGAGAGGAAGTTTCACCTTTAGGTTGCAAAGGTGGGTCAAAGGAGGGAAGATCTGCAGGATTATGCATCTTGGCGCAGATCATCGTAGTGAAGGAGGCAAGCTGGGTATTGAAGGATTCAAGTTGGGTAGCAAGGTTCTGTTTGATGTCCTCCATTTTGGCGTTGATGGAGTAATGCATGGTTTTATTGATGGTGGAAACATTGGAACTGAGTTTTCTCACTTCTTGTTCAGTCTCTATGAAATTAAAGTGCAAGGAATTGAAGCGAGCTTCCAAGCCTTGGCTACAGTGTAGGACATGATGAAGAGGGAAAACACCAAGGTACGGGTGGGACCACATAGAAAATAGGTTATGGGTGAAATGTATCACAATGATCATGGAGATGAGGGGAATCGAATGGGGTAAGGCCCAAATAAGGGTGTTGGAATGGGGTCAGGTCCACAAGAAAACAAAATTGTTGAAAAATGATAGGTATGCCTGCGATAAGGGAAAAGAGAGGAATCCAATGGGATAGGACGCAAATAATGGTGCCAAAGGGATCCATACTTTTTTTTTTACTTCTGTTGAGTTATACTCCGATCTGAAGAATACTGCAGTGACGAAATTCCCAAATTGTTAACAGGAATAAATGTGTAGTAATTTCGCAACCCGAATGCAGGAGACACAATTGCGCGACAATAGATCTTGTTTGTTATGTTTTTGTTTCTGTCCCAAGGTTTAGGGTATTCAAGGGTTCTACAGACAAGGGTTTTACCTATGCTATAGCTCTCGGATATACATGTGGGGTACTATAGTATTACTCGGCCCAATATCTCAGGGCACCAACTAAGGATGCTAGACCATGCCCTTAGTCGTACTACCCGACTATCCAGGTACTAGAGAGTATCTTCTCGAGTGTTGTTATTGGTGGCACTATAGCAGTCGGGCGACCGATCGGTTTATCTATGGAGGGATTTAGGAGATCTAGCTCTATCTGTATACAAGTTTTTTTTTATGCGCTACCACTCGAAGAGGTACCAATAGGGGTTACAGGGGTGGCCAACAGATGTGCGCTTAAGTACCACTTGTATTTCCTGCGTGTATGAATCCCCATAGCGGGTATATGCATGTAACGACATATATTTGTAGCTTTAAGATGTTGGAATACGTCTCTACCCTTGAAAAAAATTAACCCACAATTTTCTATCGAGGAGGGTGCTTTGATACCACTTGTAGTATTCCCGATATAAAATAGTATGCAGAAAAGAAATAATTAGCTAGAAATGGCAGAGAAACAATGAGATAACCAGAACAATACNAAACCATATCACTCCCAGTTACTTGTATGGCATGTATTCCACCCTTCCTTGACTGCATCATCTCCATACCAAGATAAATAGGGGATCCCAGGGATGAAATGGAAATGAAAACATAAATTACCATTACTCTATAGAAATTAAAAGCCTCTAGAAAATTAAATTTGGCCCTTTTTTTTCTTTCCACTTGAGTAGAGCCATCCTTTGGTTCTCCAAGATATGATCTAGCCTTGTTTATAGTTTTTTCATCGATTCCTTGGTTACTCTACCAAAGTAATAGTATGATTGTGTTAATGGATAGATGCATACTTGTGGCTAAGGATGAGAGGACTCAAGATTTTGTGAAGGAAGTACAGTAGAAAGATTCAAGTATACACTCGTTATCACCTTGTCAATATTATAATATAGATATATATTCTTCCCCCCTTTCCCCCTTGTTCCCCCATTCTTGTGTACTTGTCAATGTATTTCCATGCATAAATATTAGAATTGGTAGGAGCTTGATTAACCCGAAGATTTATTTAGAGTTTCATGTGTATTTCAATTTACCTTGTTTATCTAGAAATTAAAAGTGGAATGAGAAAGATTTTATCTATTTGATGTTTGTGCAAGTTTGATATTGACTCTAGATTGGAATTAACCAAGTTTCTCATAAGGTGAAGGACAAATGTTAGTGTCAAGGCATTTCTCTTATGTTTTTTTCTTTGATTTGTTGTTATGCATATGATCCCTAGGGAAAGACAAATTGTGATTTATCCTTCTGTCTATTGGTGAGCTCAAGCCACTCATCATGGAATTGCATTAGTGTAGGTATATTTACCTTTAACAAAGGCACAACCATATTTCATTATCGTAAACCTTCTCTGTGAAGGGTAAACAAAAAGTAACTATGATGAAACTCATTGGACATGTGCTCCACTAGTAGAAATGTAAAAAAAATACATAAAAGACAAATGTCGACCTCCACAAGTCATCCCACTGTAGTAAGGAACATGAGAGAGTGGAAGGGTGTTGGCACCAAGATTCATACTTTCCATTCCAACAATAGGTGTATCCATCACAAAGGTTTATCTTGTTGTAGATGCAATACACTAAGAAGGTGGTTGAATATTATTCTTTACTACAACAACAAAATAGAATGTGTGTGTATATACAAAGGATAAAGGACTATTTGAACTAGAAGTTACATTGTCTTCATAGATATGACCAGATAGCGCATAAATTAAACACTTTGTAAATACATGTAATTCCTCAACAAATATTGTGGCAATGGGATCTAAGTGAACATAGTCAAAATTTTGTATGGATGAGAAATTCTTGATGATCCTATAAATGCTTACATTTAGGATTACTAAGCATGGTACATGTTGACCAAATTATCCACTGGAGATGGTGTGTAACCCTAGATTCTATAGGAAAGGAAGATAGTCCAAATTATCACGAGACGGAACCAATACAATGTACCATATAGAGCCAATATTGTAGGACCTCCACTATGTAATGAGAGGAGACAAGCATCAGTGAGTCAAAAGTATAATTTTCATCTCCATTGTTGGAAACAAATGCATCATTATATAAGTCATCTATTTTGATACTTTCTCGATAGAAAAATTGGATCTATTGGCTTGTAGGGCCCACTTTAGGGGTAGGTCTAACATTGGTGATTTGGGGCTTAGAAACTTTTTAGAACTTGTTTGAGGCCTTAAACAACCATATTTGTGATCAAAATTTTTCCAACAAAGTTCCTAGCCTCTTGATGTTGTTCTACACTCCAATAGATTTCCAGTGACATGAGCATCACCTTGGTTAGAGTTTGTATGTGGAAGTTATACCTCCTACAAGTTGACTTATCCTGTTGACCATCATGATACCAAGTGGATGCCACATCAACTCACATTACTCACACAAGTGGAGCTAGTCATTTGTGGATTTTCAATATATTCTATAGGGTCCAAAATTATAACCATAATTAGGATTTGAGACATTCAAAAACCCTAACCCTAACCCTAGATGGCTATCAGGGCATGTTAAATATTGGAATGTTAGGAAAGGAAGGATTTACATTCTTATCGTATTGTTATTGTTCCATAGTTGAGAAAATAATTTCGGGAGTGGTATTATGGAGTAGAACAAAGGAAGTAGAAGATCTTATAACAACCATACTAGCCATAGTTGTTGGATATGGTGTTGTCATTGATGTCAAAAAGCATCAATATGGTCATCATTATCAATGGCTATATGGTATTGTCATTGAGACAAGACCATGCATTATCAAAATCTTATTGTGCAGTCGTTGTCTTCTCCCGGGGACTATAACTTTATTAATTCCATGTGTGAGCTTGATTGCATGCATTCATATTAATGTTTGTATATCTGAAACAAAGACTGAAAGCCCTGATTTAGTCCGAGAATATTAATGGGTTTTCAAGAGTTAACTGCACAAATTACCGATATTTACGAAGAGCTCAAGAAGAAAGCAGAGGCCTTCGAGATTGTGTTAGTCTACAGTGACAACGAGGAAGAATACTTTAAAAATATCATGCAAGCATGCCATGGCTTGCTCTTCCATTTGGAGATAAGATTCAGTCTAAATTGCATTGACACTTTCAAATTAAGTGTGTCCCAACCTTGATTGTTATAGGTCCAAATGGAAAGTTTATTACAGATGAGGGAAGTTATGCGGTGTATATCTATGGATCCAAGGTTGATCCCTTCACTGATAGTCACCTTGAAATATAGTGGTGGTCAGATTGGACGATGAGGATTGATTAAGAGCATATCAAATGATCCATAATCATTTCGGGTTTGGTTGGAAGTTGACCAGAGTCAACACAAACACGAAACTAAAGAATTAATTCAAATCCGCCCTTATATTTTTTTGTCCACTGTCGATTGGATCGAATGGTACACAATAATTTCGGGTTTGGTTGGCAGTTGATTAGAGTCAACATAAAGTTGGACCCGAATTTTTTATCAAAACCATTTAATATAACTTTGAGTCCACCATTGATTAATATTGAACGAACCTCATTATTTCGCATTATGTTGAGTATTGAACATACACCTATATATTATTCATCCACCGTCGACTAGAGAGACTATAATAAACAGTGATATTGGCATGACCAATTTTTACCTCATGAAAAACAGGAAACCATTTTCATATCTAGCACCAAAAAGATGTTTGATGTTCCTGCAACTGGTGTAATTGTTAGCATGATAGAAAAATCTGTGATGGGTACTACTCTGCATATTTGATTAAAAAAATTGTGATGAACAAACATAACGATGATGAACAATATATCTGGGAAATCACAGGCCAGTGGAAGATAAGGAAGTTTTAGATAATAACATAAGATCTTAGATCAGTTAGAAGTTCCATACAAAAGGTTGAAAAATAGAACCTCTCCTATCGAAGCATCGAGGAATTGCATTGCAGCTATAAGGTTTTTGGCAAGTGAAGGGATAAATGTTGAACAACTTACAAGGGATTTGAGGTCTTTTAAGCTAAACAAAAATTTCAATAAAAAAATATCATCATTATTGTTAAAGAAATGAAAAGATGTAATGGTTCATTAAAAGGAAACAATGGTTCAATTTCATAAATGTTGGAAGACTATATAAACAGAAAGGTATGGTGAAAGGAGAGTGTCTCCGTGAGCTAATTTAGAAGATAAAAAATAGAAGCATATTCTAAGGAAGTATATGAAACCTGAAACATACACATGAAGTGAGTGTGGAAGGGAGGATAAAGGGAGGATTTGAGTCCTATATAGGTTGAGGCCTAAAACAGGGAGTTGCAGCTTCCTCAAGTTGGTTCTTGAAAACAAGAGGATTGGAGTCCTCTACAGGTTGGAGCTTGATCTACAAGGATTTGGTGCTTCATCAAGTTGGTGCTTGGAAAACATGGGATTGGTGTCTACTTGAGTTGGTTCTCAAAAGAAGAGAGATTGGTGTCTCTTACAAACTGTAACTTGTAAATGAAATATAATATTTTATGATTGTTACATTTAAAATTCAAAGTTCTATACATTCTTGTTCATAAATTGTTATGGTTCATAAATTAATAAAAAAATTATTTAATTTGAGAAAAAGAAGCAATAATTATTCACCCTCCCCCCCCTCTTCTCAGTATTGAGCAACATTCCAAAAATAGTGTCCATTGAAACTTCATAGTGAGTGCCCCTTTCTTTGTATTTGTATTTTAGAATTATGAAGAAAAGAGCAAGGCATAGCCCTCACCTTCTAGCTATGTTTTCCCCATATTGGGTCTTCCCATGGTATATCTTGTGTTCATTATGTAGATGGTGTGATCGTTTCTTGCTTCTTCCATTTTAGTTCTAGTTTATTTTAGTATGTTGTGTGTTAAGCTAGTAATATTTAATGTAAAATATAAAGTATTACATTGCATGCTAAGATATTTCAAAATAGGGTAAGATATGTTGTGATGAACTACTCTAGTGGAATATCCATGACAATTTAAATATCATTTGTACAACAATATGGGATGTGCATCTTGGGACCGACCTCCAAAGGACACAATCAATTAAAGCTAGCAGGGAACGTTTCCACCTCCATGACCAAGGGAAACCCTCAAGGCCCTATTTATCCATCTAAGAGAATACTCTCAAGGAAATGTTTAGTTCCTCGCAAGCTACCATAGGTAAATGATGGGATTAGGAAACATAATAAGTGTGTTTTGCATAGGGTAGGACCTCACTTCCCTATATTGCAACTATTTCACTTTTTAGCACATACTAATAGCAAATAATAATGAACCGTCAAAGAACATAAACCATAAGCATCAACACAATTGCATGCTAAGTTAGATAAGAACATAAATCATTGTACTAACTCAAGATGTAGGAAAATAACCCATAAACTTAACATAGATATCATGATGGATTAAATAGTTGAAAGATATTGTTGCAATCTAGAGTGTATTACTTATGATAGAAGCTCTCAGCCAATTTCCTTCTATTATACAAACATAATTTATTTATACATCTATTAGTGTGCACCATTGGCCCACATGTTGACCCCAAGTAAGTGTGTCTTACATTCTAGTCAAACCAAGAAAACGTGTTAAANAATCGCACTTTGTAGTTGTAAGCAAGTCTATGATGTCATGTTTTTTATTCTATGTAGTGGTCCTTGAAAAGTTTGAGTTTGTACATGGTATGTTCATGAGTGGAGTATGTAATGTATGTACCTATATTTATGTATGTAACATGTAAAGGGAATACTATTGTAAGACCTAGATATACATTCTTACTACTTTGTTATGTGTCCCTGATGACTTGGATAACTTCTCTACTATAATGCAATAGCATCTACGGTGGAGATATTTAACACCATGGATATTGTACCATGTTATTTGTTTTAGACTCTAGGAGGTGAAGTTCTAGATTAAGGGGAAGTTCATCAACATATTGAATGAACCATGTACATGAAGGGACATCCTATTAGACTAATGGTTACAACGGTTGATTACCCATGTAGTTTGGTGGATGGTTGTTTCTTTATATGGACGTTGATAGTTTGGTGATGTTTTTATGATTGAGGTACAAGATGAAAGTGTCGGGATGGACCAAAGATAGACTTTGTTGATTAGAGGAGCATGTACTGATCAAGATTTATGAGCGAAACAAAATAAATAACAAACTGAATACAATAACACAGAGATATAGAGAAAAAAAAATATCCAATGAACAATAACTTTAAGAAGAGATGTGGCTACTACGCACATCCATCTAAGAAGAATGATTACAATGAGGCTCCAGAGGCCTTTTTAAGATTACTCATGAATGCCAAAACCATAGACATCCAAAAACCTAACCCTAGGAGATGAAACGCCAAAAGTTTTGTAGGCCCCGATGGGTAAGTTGGTACCTTAACTTCCCGGGGTTGTAACTTTTGCATACGACCTTTGTTTTAGGCATGTGATAGCCCATTGGAAAGGTATTTTCAATAACTACACATTATGTCATCAAACTCTAACTCCATTTACATTTTTACTGTGACAAGCCAAAAAAAAACACTGTTTAGGGCCCCAAGACAACCTTGGAAGTAAAAAAATATGTATTAACATGAAAACTTCCAAAATAATCCAGTTGGATTAGGTGTGCAGCCACCAATATCCACCTAGAAGATGTGTAGGACTTCAAATATCCATGAAAGTGTAGAACCCACAATTACAAATAATTACAGAAGAACGTGTTGAACTAAAACTATCAAAAGGAGCCAGTTTGAATAGGTGTGTGTACACCAATATCCACCTGGATCATTCCTCCCCCATTAGGAAGCAATAGTCTACATTCCGTTGAGTACCCCCATTAGGTCAGGAAATTTCTACTGAATTTGGCCCTGGTTGAGCCATTTTCCTTGGTGCAGGAGCTTCCCTACCTTGACAACTAGATAAAGTTGGATCCTCTGCTAGCAAGTTCTCTTGACTTGTGTGTCTAATATCTGATCAGTGGATGCTTGTTCCATGAAGTCAGGGTTGAGCTCTGTTGGTGTCAACTATTCTGTGATCTCTGAGGTGTCCAATAATTGTGGAAAATAAGGTCAGAGGAGGTCCATATTGAACATTGGGTGCAAGCCAAGGAAGGGGGGAGTGTTAAGCTCAAAAGCATTGTCTCCCACGACCTTAGTAATAGTGTAATTCCCATAGAGAAGTGGACGGATTTTCCGATGGAGCCCCATAAAGCGTTCTTTATGCAAATGTAACCAGACCTTGTTTCCTACGTGAAACTTGTGCAGTACCTGATGTTGATCATGACTCTTCTTGTACTTAGCATTAGATTTCTGCAAAATCTCATGGATATGTTGGTGAATGTGTTGAATCTACACAATGAATCTAGTGGATTTGTCGACCTCATACTAAACATGGGAATATTCTATATGTGTGGTTGCAAGAGGTAGTGCAACATCAATGGGACCTAAGGGTTGGAATCCCAGCCCCACCTGAAATGGGCTATGGCCGTTGGAGCTATAGAGAGCGATGTTCTAGTTGCATTGAACATAGGTAATACTCTCATCCCATGTATGTGGATGCTTAGAGTTATACATGCACAGGATGTGCACAATCATCTGATTGACAACCTATGTTTGGCCATCGGTTTGAGGGTGGAAAGCAGTGAATTTAGTGAGCTTGGTGTCCAACAGTGACCAGAGACTCAACCAAAATGTGCTGAGGAACCTGTTGTCCCAATTGGATATGATGGTCTGTGGTATCCCAAAATGGACCCACACTCGTTCGAATCAGATCTTGGAAGTATCTATCGTTGTGACACTCTTCTTGCAGGCTATGAGAATGGCCATCTTTGAAAACCAATCAACCACCACAAATACACAATAATTTCCTTTCTTAGTGGATGGAAGACCAAACATGTAATCCATCGAGATGGATCCCCAAGGCCTCTCAGGAATAGGAAGATGGGTGTATAAGCCTTGCTTCTTGATGTTTGGCTTGGAAATGGCACAGGTAGTGCAAGATATGATATACTTGCTGACGTCCTGTCGAAGTTTTTTCCAATAAAAATGTTTGTGTAGAACGTCCATCATTTTCTCCACACCAAAATTTCATGCCATCCAACTATTGTGAGCCTCCCAAATCACTTTGGACGCTCTCTTATAGAAACACGGAGGTGGCCCAGATGGCATAACAATCTGTCTTGAATGTGAAAATCAATGACATTCATGCTTGTACCCAAGAGATGATAGATGGTGGCGAAGTCAAGATCTTGTTGATAAAGTTGGGGCCACTCAAATACTTCATGCCCATGGGAATGGAGCACGGTGGTGAGTGCAGCCATGAGAGGTCGACTGAGGAAGTCAACGACATGATTTGTGCTCCCTGTCATATACTTGATGTTAAGATGGAACTGTTGTAGGTATGTGGACCACTTCTGATGGCAGTCGTTCTGCAACTTCCCCTATTTCTGTATGAACTGCAGATGCTTGTGATCAATTTGGATGATTGTCTCCTTTCCAAGAATGTAATGTTTCCATTGACGAAAGGCTTGTACAATGGAATACATTTCCTTTTCATAGGTGGGTATTTTCAGATAGTATCTGAGAGTGTCTTACTATGGTATGCTATTGGATGACTGTGTTGAGTGAGAACTGCGCCTACAACATAGTCTGATGCATCAATGTCAATCTTGAATGGTTGTTGCAGATACGGTAAGGAGAGTACTAGAGCTGAGCATAAGTGATGCTTCAGATCATCAAATTCTCGTTGTTGTGCCTTCCCCCACACGAACTTTTCTTTTCCACCACCCTTGGTCACTTGGCTGAGGGTCCATGCAATATGGGAGAATCCCAACACAAACCGTTGATAGAAGTTGGAAAGTCCCAAGAAGATCTAAAGCTCCATTAGTGTGGTCAGGGATGGCCATTCAGGGATGACTTGGATCTTAGATGGATCCACATGTACCCCATGTTCATCAACAATGTAGCCCAATTATTGGACCATGTTCATGCCAAAGGAGCATTTTTCCAGGTTAGCATATAGATTGTGTTTCTGTAGAGTGCTCAAAACCTATTGAATTTGATGCATGTACTCCTCCCAAGTTATGTTGAAGATGAGGATGTCATCCAGAAATACCACCACAAAATAGTTGGTGAAGGGTCTCAATACATCATCCATCAACCTCATGAAAGTTGTTGGTGCATTTGTTAGGCCAAAGGGAATGACCAACCATTAGAAGAGACCTTCTTTAGATTTGAAAGTTGTCTTCCATACATCAGTCAGTTCGATGGAAACCTGGTGGTAGCCAGACTTTAGGTCAATATTGCTAAAGAACTTGGTCCCCTTGAGTTGGTCAAGAAGGTCATCAATTTGGGGAATTGGGTATCAGTTCCTAATTGTGCTTTTGTTTAATGCTCTATAATAAATGCAGATCCGCCATGTCCTGTCTTTCTTCTACACCAGTACAATCATGCTTCCACAAGGGGAGGATTTGGGTCTGATGTGCCCCTTTTGAAGAATCTCTTGGATATGATGCTTGATTTCATCATTTTCCATTGTTATAACCCTAAATTGCACTATCCCTGCTTACCTGGCATCATGCCTACTCATGCCTCTTCCTAGCCAAAGCCATGCTGAGCAATTCCTCAAAAAAAACCACTTAAAACAAGCA
>JZKD02S1684642.1:90100-108589 GCA_000966675.3 Picea glauca | reverse complement strand
ACAAGAGATGATAAAATGGTCCTTTAGGAAGAGGTGCACCGAGGGTTATATCAATTGGATGCTTGACTTGGCAGTGTGTCGGTACCCCAGTGGGTGAAGAGAAGATGTCTCTGTACTCTTCCACGATTCCTTCCACTTACTTCTATTGCAAAGAGAGGCTATGTGTAGAGGTCATGAATGTGGTGGTGACCTTCTGCTTGCTGTGAACACGAATCATAAAGAAGACAAACTTCTCGGTCTGTGAAATGACCTTACTGCATTTCTTAGCATAGATTAAAGAAATAGCGATAGGTGGCGCTACCTCTGGTATTATGTACAATTTCCTACCCAAAGTAATAATAACACTATGGGGTATAGACTCATACACAACATGTCACTTACACAAATATGGTTGTCTTAAAAGAACATCACAAACTTCAAGGGGAGAAAATCACACAATACCTCATCGTTGAAGGGATTGATGCCATAGGGTAGATGGCACTGTTGGCTGACGTGAATATCTCTTCCTTGGCGAAGCCTATGATGCAGGAGCATCGCCAGCACATCAAGCGAGCCAGTGCGGAGACGGAAGACAGCTTGACAAGCGAGCACCAAATTTTGAAAACACTTTGGGATTGTTGCACAAGTCTTTAATGAATCCATTATGAAGGCGCACTTTGTATATTGTAATGGACCTTGAGTGGATAGCTCTCGTCCTTGGGTAGATGAGGCATTTAAGATAGTTAATGTAAAGTAGATAGAATATTTAATTCTAGATTTGATAGTTTTAGAGTTCGAGAGGGAAACGGATATAGACACCCTCATTGTATCACTGTAAAATTATCGAGCATTCAGGAAGAGAAGAGCAAGCAGAGAGTTGTGTAAAGAACACCCATGTACAGATATTGAATTAATAGAAGAGAGCTTTGATTCAATTTCATGGTTATGTGTCTATTCTATGTATATTGATATTTTGCTCATGAATGTTTGCTTCCTGTCATGCATTTGATTTTATATGTTGTGTATGTGATTTCATGGTGAACTTGAAGTCTGAAGGGAAGGAGAAATTAGTTTCAATTGTTTCTCTAATTTGAACCAAAGAATTCCTGCAAAGAGTGCAGTCGAATTTGTCTGCAAGGAGTGCGTTGACAGAAGGGTTCACTTAGAGGAAACTTTTGTTCTCTTTTCTTCGAAGAGTGCAGATAGGCACAGTGCAGTGCAAGGAGTGTGTAGGCCAAGCTAAGTCTCAGAGTTGCGATTCTGAGCAAAGTATTGAAGGACTACTGCTGCAGGAGTGCGCAGGGTCGAAAGACTCCAACACTTAGAMAAAGTTGGAGATTTTCCGCAAGGAGTGCGYGCAAAGTTCCTTCTAAGTATTTGAGAAATTGTAAGGAAGCTCARGAGGAGTAGGCCTTCGAAATCYKTCGAAGGATTGCACAGAAAGGTCGTGCATCGGAGTGTTCAAGAAAGTACCGTAAGCTTGCGTGCAGGTGGACGAGTCCCGTGGAGGAACACTCAGCTATTTCGTACGTTCTCCAAAGGAAGGAAGAACGATCAAGATTCTCCGATAAGAATTCACGACGCCCTGTGAGCTGTCAGATCTCACCGAGAAGCAGGGAAGGTACAGTGAAGGCATCAAGAGGTTCTAATCTTAGGAAGGGCAGGACCATCAATCGGGATCACAAGGCCTGTTGGACCTGCTCGTGGATCGGCATCTCGGAAGTTTGTGAGTCGAGACTCCAATTCTTCACAACATAAGTCGCGATATTGCGAAGCGCGATACTCCGACAGGTGAGTGCATAGTATGAGCCACAGGAGTTGGTGACGTGGCAGGTGACGCGGGTCATCAGTATCTCGTCGCAAGAAGTCCCGATTATTTGGTGGTAGGATTCGTGATCCAGCGAAGCCCGAAGTCCCGACGAGATACAGGATAGTCGGAGAAGTCAACTTGCATGTGTGTATCGGCGTTTCGGCACATCGTGATTCGGGAGTTGGAAATATGAGAACTTGGCATCGCGAGTAGTGAGGTCGCAATAGAGCAGAAGTCCCGATAAGGCGAGAGGAAATCCGCATTGACTGACATATCGGGTCTCGGGGATTCGANTCGAAGGATTGCACAGAAAGGTCGTGCATCGGAGTGTTCAAGAAAGTACCGTAAGCTTGCGTGCAGGTGGACGAGTCCCGTGGAGGAACACTCAGCTATTTCGTACGTTCTCCAACGGAAGGAAGAACGAACAAGATTCTCCGATAAGAATGCACGACGCCCTGTGAGTTGTCAGATCTCACCGAGAAGCAGGGAAGGTACAGCGAAGCCTGCAAGATGTTCCCATCCTAGGACGGGCAGGACCATCAATCGGGATCACAAGGACTGTTGGACCTGCTCGTGGATCGGCATCTCGGAAGTTCGTGAGTCGAGACTCCAATTCTTCACAACATAAGTCGCGATATTGCGAAGCGCGATACTCCGACAGGTGAGTGAATAGTATGGGCCACAGGATTTGGTGACGTGGCAGGTGACGCGGGTCATCAGGATCTCGTCGCAAGAAGTCCCGATTATTTGGTGGTAGGATTCGTGATCCAGCGAAGCCCGAAGTCCCGACGACATACAGGATAGTCGGAGAAGTCAACTTGCATGTGTGTATCGGCATTTCGGCACATCGTGATTCGGGAGTTGGAAATATGAGAACTTGGCATCGCGAGTAGTGAGGTCGCAATAGAGCAAAAGTCCCGATAAGGCGAGAGGAAATCCGCATTGACTGACATATCGGGTCTCGGGGATTCAAGAGCCCAGCGAGTAAACGAGAACTTACGAAGCCGCGAGTTCCGATCCTCCAAAAGCAAAGAAGAGAGGATCGCGTCGAAGAGAACCTGTGGGGTGCAGACTTCCCGATAGGGGAGTATAAGAACCATTGAGTTCTTCGGGCCGAGAGGAAAAGAAAGTCCTGAGGAGAGTGGTTGTGCTCTGAGGAGTGCGGTCGGCGTCAGCCAACTGATGGTGTAGGGTTGCATGTGCGGTGTCATCAACAGGTCCAACTATTTGATGACCTCTATTGAGATTAGGTTCTTCTAACTTCCGCTATCGACAATGAAATGAAGCAAAGCCCCCTTTACCCACATCTGTGAGTGACAGAGGCATTCCCCTTCCTTTGGTTCTTCTGGTTCGCTTGGATGGAATTTGGTGGTAGCGACAGTGGCGCTGGGTTCAAAATTGATAATCTGCTTCCCTCCTTCTGGATTTGATTTGGAGTCAGAATATGCCTCTGATTCGAAATCTTTCATCTTGACCACCAGTGGCTACTTGGAGCGACATTCTTCGGTGTTGTGTCAAGGGATTTCATGGTATTCACACCACTTTCCCATGTCCTTCTTCGACTTCTCATTACCCTTCTTGTGTTGTGGCTTGGACTGGTTGTCCTAAGAGTGACCATCTTTTCTCTGTCCCTTGTTTTATGGGTTGGGGTTGCCTTTGTTCTGCTTCAACTGTGAGGAGTTTGTAGATCCAAACTCTCTCCTCTTATGATTAAATTTCTTCTCGATCTTGACAACAAATCTATAAGTCATACCCAATGATGCGATGTCCATAAACTCCATTTTTGTTTGAATGTATCTATGCATATAGCTGCAATATTTCAGCACCAATTGTCATTTAGAGTCTTTGATACCCAATTTGGTGCGTAGGGTATGGAAAATATTGGTGAAATATGGTATTATCTGGTCCCTTTCTTGACACAGGGTGGTCCATCTTATGTACTGGCCCTCGTAGATTCCAACAAGGTAGTATTGTTCTTTAATGGCATCCCTGAAGGAATCCCATGTGGGGGCGACTGCAAATATTGCAGATTCCTCTATGGCCCTTTTCTCAGAGTAAGTATCCCTCCAGTCCTTAACATGGGGGATGACCTTGAGGAGTGCAAAAGCAATATTTTCCCTATTGGAAAAATTGTGGACCAAAAAATACCCTTCAAGCAAATTCAACCATTTATCTACAACATCCACATCTATCAGTCCTTCAAATTTTACTTGTACCTTGAAGGGGGTTGCATGGTCGCTTGATGAAGATGTGTTTCCTGTGGGCAACCACCGAAGGATCTGTGCAAAGTTGTCCATCATTCCATTTTGTTGTCGCACAAGGGCTTCCTCAAGTAGCAATTTAAAATGATCTCATGCTCCATCATCTTTCTTCTCATCCCCCATGAGTTGTGGTCGGGCTTGGTGCAGTTGATCTTGCAAAGGCTCGACTGGTTCGAGTCCCAACTTCTTGTACCCAGATCTTATCGGGGACATGCACAAAGAAAAATAAATGAAGAGCAGGCCACTCTGATACCACTGATCCAGATTTATGAGCAGAAAGAAATAAATAACAAACTAAATACAATAGCACAGAGATACAGAGAACAACAATAGATATCCAGTAAACAATAACTTTTATCGAATAGATGAAATAGGCTGAAACTGTAAAACTGCAAAACTAAAAAAAACTTGTTCGAATGGTGGTAGTTATCTTTGATAAGAGATGTGGCTGCTACACACATCTATCTGAGAAAAATGATTACAATGAGGTTCCATAGGCCTTTTTAACATTACTCATGAATGCCAAAACCCTAGACATCCAAAAACCTAAACCTAGGAGATGAAACACCAAAAGTAATGTGGGCCCCGATGGGTAAGTTGGTACCTCAACTTCTTGGGGTCGTAACTTTTGCATATGACCTATGTTTTAGGTGCATGATAGCCCGTTGGAAAGGTATTTTCGATAACTACACATTATGTTGTCAAACTCTAACTCCATTTATAGTTTGATCGTGGCAAGCCAAAAAAAACATTGTTTAGAGCCCCAAAACGGCACTGGAAGTACAAAAAGATGTATTGACATGAAAAATTCCAAAATTAGCCAGTTGGAATAGATGGGTGGCCACCAATATCCACCTAGAAGCTTTGTAGGGCTTCAGACAGCCTCGAAAGTATAGAACTCACAATTACAAAGAATTACAGAAGAACGTGTTGAACTAAAACTATCAAAAGGAGCCAATTGGAATAGGTGGGTGGCCACCAATATCCACCTAGATCATGTATTGTAGAGGATAATATGTTGATGAAGACCTCAGCTAACAAAAAATAAGACAAGTAGAATTGTTTAGGGGGAGTGTTGGAATATGTAACTCCTACTTGTAACTCATACATATGTGTTTGTTGGTCAATATTAGGTAGAGTTGATATCTATGTAGAGAGTTTGTTCCTAGTTTGTAGGAGGTTGTTAAAACTAGTTGGATGTGAGAGATTCTCTCCAACCAAATTCTTACTAGAATGGTGTGAGGTTGAGATATTCACTCAATTGAGTAGATTGCATGATCGAAGTAGTTTGTCTATCTTGAGACAAGACTCATATATTTATATATACTATATTACATGAATTGAATAAAACACTCAACACATTTTTTAGTGCGTGTAAGTGTTTACTCTCCCCCATTTCTACTTACCATTAACTCATTATTAAGAAAAAACATGTTTTTAGAAGGAAAAAATAAATTAAAAAATGCATCTCAAGGTGGAGGCTATAATTTGTAAATAAAAGGGTTTTGCATATCTCGATATTTCTTCTCCCATGTAGTGGAGTGTACATGAATATGTAATTATGATATTTAAAAAATTTAGTGATCTTATTATTTCAATTTTATTTAAAAAAAAATACACACTATAAAATATTTTAAACAAAAATACACATCTTTTTATAAATTATATTTATTTTATACATAATTAAAAGGATCAAAATCCATATTAATTTTTTTTATGATTATTTTAAAAATATTTATAAAATCAAAATACATATTAAAACCTTTGAAAAAAAACACATATATATATATAATGTAAAACCCTTTTTGGATGCATTAGACTCATATGTTATAATAATATAATTGTATAAAACATTAACCTGCATTATATTATATTACACTTCTCTATAAAGCTAGCTATAGAAGATTGTTTCATATTTTATCAATTATCTTTTCCAAAGTATGATTATAGTTATGATCTCACAACTAAACACATATCAAGAGGCACAACTCGATGCTCCACTAGTATACACACTTTCACTTGTTTAGCCCAAACCCAATATTTTAATACCACAGTTACGACAACATAAATGGAGATTGTATTGGTCCACCAGACCAATAAAATAGGAATGTAGGGTACAGATTCCATTCATTCAATAATATAATGATGTCTCTATGTGTTTTTTCTTAGGTTTGTAAATGATTAAGATGGAAGTTCTATAATGTACACTTGGACCCATGCACTCATTTTGGGTGAGTAACTTTGACTTGGAATCCACATTGTCTTGTTCCATCCTTATCATATAACTTAAATAACCTAACTCGGATGTAACATATTATAATTTTAAATATATATTATTATTATTTTTTAAAGTTAATGGTTATTATTATATTATGAATATAATTTAATTAATTAAATTTTATCCCTTACAGTAGGAAAAAGACAAGATATTACATCAACATTATATTTGTTTAATACTAAAATAATTATAATCTGATATACCTAACTGTTTAGCATGTAATTTGTTAAATTTAAAGATACTAACCACACAAAAAAATGTTGTAATTGGTTTTGATAAAAAAAAAATATAGAGTACATAATTGTTTAGTATGTAATTTGTTAAATTTAAAAATACTAACCACACAAAAAAAATGTTGTAATTGGCATTGATAAAAAAGAAATATAGAGTAGTAGTTATATTGCATAGTATAAAAAATATAATAAAATATATAAGTTTATATAAATAATGTATAAAAAATGTTGTAATTGAAATTGATAAAAAGGAATGATAAAAAAGAAATATAGAGTAATAGTTATATTGCATATGATTTATTAGTATATACTATAAAGTATGTTAAATAATGTCTATGAAGAGTGTGTATAGTACTATGTGTGCCATGTACAATTAAGGGTAGATGTCATGAATGCATGGATTAATTTGAAGTTAAGTCATCAGATTTAGTAAATAACATCTTTTTCAATTTTGTTGAGATTGATCTTCATGATAATCATTGGTTTAGGATACTATAAAAGTTGTTGTCATGAGGTATACCTTCCCTGTCATAGAAGTTATGAGTTCTCTTTCATGTCTACATTTAAGATAATTGAGATGTGATTGGAATAATAGACCTTGAATATGGAATATTTCAACGATTAAAATGTTGTAAGCATTGATGTTATCCATTCGAATTAACTAGTTTTTTATGTGTTTTGGTGTCACATTCAATTTCTTATAGGTGATGGTGGACAAATTGAAGTAAAGTTGTTAAGAAAGAGACTATTTAGGGGTTCTTACATTACATATCAAAACTTGTGGATGTTGTTTATTAAGAATATCATATTTATTTAAACCAATTAAGCAATGTGTCAACTTTATTTAATAAAAGTTAAAAGTTGATAACAACTTTAAACCTCCTATCTATCTATTTCAACAAAGAAATCTCTAATGACCTACTCAACAATATATTGAAATCTCTAATCACTTACTCAACAATATAGATCAAAGGTAAATAATGATTATTGTATCTTGCAACATCTACCTCAACCATTGGTATGGTTTGGTGCAAGAAGATGAACCATAGTGTGAGCATGTGATTTATTACCTTAGCAAGGGATTAGTTGGACCAGAATTGTGATATTTCCATGTTGAAAAGTTGGCTTTGGTAGAATTTCACATTGTCCAAAATTATTAGACATTACATACTACTTCGTCAAACTACTATTGTGGTATATTACAACCTAATGCAACATATATTGACCCAAAGAATAATCAAGGGAAAGTATTCAAAGTGGATTTTCATCTTGCGAGAATTTTATTTGGAATTTGCAACTTCTAAATCCAGGACATATTTGGCTTTTGCTAAGTTAATATATGAGTTACCAAAAGCTAACAAGGATTCTATTGCAAATGAGTCCTTACCCCATGAAAACTTATTCCTGATTTCCTAATTTGATCCATGGTATGGAGATGTCCTAATATAGCTTCAAACTCATGGTTTGCTACTCACTTGTCTCATGACAAATGTCAACACATTCACCACCAAGCTACAAATTATCTCATTGTCGGTGACACTCTTTATTGTCGAGAGMTTCAAACTCACGGTTTTCTACTCACTTGTCTCATGACAAATATAAACACATTCACCACCAAGCTACAAATTATCTCATTATCRGTGACACTCTTATTTTCAATAGGTAGACTTGATTTTGGAGCGATGTTTAGTTCATGAAGAAAATAAGAGAGTATTGAATGACTGTCCCACTAGTGCATGTGGCAGACARTAGTTTGAGATGGAAATAACTAAAAAAATATTTCATGCAGGGTACTTTTGGCCATCAATATTTAAAGATTGCATCTAGATAGTCAAGAAGTGTCACCCTTGTCAAGTTTTTACTAAAAATATGTGTGTCCCTCCTGCTCCATTACACCATGTAGTCACTATTTATCCCTTCACCAAGTAGGGGCTGGATTTTATGACATGTCAACTTACCTCTACCAATGATCACAAATACATTATTGTCATTGTAAACTACTTCACAAAGTTGGAAAAGGCTATGCCAAATTTCACAAATGGTTGCACTACAGTAACCCTTTTTATATTCAATCACATTGTTGCTAGGTTTGATGTTCCTCATGAGATCTTGACATATCATGGTAGTCATTATCAAAACAAATTGATGACAGAATTAGCCAGTAATTTTGGCTTTCAACAAGAGAATTTGACGTCTTAATTTCCTTAAGCTAATGGTCAAGTTAAAGCAGTTAACAAGGTTCTAAAGACCATGATCCAAAGGACAGTCAATGAAAAAAAAAACAATTGGTATCTGATGATTTTTTCCACTCTTTGGGCATATTGAATTGCATTCAAATATAATTCTAGGTTCACCCCTTTCAAGTTTGCACATGGCATAGAGGTCATCCTTCCAATTTAATTTGAGATTCCTTTACCTCAATTGAGGAAGCATTTCTTGTATATCTATCCTGCCTCAATGAACATCATCGTGATTTTTTCATATCCAATGAGATTCATAAGAAATGTGTCAAATATCAATATGACAAATATGTTCACCCTCTCATCTTATCCAAAGGTAACTTGGTATTGGTCTATGATCAGGATTGTGATAAATAGGGAGCGATAAAGTTTGAACATATATGGTGAAGTCCTTACATTGTGCAACACATTTTGCAAAAAGGAGCATATAAGCTAGTTGATTATGAGTGGACCGTTGTACATGATCCCCATAATGGGATCTACCTCAAGAAATACTACACCTAGGATAGCGTGTCTAGCAAAACCTGTGTACATGTTCTATATTAAAGATTTTCTTTAGTTTTTTTTTACTATGGTTTTTGGTTCTCACTTATCATGCTTTGTGCTTAGTTCACAAATGTCGTCAGACACAATGATATACATATGATTCATCAATGGTGGTATTGTATACATCTAGGACATCACTTTTGCAGCTTTGGTGAGTTTTTTACCCACCAACCAAATAGTAAACTCGAGGGGAATTTGTTTATGTCCTACCACCAAAAATGTTGCTAAGTATAGTGTTGTCATTGAGTTCTTATCTATGGCCATTTCACTTGGTATACGATATCTAGTTGTCCATTTGGATTCATAGCTGGTAGTGTCACTACTAAACAATACCTATTAGGTGTGTGATCTTACACTTCTTTAGAAGTATCTATGAGCGAGACTTCTTGAGTGTCATTTCAAGTTTATTACTTATGTACATGTTACAAGAAAATTTAATGCATTGGTTGATTTGTTAGCTAATTATGTTCGAGATTGGAATTTGTTACACTAAAATCATTAAACATGAATGTAAAATAGTCATTGTCATTAAAAGAGAACACATAATTTTCACACATCAATAGAACCAATGTTATATGTATATATAAAACCATTTCATTATGTCCCAACACTATAAATGACACTATAAAAGGATGGGATATTGAGCATATCATGATATCAAAATTCCATATCGTCAACAAGTACAAAAATAGATTTTCCTAAATACTACTCCTTGGGGGAGTTGTCTTTTTGTGTCTCATGGTAGCACACAATCATTGTGGTTATGCTCTATAGTTTTCGTAGAAATGGTCGGGGTACACCCACCACATGCCTCTAGAAATGAACCAAGACATCCTCCACATGATTCATTTGTACCCCCATGGTCAGTCCCTTGAGGTTCCTCCATACATATTGAAGAGTCTCCTCTACCTTGGCCACATCCTCATCCTCCTTTGGTTGGTCCTCCTCTCTAACTATGTAGTGGTTCAAGGAAAACCCTGTTGGATGTAGTGGGCCTACATATGAACCATTAGAACAACATTGTGTCAATGGAATTACACAAAAAACCAATATTTATATATAAGTATTTATTGATCATCCCAAAAAAATTTGGAAAAACTTTAAATAAAAATAAAAAACAAGTTTGTCTCTCTAATGGGGCCCCATTTGGCTTCATGGGGTAGCACTAGCTCTAGATCCCACCAAATATCTATCCCAACATAAGGGAAGTCCTTGATCACCATGATCTTCTCTCCCCACAAGTCAAATAAGTTCTACACAAAGGTGATCATATGAATCCCTCCTCGTAGCCTCACTATGATGTTCTCCCATCTCTACATCTCGGGCTCTCTGGGCCCAACCAATGGAGTAGAGACAAGTGCATGCATTGATGGAACTCTCTCTAAGAAGAATGCATAGAGAATACTAGCTTGTGCTAGTTATCTTTTCCTCTTTGTTTGACATGCTATTAATTGGGCCCTTGAGTTAGCTACCATCCTAGTGTACCAATCATACACTTTAGACCTCGAGCACTCGATCCCATACTACATCAAGGATATTGAGGCTAGTTGTGGATCAATCAAGCCCGTAGTATAGATGATCAAAAACATAATGGTCTTGAGTTGTAAGTCCTGTATGGCTTTGATGGGCAGCTAGTTTCTACTCTTTTTGGTCCCATTTGCATAGTAGGTGTGGATATACTATATCACTATGTCGATCACACACATCCCCCCCCCTCCTCCATTCAGGATTACTAGTAGCCTTAACTAGGGTCATGTGTGGGTCCTGTTAAGAATTATATGTCCTCGATTTCTATGTTCAAATTCTCTTAGCTCACCCTGAATAACTATTCATCGACATCCCAATACCCAACTTGTAATGTCCTTGATCCGAAACAATTTGAAATTGTACATATATGTTGGTGATTCATTGGAACCAAGTGTAAATTTCATGAACATTTAGGCTGGTGAGTTGTTGGCACCTAGTTTTGGTGTTGTGTGCATCTAAGTAGTACACATAGAAGTGTTATCAAAGACAGGGTGCACACATTCTATGTGTTGTGCACACCTAGGAAAGTGCACATATTGCACCGTGTTGTGCACACTTGGGTTAGTGTGTGGTAATGACCTGGATGTGCACATAATTGAGAAATATGTGTGTGTGTGTGTGCATATATATATATATATATATGGTTGTATATGTTTTGAAGTTGTAGAGCCTGTGTGATTATGAAGTTGATGATCTTATATGAAAATAGGTCGGTGTGCATATCCATGTAAATATAATCATGATTATTTATTTAATATTGAATCGTTGTGCGCAGACAGACTTAGACGAAAAATATATGGGGGGATGACTCCACCGAAAAAGGGAAAAGGAGGGAACATTTTAATAGTATTTCCAAAAAGTGTAATGGGATGTGTTTTTATCCTAAGTTCCCAAGGGTAGGGAATGAGTCAACAAGTGGATTAAAGATACTTTTAAAGATGACAAGTGTCAAGTAGAAGGCATACACTATATATTGTTTTCCTTGGTGTATTTTGGCGGGGATTATGAGTATTATGGATGAGATGAAGATAGAGAGAGGGATTGGGGGGGGAATTGATGTTTCAGGCTCTTATGAGCAAAAGGGGGTCGGATTGTATGGAAAATTCGATTACTACCTTATATGCACAGAGAAGCTTGTAAGGAGTTTTGGGGCTATGATCTGAGTTTATTGTTGAGGTGACAGGTGGACAAAACATGAGTGGTCTCTCTAGGTGAGAGATGGGTTTTTGTGCAGAGGTTTCTAGACCTATGTGCATACTCGCCAGGTGAGAGTATTGCTGAGAATTTTTCCCTGGTGTGTTGAGCATTGGCCGCAGGGCTCAGAGACTTCCTGCCCAGCATGTTGTTGGTAACCCTCGGAAGGGAAGTGAGGTAGCCGAAGGATTATTGAGTAAATAAGGGGAACACTTCCTTTGGTGTGACAAGTGTGTGGGGAATGAGGGATTGTGGGCTAGTTGTTGCAGTGGGCACCTAGGACTGAGCAATTCTGTTGAGTTTCAGACATGAGCTTGTCACTAGGAACCCTTTTTCCCTGGTGGAGTTAAGCCCCATATCGGGGGTGACCTATTGTTGAAATTTTATGAGAAATAGAATCTATGGCTGGGAGGAACATCTTATTTATGCACACAGTCGGTGACTTCCATAAGAGATAAGTGTTATTTATGTGTTGTCTTGTTACTATGTGCTTGTTTATCTATGTTTGACATGGGTTAATTCTTGTATGTTGTTGCATATAAGTATTTGTTGTTATTTTGTTTAATGATTCTTGCACCTATAAGTATGATGCATACATATTGTAGTTGTAGTTGTACATGGATATGACCAATGTGGTTAGTCTTTCCTATTAAGTTAACCTGGTGATTTTGGTTATGAGTCATCAAGAAGAGGATTGGGTGGTCGGGTGCGCGGGATTGTAGCCTGTGTACATTAAGAGGCTATAATTTGTGTGTGCGAACATAGATTTAGAGTCTGTGCACAGTGAAATCTGATTTGGCGCATGATGCCTAGATGGTTGTGCATGTGATTTTGTTGTGTGATCAGTATGTTGGTGTGTGCAATTGGTGCAGAAATTTTTGAGTTACTTTCGCTGCTTAAGGTTGTATTAAAAAGAGAATGTTTGTTCCATTGTTATAAGTTGTGTGGCACGACGTAAGCTTGGGATAAGCACATTAATTCAAGAGATACTATGCATATTGTGGTTAAAGTATATTATGTGCAGTGTACTTTTAGAGTAACATTGGTCAGTAGTATGTTGGGAATATTACAGTTTGGTTTAATTAGTGCTCCTGAATTTGAGGTTGTGTGATGTGGCCCATATTGGGGTGGTTGGGGTTGTTACATTATGGTATCAAAGCCATTGGTTCAACATTAGACTGTATGGGCCAAATTCTAGCATGAATAGATGTGGGTGCTAAGAATTGGTGCCGCACAATGCATAGCTTAGTTTGCACAAAAAACTATTGATGTGTAGTATAGAGTTGTGATGCACCCAAGAGAAGTGATGTGTGGCTGTGCGCACTAGATTTTGGGGTGTTAAAATCATCCCAGAAATCTGAGGGAAGGATTCTGACAAAATGGTGCAAATTTTTCATGTAGTTGTTGCGTGAAATCTTCTAACAAATCTTAATTGGCTACACATTTTGCAGAATTATCAGTGATTAGAGCAGGACAGAGTCAGTGCAGAAGGTTAAAATCATAGAATATGCGTAGAATACTTACATTCCTAATGATGAATTTGGATATTTGTATCTCGGTTTGGGTGCTGATAGTACAGAACCCAAGCAGAACTGCATTAATTGGTTAGAAACCATAAAAGTACTGCAAGAAGATTTCCAAAGCTATAAGGTTGATAACGAAAGGATTATGAGAGCCAAGGAGAGATAATATGATTTCAATTTAAAATTGATGCAAAGTATGGACATAATAGAAAAGAATATGGATAAGGAGATAAAGTTAAGTAGATCAAGAAGTCATAGGTCTCATGATGAGAAAATAAGAGAAGAAAGAAGTGTTTGTAGGAATTCATTTAGGAAAGCATGCAGTAGTCCGATTCCATCTCCTATCATGAAGCATAAGAGAAGCACTGGGGTGGATGAACTATAGGGAGAAAGAAATAAGATCAAGCCTCCTACCTTTGATGATGAGAACAAAAAGGATGAAGATGTGGAGACCTGATTGTTGGGTATGAGGAAATACTTCTAGCTGCATAACTATTCTGCACAAGCAAAAGAGAGAATTTATATTTATCAGTTAAAAGGAAAGGTATCAATGTCGTGGGATCAATACATGCAAGTACAACACATTGATGAGAAGAAAGTGACTTGGAGAGAATTCAAGAGGTATTTCCAAAACAAATACTTAAACAAGTGATACTATGATAGGAAAATGAAGGATTTCTTCTAACTCAAGCTTGGGAAAATGATGATACATGAGTATGAAAGAATATTTTTAGAGCTGTTGAAATATGTGTCTTTCATCAAGGATGCACAAGTGAATATTCAGAGATATTTGAGTGTTTTTCCCTCATTTATTAGTGACAAGATACAGTATGATGACCCTAAGATGTTAGAAGAAACCATAAGGCACACTAAGTGTCTTTATAACCAACAAAGGGGAAGGTAAATTTTCCAAAAGGCTTGGGAAGACAAGATGAAAAGTAAGGTGGAACAAAGGAAGAAGGGAGATAAGCCATTGTTCTTCATAAATATTGCACAAGGACAGATGACTCTCCAGAAAAACAGAATGTCAGAAATAGTGGGACAAAGGTCATGGAAACAACCTATGCAGTGTTGGGGTTGTCATGGAAATAATATACGCATAGATTTCCCTCAAAGAGGAAATAAAGTGAGGACTGTGCACAGTGTACAACAAGTTGTGAAGGTGGAGGACATGGGTAGAAATGTGCCTAGGATTTACATTGTGCTAGATAACAATCATGTTGAGTTTTAGTCGCACATGATCAAGGTGGAAGGTAAGATTAATGACCAACCCATTTCTATTTTAATTGAATTGGGAGCTAGTCATAGTTGTCTAGATCTTAATATGGTGGAATCCATTTGTCGAGAAGAGAGTTTGGAAAGCCTTGGTTGGTGAAGTTAGTTACAGGAGAAAAAAGGAAAATTAATGAGATGGTTAAGGCATGTCCAATGGAGATGAATGGACTGCGCACAAAGGCTGATTTGAATATTATACCTTTGGGCTCATATGATTGCCTCATTAGTATGGATTGGTTGGATGAGTACCATGTTGTCCTGGACTATTACAATAAGGCATTCACTTGTTTGGATGAGGAAGGAAAATTGAGATCGGTTCAAGGAATTCCAAGGGTTGTGACTATTAGAGAAGTTTCATTCTTGCAGTTGAAGAAATGCTACAGGAAGGGATGCCAAGTATTTGTAGCACACATGGAAGAGGAACTTTAAGGATAAAGTGTCAAGTGTGGAAGATTGCACAATACTGAAAGAATTGGAGGATGTATTTAAATAGATATTGGGATTGCCTATGAAAAGAGATATTGACTTCTCTATAAATCTGATGCCAGGAGTAGCACCAATATCCAAGACTCCTTTTAGAATTAGTATGCCAGAGTTGAAGGAGTTCAAGATGCAACTTGAAGAGATTCTGAAGAAGGGGTATATACACCCAAGTGTGTTTCCTTGGGGTGCACTATTTATATTCGTGAAGAAAAAGGATGGTACACTGAGACTTTGCATCGACTTTAGGAAGTTGATAAAGGTAACAGTGAAGAACAAGTATCATTTTCCAAGGATAGATGACCTGATTGATCAACTGAGAGGCACGTAGATATTTTCCAAGATAGATCTCAGATCTGGTTACCATCAGGTGAGAGTTAAAGAAGAATACATCAGTAAGACTACCTTCAGAACAAGGTTTGGTCATTACGAGTTCACAATGGTGCCATTTGGGTTGTCAAATGCACCAGTTGTCTTCATGTGTTTAATGAATGGAGTTTTCAGAAATTACTTGGATAAGTTTGTCATTGTATTCTTAGATGACATTCTTATTTACTCAAATCATGAGGAAGAGCATGAGCAACACTTGAGGATGGTGTTGCAGGTATTATTTATGAAAAGTTGAGCAAGTGCTCATTTTATCAATGACAGATTCAATACTTGGGTCTTATTATTTCAAAGGAAGGAATAGTTGTGGACCCGACAAAGATAAAATCCATTGAAGAATGGTCGACGCTAAGAAATGTCGCAGGAGTAAGGTCCTTTATGGGACTAGCAGGGTACTGCAGAAGGTTTATTGAAGGATTCTAAAATATTGTGCATCCAATCACATACTTGCAGAAAAAAGGTGTGCGATTTGAATGGACTTTGAATTGCACAAGGAGTTTCTAGCACTTGAAGAACGTCTTAACAAGTGTGCCAATTTTGAGAATTGATTATCTCGATGCATACTTCATTGTGTGCATGGATGTATGAAAGGAAGGACTTGGTGGAGTCCTGATTCATAATGGACATGTGGTGTGCTACAAATCAAGGAAGTTGAAAGAGCATGAAAGGCTCTATGCTACTCATGATTTAGAATTTTCAGCCATAGTGCATGCTTTGAATATGTGGTGACACTGTCTAATGGGAAAAATATTTGAGTTAAGAAAATACCATTGTGGTCTAAAATATTTGTTTGGAAATCCAAGTCTGAATGTCAAAAAAAGTAGGTGGTTAGAGTTCCTCAGTGATTATGACTTCGACATAATTCATATCATAGAAAAAGAGAAAAAGGTGGCTAACGCACTCAATAGGAGGGTGCATGAGATGCATGCTAAAAACATTAGAATGCACTAGACCAATTTGTGCAACATAATTTTGGAAGTTTCCAAATTATATCTACACTATGAGGATATAAAGGTGACTTTACCTCAAGGTATGTCGCAGTGGGATTTTGAAGGTTATGAGCTAAGAGAGGATGGGATCCTCATGTATAGACATAGATTCTATGTGTCGAATGATCAAGAGTTGAAAGGCATGATATTCTTAGAGATGCATTAGGTTCCTTATGTTGGACATCTAGGTTACCAGAAGACCATTGTCATGGTCAAGAAGCAATAATTTTGGCCAGGTATGAAGAAGGAGGTTGTAGATTATATTGTGAGATGTTTTGAATGCCATAAGTTCAAGGCTAAGCATAGAAATCCAGTTGGTTTGCTACAACATTTTCCTATTCCTGAATGGAAGTGGGAAGTTATAACGATGGATTTTATAACTAAGTTTCCTAGGACTGCTAAGCAACATGATTCTATTATGGTGGTGGTGGAAAACTTACTAAATATGCCCATTTTATTCCAGTAAATTCAACGCACAAGGAAACTAACATTGTTGATATTTACATACGAGAAATTACCAAGTTTCATGGTGTACCTAAGACAATTGTGTCTGACAAATATTCCAAGTTCACCTCGAACTTTTGGAAAGAGCTATTCAAGGGATTTGGAACAAGTCTAAATTTCAGCACAAAATATCATCCTAAGTCATATGGTCAAACCAAGAGGGTAAATCAGGTGATTGAAGACATGTTGAGAATGTATGTGATGGAAAATCATATAAATGAGAAGACTACCTTCATTTGGTAGAGTTTGCTTACAACAATGGGTATAAGGCCTCTTTAAATATGAGCCCATTTGAAGCACTTTATGGTAGAAAGTGAAATACGCATGTGAGTTGGGATAACCCAGTAGACCGTGCAGTAGTTGGGCCAGATTTTCTCCAGGAAATGGAGGAACAGATGGTAAAGATAAGACAAAAACTAAAGGCTTCTCGGGATAGAAAGAGAAGTTGTACAGATAAAGGAAGAACCCATAGAGAATTTAAAGTGGGTGATCATGTGTTTTTAAAAGTGAAGGCCAGGCGCAGTTCCCTGAAGTTGGGAAAGTGTTCTAAGTTAGCAACACGCTATTGTGGGCCATCTAAAATCCTTGAAAGGATTGGTCTTGTCACTTATATGCTTTCATTTCCTGCGTCCTTATGTATTTTCATAATGTTTTCCATGTGTCATTKCTTAAGAAGTAAATACCTAATGTTAATCATATTATTTATTTGAGTGTAATTCAGGTGGAGCTAGAAGGYGGATTTCAAGTGTGATCAATTTGCATATTGGATCAGAAAATCAAGCATCTCTGGAATCAAGTCATGGAKATGGTAAAGGTCCAATGGACCTGGTACGGTCCTGATGATGCAACCTAAGAGCGTGAAGATGYTATGCRAGCAGAGTATCCTCATCGTTTTTATGATGTTTGAAATTTTTGTATGAACATGTKTATATGAGGCACTAAGGAGAGTGCATAAATAGGGGGGAGGGGATTGTAATGTCCCTGATCAGAAACCCTTTGCAATTGTACATATAGGTTGGTGAGTCATTGGAACCAAGTGTAAATGTAATGAACATTTAGGTTTGTGAGCCATTGGCACCTATTTTCGATGTTGTGCGCATCTAAGTAATGTGCGAAGAAGTGTTATCAAAGACAAGGTGTACAGAGTCTATGTGTTGCATGCACCTAGGAAAGTGTGCACATTGCACCGTGTAGCATCCACTTGAGTTAGTGCATGGTAATGACCTGGATATGCATAGAATTGGGAAATGTGTGTGTGTGTGT
>JZKD02S1684642.1:73157-89984 GCA_000966675.3 Picea glauca | reverse complement strand
TATATATTGTTGTATATGTTTTGAGGTCAGAGAGCCTGTGTGATTATGAGGCTGATGAGCCTGGACACAGATAGGTCAGTGCACCCATCCATGTAAATATAATCATTATAATTAATTTAATATTTCATCCCTGCGCGTAGACGGACTCATACGAAAAGAGATGGGGGGATGACTCCACCGAAAAAGGGAAAAGGGGAGAATTTTTTAATAATATTTTTGAAAAGTGTGATGGGGATATGTTTTTATCCTAAGTTCATGAGAGTAGGGAACAAGTCACCAAGTGGCTTAAAGATACTTTTAAAGGTGTCAAGTGTCAATTGTAAGGCATGCAATATATATTGTTGGCCTTAGTGTATTTTGGCGTGGATTACGAGTATTATGGATGAGATGAGGATAGAGAGAGGGATTTGGGGAAAAAATGATGTTTCAGGCTCTAGTGAGCAGAAGGGGGTCAGACTGTATGGAAAATATTATTATTACCTTATCTGCATAAAGAATATTGTAAGAATTTATGGGGCTATAATATGATTTTATTGTTGAGGTGACAGGTGGACAGACCGTGAGTAGTCTCTTTGGGTGAGAGACCGATTGTTGTGAAGAGGTTGTTAGACCCGTGTGCATACTCTTTAGGTGAGAGTATTGATGAGAATTGTTCCCTGATGTGTTGAGCATTAGTCACAAGGCTCGTATTCTTCTTGTCCATCCTGTTGTTAGTAACCCTAGGAAAGGAAGTGGGGCAGCTGAAGGACTATTGAGTAGAGAAGGGGCATGCTTCCTTGGGTGCGACAGGTGCGTGGGGAATGAGGGATTGCGGGCTAGTTGTTATAGTGGGCTCCTAGGATTGAAAAATTCTGTTGAATTTCAAACATTAACTTGTCACTAGGAACCCTTTTTCCCTGGTGGAGTTAAGCCCTAGCTCGAGGGTGACCTGTTGATGGAATTTTATGAGCAACAGAGTCTATGGATGGGAGGAACGTCTGATTTATGTGCGCAATTGGTGACTTCCACAAAATATAAGTGTTATTTATGTGGTGTATTTTTACTGTGTGCTTGTTTATCAATGTTTGCCATGGGTTAATTCTTGTATGTTGTTGCATATAAGTATTTGTTGTTATTTTTTTTAATGATGCTTTTACCTGTAAGTATGATGCATATAACCTATATTTGTAGTTGTACATGGATATGACCAATGTGGTTAGTATTGCATGTTAATTTAACCTAGTGATTTTGGTTATGAGTCATCAAGAAGAGGATTTAGTGGTCGGGTACACAGGATTGTAGCTTGTGTACATTAAGAGGTTGGAACTTGTGTCTGCAGACAGAGATTTAGATTCTGTGCACAATGAAATCTGAGTTGGCACATGATGCCTAGATGGTTATGTGTGCATTTGTGTTGTGTGATTAGTATGTTGGTGCATGCAATTGGTGCACGCAGTTTTGAGTTACTTTCGTTAGTTAAAGTTGTATTAAAAATAGAATGTTTCTTCCATTGGTATAAGTTGTGTGGCGCAACATAATCTTGGGCTAAGCATGTTACTTCAAGAGATACTGTATGGTTTGTTTCTAAAGTAGATTCTGCACAGTTTAGTTTTAGAGTAACATTGGTGAGTATTATGTTAGGAATGTTACGATTTGGTTGACTTAGTGCTTCTGAAGTTGAGGTTACGTGGCATGGACCAACCTGGGGTGGATGGGGTTGTTTCACAACTAGTCACTCTAGTGTTAGAAATACGGGATCATAGAGAAATAAAATAAAAAATAAAAATGAAAAAATAAAACACAAAAGATACACAATACAATAGAGACATAGATATACGTGGTTCACCTAGTGTGGGCTACGTCCACCGGAGAAATTGTCAGGTTCTTGTTTTTTATTATCCAGGAAAATGAATGGATACAACCTACAACACACTCGTTGTAACTTCCTCTTCTCTCTCTCGCAGTCTCCTCTCTCAGAATACAATATACACCCCCATATGCAGCTGCAATATAATTCCCTCAAGAAAAGAGGGTTGCCTTCTAAGAAAAAAAACCCTAACATCACTTCTACTATCAGATCTGTGACCTTATAATGAATGGTCTAGATTGACTATGAAATTACAATATTTTACAAGGCAATTTTCCCCAAAACAATTCCTCGGGGGCCTGTTGGCCCCCATGCCCCCCAGCCAAGGGGGTAGGTCCTCCTCGGGCCCTTCTTCATTCGGGGGCCAGTCCCTGAACCCATAGTAGAAGGGGGATAATCATACTTGAATATAAATTAGGAAGATAATTAGGATCCACAACCAACATCTAGGAGCATTGTCTAGCTCTGGATGTTTGGGATATTGAAGATTTTCAAAATCTAATAGTCATGAAGTGCATCCAAGGTGGGTTGATCCTGCAAAGCATCTTGATCTTCTTGTTTGTGTTCTCATTATTTTCATTCAAACATGGTGATAGGCTATGGAAGACACATTAATCAAGATAAAGTCAGTGGCATTCTTGGATTTTTTCTTTTTGCCCCATTTGGAGCTTGCTTGCGATTGTTCTTAAGAATAGTAGTGAATGCTCACAAGTTTCGCTAGTAACAATCATGAGCAATGATGTCTTCTTGACATTGTATCATGCAAAACCTATGAGTGTGAACACAAGTTTCAAATATGGTTCTACACTTATTAAAAATTGCTAAACTAAAAATCGAATGGATCAAAATATGGGGCATGAGATAAGAGCCTACCTGATCCAAAAAACTTGCAAATCCAATGGTAGACGCTCCTGGGATCTGCAATCAAATTTCTGGGGGTTGTTCTTTTTTTCTCCACAAGGTATCAATTGCATGGTAAAATGGTTAAAAAAAAATTATTTTGACTTATTTTAAAGAAATTTTTCTCTCATTTTGGGGCATAAAACCATTTTTTTGCATTGTTTTTCCCATGGATTTTTTTTTGAGATATGCTATCATTTCTTTAACCCATGGAAAAGGTTTGTTGAAATTTTTTCAAGACTAATGAGGCTTATATGCCATGGCATATAGTGATAGGTTATTGCTTTGTATGTTTACATCAATAGCCTAATTGTTTGCCACCATTATGCCTTAGAGTCGAACTGTAATATTCCAAATATAAAATAGTATGTAGAACATAAATAATTAACTAGAAATGGCAGAGAAACAATGATATAACTAGAACAATACCACAATAATACCATAATAAAACCAGAAAGAGCACTTTGATTACTGAGAGCAATGTTGACTTGCCTCTTCAAGGGGGAAACCTCCAACAGAGCAGAGCTCTATTACAACAATATCCAAGACAAAAATTCTCATACCCTCTACTCCTATTTATACTAAATATGTCTATCCAAAAGAACAATCTAGAGGAATATCCTTCTAGAAGTGGAAGCTTCTATTAGGTCTTCTTACATTTGACTTATTCTTCCTTATTGCTAGGCCTTATTAATATTGTCATTTATTACATGGAAATATATTATTCTACCTACGTGAGGGGTTAGGTCCCTAACATGTCCTCCCCCTTAAAAACAACCTTGTCCTCAAGGTTTGAKATGAGGAAATTGTTGCAAAATGGTAGCTGGTCCCCAWGTGGCATCTGCTAGAATTGTATCTTTCCACTAGACTAACACTTCCTTGATGGTGCGATGATGTAGACGACGCTCACACTGGTCCAAAACTRCTTATGGTTCTAACCAAATGGATCCTTCTTTGTCCAACTCGGGAAGGTTTCTTTGAGTTTGTGCTTAGTTCCAATCACCTTCTTTAAGCAGGAAACATGAAAAACAAGATGGATCTTAGAATTATTGGGAAAAGCTAACTGATAGGACACATGTCCCACACGCTTGAGAATGGTATAAGGACCATAAAATTTGGGCACCAGTTTTTGACAATGGTCAGCCTTGAGGGAATTTTTCTTATAAGGTTGCAGTCGAAGAAACACATGATCTCCTTCTGTAAATTGACATTCAGAGTGACCTTGACCTGCATGTTACTTCATGCGATTCTAGGACATGACCAAATTATCTTTGAGGGTATAGAGAGTAGCCTCTTGAACTGTAAGTGTTTGGTCAACTGCCTGGACCTTCAATACACTTGGAAGGTATGAGAGAACTGAAGGTGTATTTTTTCCATATAGTGCTTCAAAAGGATTCATGTGGGTAGCTCTATGGTAAGAAGTGTTGTACCACCATTCAGCTAGTGGTAACCATTGAGCCCACGGATTTTGTCATTCAGATGCAAAACACCTCAAATATGTTTTCAAAAACTTGTTGACAACTTTAGTTGACCATTAGTCTGGGGATTATAAGTTGTGTTGAGATGAAATTGGGTGCCTTGTAGCTTGAACAGTTCTTGCCAAAAATTGTTGGTGAAAGTGGGGTCTCGATCAGAAACAATAGAATGAGGCATGCCATGAAGCTAGAAGACTTGATCCATGAAAAGTTGAGCCACAGTGGAGGTTGTAAATGGGTGTTGAAGAGAACAGAAATGAGCACACTTGGAAAGACAATAGAATTCCACCATGATGATTGCTTTATTGCTCGATTTAGGTAATCCCACAATAAAATCCATGGAGATATCCATCCAAATAGAAGGTGGAATCAGAAGCAGTTGTAGTGTTCCAAGAGCTTTGAATGTTTTTCCCTTGTTGCATTGCAAAACATCACATTCTTCCAAAAAATTGTGAATGTCTTGTTTCATACCATCCCAGAAAAAAGAATGTTTGACCCGGTCATAGGTTTTATTAAACCCTGAGTGACAAGCGGTTGGTGAAGCATGAAGCTCAGAAAGTACCATGATTTAAGTTTTGATTGTTTACTTAAATACTAATGACCTTTGCAGCGAAGCTTATCATTGTTCCAATAATACCTTGGGGAAACTGGAGAATTGGCATGCAATTGTTGTATCAGATGCGAAATTTTTGGATCGTGTAGCCATTCTTGGTGAAAATATTGGAGCCAATCTGGTACAATGAAGGAGAGGGAAAAAAGGGACCCTTCATCTTCGTATTTTCTGGAAAGTGCATCATCAACCACATTGTCTTTGCCTTTCTTGTAAATGATCTCATAATCATATCCAAAGAGCTTAGTCACCCATTTTTGTTCCTCTAGGGAGGAAAGGTTTTGTTCCAAAAAATACTTGAGGCTTTGATGATCTATATTAATTTGGAAGCGTTTCCCCAATATATAAGGGCACCAAAGATCCATTGCATGTAGAATAGCCAACATTTCCTTTTCATAGATTGATTTGCCCAAATTTATCTCTGACAATTGTTTGTTAGTAAAGGCCAAAGGTCGACCCTCTTGCATAAGGACTGCTCCAATTCCTCTCCCTGAAGCATCACATTCCAGGAAAAAGGTCTTTGAGAAATCAGGAAGGCCCAGGACTGGAGTGGTGCACATGGTCGCCTTCAAGGTTTGAAAGGCCTAAGCAACAGCGGGAGTCCAAGTGAAAGAATTCTTTTTAAGGAGAGCAATGAGAGGTGTCGCAATATTTCCATAATTATTAACAAACTTGCGATAATAATTTGTTAAACCCAAAAATCCATGCAAGCTTTTGAGAGTCTTTGGGCGAGGCCAATCCTGCATAGCTTCAATATTTTTAGGATCCACCCTGACACCAACCTTGCCCACAATATGACCCAAATACTCGACTTTTGAGGCGCCAAAAACACATTTAGATTATTTGAGGAAAAGTTAGTAATGAGACTAGAGTAGATGGGGAACTCGATCCACATGAGCAAGATGGGTTGTCTAGGTTTCACTATAGATGAGGATATCATCATAGAAAACTAAGACAAAATGAAGGAGAAAAGGATGGATGACATGATTCACAAGGATTTGGAAAGTGGAGTGAGCATTACACAAGCCAAAGGGCATGACCAAAAAATCATAGTGGTCCTCATGATTTTGAAATGCATTCTTAGGAATGTCTGTCTCATTCATACATATATGGTGGTAGTCATAATGAAGATCAAGTTTAGTAAAGAACTGGGCACCACTCAATTCATCCAAGAGGTCATCAATGACATGAATGGGAAATTTGTCTTTAATGGTGAGTTTGTTGAGGGCACGAAATTCAAGACACATGTGCCAAGAACATTATTTCTTAAGGACCATGACCACATGATAATAGTAAGGGATCGTAATGGGACAGATAACACCTGCGTCGAGAAATTCTTGAACAATTTTCTCAATTTAATTTTTTGGGGAAAAGGAATGACGATAGGGATGAATATTAGGAGGAAGGATGTTGGGGACAAGGGGAATGGAATGATCTGTTGGTTGTGGAGCCTGATTATCTTCCTGATTCATAGGTCCTTGCTTTCAGTCATGTTTATACCCCATGAAGTATTTACACCCCATAAGTATGTACACTCTTCCACGCGGGGGAGTGCAGAGGGTGGGTACCCCCTTTGCGGGATCCGAGGGGCCTATCCCCCCAGCTGGGGGGTCTGGGGGCAAGCGGGCCCCCAGCTGGGGTTCGGGGGCGAAGCCCCCGAAGCAAAATTTTCCTTGTAAAAGTATATTGTAATTTCATTGTAAATCTGGACCGTTCATTATAAGGTCGCAGATATAACAGTAGAGATTATGTTAGGGTTTTTTTTCCATAGAAGGCAACCCTCTTTTATGAGGGAAATGTATCGCGGCTATGGATGATGGTGAATATTGTACTCTAAGAGAGGAGACTGTGAGAGAAATAAGAGGAAGTTACAACGGTTTTTGTTGTAGGTTGTATCCCTTCATTTGCTTGATAATAATAAAGGAAGGACCTAGAAATTTCTTTGGTGGACGTAGCCCACACTGGGTGAACCACGTAAATCTGTGTCTCTCTTGTATTGTGTATCTTCTGTGTTTTATTTCCGCATTTGTTTTATTTTATTGCTCCACGGTCATGTTTTTCTAACATGATCATGAACACCACAGGAAGGAGGGAGTCCCTCAGGAGTGGAAAAAACAAATTGATTTTTGGAGAGGATGGATTGGAGGTCCTGTGGCACAAAGGGTGTCTCAGTGGCTTGAATGGCATGGAGTTGTGCAATAATTCTAGAATGACCTTTTTCGAGCAGATTTTCCATGCGATGGGAACTGATGATCTCTGGGGAACCGATGATGATGCCTTGGAACTTATATTGTTGGCCCTCCTGGTGGAATTGCATGGTTAATTCCTTAAAATCCATGAGAATGGGACCCAAAGTCCTTATTCATTATGCACCCAAAACAATGTCACAACCACCCATGTCGATAGAAAACATATGAGATTTCATGTGGTACTGACCAATTTGGAGACACATATTTTCACAACGCACTCCACATTTCATGGACCCGCCATTGGCAATCATGATTTGAAAATTATTGACGACACAGATGTAGCAATTAGTTTCTTGGGAAATGTGACGATGAATAAAATTATGGGTGCTTCCACTATCAACAAGAATGATGACCTTCTGATGCTTAATGTAACCAATCATATTGAGGGTTTGGGGAGCAGAGAAGCTAGTGAGAGCATTCAAGGAAATGACCGGTTCAAATTCAGGAGGGTCGGAGGGAGGGGTCATGTTAGTGGGTTCATGTGATGCAGAAACAAGGGGAGCCTCAACATAATCTTCTAAATCATCCTCCGAGATGGCCATAAAAATATTTTGTTCCTTACACTTGTGCCCAGAAAAATATTTGTCATTGCAATTATAACAAAGGCCTTTGAGTTGGCATTCAACCATTTCTTTCCTGGTTAATTTATGGATCTTTAGTGGAGTAGAAGTAGGAGTGGGAGTGTTTGGTTTAGTGTAAGAAATAAAGGAGGGTTTTCGGGTTTGAGAAGAGACAACCTATTGTGCTTCCTTATCTCTTTTAGTATATTCCACCCAACTCTAAGGTCGAGCCATGAGGACATGGGCACAAAACTCATCCTTGAGGCCACTGATAAAACATTCTCAGAAAAAAGCATTAGACATGCCCTATGTATAGAAATCCAATCGCTCAAAAGCGGCTATAAAGTCTTCCACTATGCTAGATTGTTTCAACTTTGTCAAATGGCCTAAATGGTTGGTGTTAGTTTCAAAGCGTTCATAAATATCTACCAAAAATTGTGTCCAAGCCACATACCCTTGCCAGGAATTTTTTCTCCATTGCCACCATTGTCAACATTCTTGATCTATATGGAGAACACTATATCGAAGTTTGGCCAACTCATATGTAATTCCATACAAAGAGAAATAATGTTCCATTTGAGTTACCCAGCCAGTGGGATCCGAGCCATCAAATTTGGTCACATCCACATGCAGAAGGCATAGGTCACACTGAAAGTTATGGGGCTGAAAATTCTGGGAATGAGAGGAAGTTTCACCTTAGGCTTGCAAAGGTGGGTCAAAGGAGGGAAGATCTGCAGGATTATGCAGCTTGGAGCAAATCATCGTAGTGAAGGAGGCAAGTTGGGTATTGGAGGATTCAAGCTAGGTAGCAAGGTCCTGTTTGATGTCCTCCATTTTGGCGTTGATGGAGTAATGCATGGTTTTATTGATGGTGGAAACATTGGAACTGAGTTGTCTCACTTCTTGTTTAGTCTCTGTGAAATTAGAGTGCAAGGAATTGAAGCGAGCTTCCAAGTCTTGGCTACGGGTGTAGGCCATGATGAAGAGGGAAAAAAACAAGGTATGGGTGGGACCACACAGAAAATAGGTTATGGGTGAAATGTATCACAATGATCATGGAGGCGAGGGGAATCGAATGGGGTAAGGCCCAAATAAGAGTGTTGTAATGGGGTTGGGTCCATAAGAAAAAAAAATTGTTGAAAAATGATAGCTATGACTGCGATAAGGGCGAAGAGAGGAATCCAACGGGATAGGACACAAATAATGGTGCCAACAGGATACATACTTTTTTGTTTACTCCTGCCGAGTTATACTCTGATCTGAATAATACTGCAATGACGAAATTCCCAAATTATTAATAGGAATAAATGTTTAGTAATTTTGCAACCCGAATGTAGGAGACACAATTGTGCGACAATAGATCTTGTTTGTTCTATTTTTGTTTCCATCCCAAGGTTTAGGGTATTCAAGGGTTCTACAGACAAGGGTTTTACCTGTGCTATAGCTATCTGATATACATGCGGGGTACTATAGTAGTACTCAACCCAATATCTCAGGGCACCAACTAAGGACGCTAAAACATGCCCTTAGTCATACTACTCGACTACCCAAGTACTAGAGAGTATCTTCTTGAGTGTTGTTATCGGTGGCACTATATCAGTCGGGCGGATGATCGGTTTATCTATGGAGGGCTTTAGAATATCTAGGTCTATCCGTATACAAGTGTTTTTTGATGCACTACCACTCGAAGGCGTACCAATAGGGGTTACAGGGGTGGCCAATAGATGTGCGCTTAAGTACCACTTGTATTTCCTGCATGTATGAATCCCCATAGCGGTTTTATGCACATAACGACATATATTTGTAGCTTTAAGATGCTGGAATATGTCTCTACCCTGGAAAAAAAATTAACCCACAATTTTTTGTCGAGGAGGGTGCTCTGATACCACTTGTAGTATTCTAGATATAAAATAGTATGCAGAAAAGAAATAATTAGCTATAAATGGCAGAGAAACAATGATATAACCAGAACAATACCACAATAATACCATAATAACACCAGAAAGAGAACTTTGATTATTAAGAGCAATGTTCACTTGCCTCTTCGAGGGGGAAACCTCCAACAGAGAAGAGATCTATTACAAGAATATCCAAGAAAAACCTTTTCATACCCTCTACTCCTATTTATACTAAATATGTCTATCCAAAAGAACAATCTAGAGGAAGATCCTTCTAGAAGMAGAAGCTTCTATTAGGTCTTCTTACATTTGACTTATTCTTCCTTATTGCTAGGCCTTATTAATATTGGCCTTTATTACATGGAAATATATTATTCTACCTACGTGAGGGGTTAGGTCCTTAACACGAACCCATCCAATTTTTCGCACTACCATAACTTGTTCAATAGTGCCTACCTATCTTGGGTTGGTCTAGTTAACACCTTCTTTTCCATTTGGTGCCCATGCTGACACGTTATTTTATGCCCAAGAACCCCATTAGCCCCACCATGACTTTTAGTTCAAAACTTTATGCTTCCTGCTCATCTATTTTTTAGTTATTTCCCTATGGGATCTTATTATATTATTGATTTTCACATACGTTTCATATTGTCATTTGTGCACTTATGTCCAATGCTCCATTGCAATTTGCTTCCTTATGCTCACCAACATCGCATTCACTTTTGTCACTTATCATTTGCATTCATTTTTTATATATTTTTGACCCCATATCCCTAGAGGAGACATGATGATGAGTGTACATAAATTTCCTAACACCTTTTATTCTTTCTTTGCATAGGTTTGTTATGTGCACTTGGAATGTAGTTGCATGTCTAATGACACTCATCTTCTTCACTGTATTCTAGCATTTCTTTTTCTTTTTCAATATTTATGTAATATGAAAAAGACAAAAAATAAAAGCTGGGGGGTGGTGTAATTTATATCTCTATGATTTAGTAATTAGGTGGCATCTGTCAATTTTGTTTCCCTTGAAAAAAAAACTTATTTTGATTCAATTGGGTTTTAGTATTTTCATAGGAGATGCACCATGATTTTGAGTTTTTAGTTCTATGATTGGTTATTCTTCTAGTCTTTATGGAACACCCTTCAATGTCTCTTGAATTATTGGTGTATATAATTGGTCCCTTTTGGCGTTGATTTCTTCCCATGTCATCATTAGGTCATGCTTATGTTCAAGGGAATTTTTTAACTTGCGTTGGCCATTTCTCAGATATCTTGACCATCCATATCAACCTTCCCAGTGCCAATTTGTACTCAGTGGTTTGTTCTCTCAAAGTTATTATCCAAGACCTCAACTCATGTTCCTAATCCTATTTTGCACCAATTGATGATAGATACCTCAATGCCTTCATTTTAGAGAATATCTTCCTATAAAATTCAACTCATTATTTTGGGAAGTGGATTTAGAGACATTTGCAGTAACTTGGGGCATCATCAGTGGTAGCTTCCATCACATGTGACAACAGGTATACATGAATGACACCCGATCAATTAAGTCTCCTAAGTGTTTGACATCATCTCATCTCTTCACAATTTATAGAATGTACTTTGTACCTTGGATCCCATTATCATCATTGGTGGGTGACCTTATTTGTGAACAATATGCATCGATGACTAGTGATAAATGGTTTCTCCCATGTTTGACTTAAAATTATTAATTCATGTGGGCTAGATTCTTTCTTATGATGGGTTTGGATTGAATACCACAGGCTATGGTGGAATCCTTCTTTAGTGTTTCAACCTAAGTTTATTATATAATATCACTAACTAATGGGTACCTTCGAGGATCAAGCTTTCAAATTTGACCATTTTTCATGGTTCTCATGATGTACACTAAGATGTAGATCCACTATGTATCTCTTTATGGCTACAATATTGTTGAGACATAGATTCGCTATGTTTCTATTTTTGGCTACGATCTTGTTTTGAAATGGATCCACTGAGTATTCTTTTGTCACCACACTTTTGCATATGATCTCCCTCATGGATCCACAATGTATTATCTTTGGTATCCATGCTTATTTTCACTTGAGCATGGGTATTCCCACCTCAAGACGATTATCTTATCATCTAATATTATGGTATTTGTTTGCAATTACCTCATTGATCCATAGTTTTTGGGCCTCCTCACTTGGTTCACTTGTCATCATACTCTCTACTTTATAACGTATTATGTCCATTAGATACTCTTATGACCTCATACATTAGGGGGCATATGTTATACTTATATGAGGTCACCCTTAATCAAACTAGTTGAGGAAGGACACATACACACATTTTTCCACGGCTGTGAGACCTTCTCTAGCCTTATTTTACCCACATTTTACCTTTTTACGACCACATGCTCACAGTTTGTACTAGTAAAAGTCACGACCTACTCATGATTTTTCCATATTAAATCCATGAGCACCCTCAAAATACCCTAGAATAGTAGAAAATGTGCATAATGCATAGGCTATGAGTAAAGGTTATCCATGAAAACCGCTTCTATAACACGTAGTTATCCATTCCTCAACTATATCACTCCCAGTTACTTGTATGGCATGTATTCCACCCTTCCTTGACTGCATCATCTCCCTACCAAGATAAATAGGGGATCCCAAGGATGAAATGGAAATGACAACATAAATCACCATTACTCTATAGAAATTAAAAGCCTCTAGAAAATTAAATTTGGCCCTTTTTTATCTTTCCACTTGAGTAGAGCCATCTTTTGGTTCTCCAGTCTATGATCTAGCCTTGTGCATTGTTTTTTCATCGATTCCTTGGTTACTCTACCAAAGTAAGATTATGATTGTGTTAATGGATAGATGCGTACTTGTGGCTAAGGATGAGAGGACTCAAGATTTTGTGAAGGATGTACAGTAGAAAGATTCAAGTATACACTTGTTATCACCTTGTCAATATTATAATATAGATATATATTATTCCCCCCTTTCCCCCTTGTTCCCCCATTCTTGTGTACTTGTCAATGTATTTCCATGCATAAATATTAGAATTGGTAGGAGCTTGATTAACCTAAAGATTTATTTAGAGTTTCATGTGTATTTCAATTTACCTTGTTTATCTAGAAATTTAAAGTGGAATGAGAAAGATTTTATTTTTTTGATGTGTGTGCAAGTTTGATATTGACTCTATATTGGAATTAACCAAGTTTCTCACAAGGTGAAGGACAAATGTTAGTGTCAAGGTATTTCTCTTATGTTTTTTTCTTTGATTTTTTGTTATGCATATGATCCCTAGGGAAAGACAAATGGTGATTTGTCCTTTTGTCTATTGGTGAGCTCAAGCCACTCATCATGGAATTGCATTAGTGTAGGTATATTTACCTTTAACAAAGGAACAACCATATTTCATTATCGTAAACCTTCTCCGTGAAGGGTACACAAAAAGTAACTATGATGAAACTCATTTGACATGTGCTCCACTAGTAGGAATGTAAAAAAAATACATAAAAGACAAATGTCAACCTCCACAAGTCATCCCACTGTAGTAAGGAACATGGGCGAGTGGAAGGTTGTTGGCACCAAGATTCATACTTTCCATTCCAACAATAGGTGTATCCATCAAAAAGGTTGATCTTGTTGTAGATGCAATACACTAAGAAGGTGGTTGAATATTATTCTTTACTACAACAACAAAATAGAATGTGTGTCTATATACAAAGGATAAAGGACTATTTGAACTAGAAGTGACATTGTCTTCAGAGGTATGACCAGATAGCGCATAAATTAAACACTTTGTAAATACATGTAATTCCTCAACAAATATTGTGGCAATGGGATCTAAGTGAACATAGTCAAAATTTTGCATGGATGAGAAATTCTTGATGAGCCTATAAATGCTTACATTTAGGATTACTAAGCATGGTACATGTTAACCAAATTATCCACTGGAGGTTGTGTGTAACCCTAGATTCTATAGGAAAGGAAGATAGTCCAAATTATCACAAGATGGAACCAGTACAATGTACCATATAGAGCCAATATTGTAGGACCTCCACTATGCAATGAGAGGAGACAAGCATAAACGAGTCGAAAGTATAATTTTCATCTCCATTGTTGGAAACAAATGCATCATTATATAAGTCATATATTTTGATACTTTCTCGATAGAAAAATTGGATCTATTGGCTTGTAGGGCCCACTTTAGGGGCAGGTCTAACATTGGTGATTTGGGGCTTATAAACTTTTTAGAACCTGTTTGAGGCCTTAAACAACCATATTTGTGATCAAAAGTTTTCCAACAAAGTTCCTAGCCTCTTGATGTTGTTCTACACTTCAATAGCTTTCCAGTGACATGAACATCACCTTGGTTAGAGTTTGTATGTGGAAGTTATACCTCCTGCAAGTTGACTTATCCTATTGACCACCATGATACCAAGTGGATGCCACATCAAATCACATTACTCACACAAGTGGAGCTAGTCATTTCTGGATTTTCAATATATTATATAGGGTCCAAACTTATAACCCTAATTAGGATTTGAGACATTCAAAAATCCTAACCCTAACCCTAGATGGCTATGAGGGCATGTTAAATATTGGAATGTTAGGAAAGAAAGGATTTACATTCTTATCATATTTTTATTGTTCCATAGTTGAGAAAATAATTTCGGGAGTGGTATTATGGAGTAGAACAAAGGAAGTAGAAGATATTGTAACAACCATACTAGCCATAGTTGTTGGATATGGTGTTGTCATTGATGTCAAAAAGCATCAATATGGTCATCATTATCAATGGCTATATGGTATTGTCATTGAGACAATACCATGCATTATCAAAATCTTATTGTGCAGTTGTTGTCTTCTCCCCAGGACTATAACTTTATTAATTCCATGTGTGAGCTTGATTACATGCATTCATATTAATGTTTGTATATCTGAAACAAAGACTGAAAGCCCTTATTTAGTTCGAGAATATTAATGGTTTTTCAAGATTTAACTGCACAAATTACCGATATTTACGAAGAGTTCAAGAAGAAATGAGAGGCATTCAAGATTGTGTTAGTCTACAGTGACAACAAGGAAGAATACTTTAAAAATATCATGCAAGCATGCCATGGCTTGCTCTTCCATTTGGACATAGGATTTAGTCTAAATTTCATCGACACTTTCAAATTAAGTGTGTCCCAACCTTGATTGTTATAGGTCCAGATGGAAAGTTTATTACAGATGAGGGAAGTTATGCGGTGTATATCCATGGATCCAAGGTTGATCCCTTCACTGATAGTCACCTTGAAAGCCTGCAAAGGGAGATGGATGAGATAGCCGAGAAATATAGTGGTGGTTGGATTGGACGATGAGGATTGATTAAGAGCATATCAAATGATCCATAATCATTTCGGGTTTGGTTGGAAGTTGACCGGAGTCAACATAAACGCGAAACCAAAGAATTAATTCAAATCTTCCCTTATATTTTTTTGTCCACTGTCGATTGGATCAGATGGTACACAATAATTTCAGGTTTGATTGGTAGTTGACTAGAGTCAACATAAAATTGGACCCAAAGCTTTTATCAAAATCATTTTATATTTTTTTGAGTCCATCGTTGATTAATATCAGGCGAACCTCATTATTTCGCATTATGTTGAGTATTGAACATACACCTATATATTATTCGTCCACCGTCGACTAGAGAGACTATAATCAACAGTGATATTGGCATGACCAATTTTTACCTCATGAAAAACCGGGAACCATTTTCATATCTAGCACCAAAAAGATGTTTGATGTTCTTGCAACTGGTGTAATTGTTAGCATGATAGAAAAATTTGTGATGGGTATTACTCTGCATATTTGATTAAAAAAATTGTGATGAACAAACATAACGATGATGAACAATATATTTGGGAAATCACAAGCCAGTGGAAGATAAGGAAGTTTTAGATAATAACATAGGAGCTTAGATCAGTTAGAAGTTCTATACAAAAGGTTGAAAAATAGAACCTCTCTGATCGAAGCACCGAGGAATTCCATTGCAGCTATATGGTTTTTGGCAAGTGAAGGGATAAATGTTGAACAACTTACAAGGGATTTGAGGTCTTTTAAGCTAAACCAAATTTTCAATAAAAAAATATTAGCATTATTGTTAAATAAATGAAAAGGTGCAATGGTTCATTAAAAGGAAACAATGGTTCAATTTCATACATGTTGGAAGACTATATAAACAGAAAGGTATGGTGAAAGGAGAGTGTCTCTCTGAGCTAATTTAGAAGATAAAAAACAGAAGCAGATTCCAAGGAAGTATATGAAACCTGAAACATACACATGAAGTGAGTGTGGAAGGGAGGAGAAAGGGAGGATTTGAGTCCTATATAGGTTGAGGCCTGAAACAGGGAGTTGCAGCTTCCTCAAGTTGGTTCTTGAAAACAAGAGGATTGGAGTCCTCTACAGGTTGGAGCTTGATATACAAGGATTTGGTGCTTCATCAAGTTGGTGCTTGGAAAACATGGGATTGGTGTCTACTTGAGTTGGTGCTCAAAAGAAGAGAGATCGGTGTCTCTTACAAATTGTAACTTGTATGAAATACAATATTTTATGATTGTTACATTTAAAATTCAAAGTTCTATACATTCTTGTTCATAAATTGTTATGGTTCATAAATTAATAAAAAAATGTTTTAATTTGAGAAAAAGAAGCAATACTTATTCACCCCCCACCCTCCTCTCAGTATTGAGCAACATTCCAAAAATAGTGTCCATTGAAACTTCATAGTGAGTGCCCCTTTCTTTGTATTTGTATTTTAGAACTATGAAGAAAAGAGCAAGGCATAGCCCTCACCTTCTAGCTATTTTTTTCCCATATTGGGTTTTCCCATGGTATATCTTGTGTTCATTGTGTAGATGGTGTGATTGTTTCTTGCTTATTCCATTTTAGTTCTAGTTTATTTCAATATTTTGTGTGTTAAGCTAGCAATATTTAATGTAAAATATAAAGTATTACATTGCATACTAAGATATTTCAAAATACAGTAAGATATGTTGTGATGAACTACTCTAGTGGAATATCCATGACAATTTAAATATCATTTTTACAACAATATGGGATGTGCATCTTGGGACCGACCTCCAAAGGACACAATCAATTAAAGCTAGCGGGGGACATTTCCACCTCCATGACCAAGGGAAACCCTCAAGACCCTATTTATCCATCTAAGAGAATACTCTCAAGGAAATGTTTAGTTCCTCGCAAGCTACCATAGGTAAATGATGGGATTAGGAAACATAA
>JZKD02S1684642.1:54107-71965 GCA_000966675.3 Picea glauca | reverse complement strand
TGAGCACAGTAGAAGACAAAAGCAAAACATTAACCCACGGAGGATGAAATTTTCCCCTTAAGGAAGGGATCCAGCTGTTTCTGAGAGCCTGAAAAAATGTTGGAGGCCGCCTCCTTTTCTCTGCGCTCTTTATTGGTCTTTCGCCCTCGAGTAAGGGGTGGAGACGGAACTGAACTATTTTCAGTTTCAGAAGTTTCCTCAGAGCCGCTAGAAGGGACCAGGCCTGCAGGGGCAGTGGCCTCTGGGGCTGTGGCCCAAACTTCTCGCACTGCTTCTGACTCTGGAGGGGTGGAATCCGGGAAGCTTTCGCCTGCCGGAGAATTTCCTTTAACTGTTGTTGTTTCTGGATCTTGGGCTTCGTCTTCCTGTAACACATCAAAGCTGTTTTTATTTTCTAGGGTTGCCTCTGCTTGGTGGGTGGCCTTCTGAGCCTGGGTTAGCGGATCCTTTCGCCTTGGCTGCCTTCGTCGGTTAGAAACTGGCTGAAAGTCATCTTCTTTGGCTGGTCCCGGCATCTCAGAGGCTTTGGGGCAGCTTTTTGTGAAATGACCATAAGCGTGACATCTGAGGCACTTAAAAGGAATCTGCTCATAATCCAGCTCTTGGATATGGCACCATTCCCCCAGGGAGAGCTTAATGGCTTCCAGAAGACCTTCCTCGAGGTTGACCTCCACACAAATTCGAGCGCAGGTATACTGATCCCCTTTTGGCCCCACACTGTCCAGGAAACGCCCTAGCTTATTGCCGATGTCTTCCAGAGATCTTTTCCCCCAGAGGTGCAAGGGAAGATGGGGCAGCCTAACCCAAATTGGGGTTGCAGTGATCTCGGCTCCGGGATTGAAATCAAGAGACCATGGGGCTAAGAACAGCCCTCTCGCCCCCATGAAATAGGGTCTGGATCTGAAGACTAGATCACGATCTGTTGTCCTTGAGAAGTTGAAGGCAAAGAAACCCCTGCCTATTGCGCACAAGGAGACTTCTCCTTGTATCAGGGACTTCCAACGGTCCTCCATCCATGCCTCCACCGATTTGGGGCTGGGCCAAAGCCCCGTAAACTTTCCGATGAGGCTTTTTTCTTCTAGAAGAAGGGCCAGATTGCAAGGCTCCTCTAGAGATAGCTCCAGCGAAGGGATCTCTTCCCTCTTCTTAACGAACTTAGACGAGAGCGAGGGCTTGGATTTCGATCCTGCCGAGCGAGTTAATGCTTTGAAAGCTTCCATGAGATCTTCTTCCTTATCATCATCCAGGTTTGGGGCCATCGAAGCAGGACTCCGTTTACCAATTCGCAGAGGCGCCGACCCCCAGCAAACTACGCAGAGGTAGAGCGGTCGCTACTCCAAAACGTGTGCAGAGCCGCAGGGGAAGCGCTCACACCAGTCCGCGGCTGTATGGCCTTCTGCTACAGTCGAATCCACGCTTCTACAGTCCAGGAACCAGAGCAAAGATAGCTAGGGTTTGGGCCCTAGCCGTGATGGCTTCCCAGTTCGCTTCATCGCTGATTAGTACCTCCAAGTGCCATTTTTAATAAGAGAATCATACTCTTTTTATGTTGGAATTGATCATTCCAACAATAGACAAGTTTTATTCAAAATTGTTAGTAGGAATCGTTGAATACTAGGCATCATGAATACATGAAGAATTGCGCAAAAGACAGACTTGTGATGAAGTACGAAAAAGGAAATATTTTGACAAAGATGAAGAAGGAAGATCAAGCCAGTGAATGATGAAGGATATGGTTTCACTTAGTGGAAGAATCAAAGTTGCAATAAACAAAAGCAATAGATGTTGAGCCTCTGCATGTGTTGTGGAAAGTAGGGATCTGGACATATGCGTTTTCCATCTTGTGTGTGTGTCCAAGTTGATCACTTGATTGAACTCAACATTATAAGACATGGTAATGGTGAGATTTTGTTTTTTACGGTCTTGGAGCTATTTTTGTTACAATTTGTGACTCTAACAAATGACAGGTAAGTATAGAATTTTTTAGACAAATACTGGATGAAGATGTCAATTATGTGGATGATTCCATAGGAGGAATACTTCATGTTTTATGAGTTATTATATATTGTTGATGTTTTGAAGTCCTACATGAGTGTTTGATGTAATGTAAATCAAAACAGATTTGTAGCTAAAAGGGAGTGATATCTACATGTATGTCCCTTCTAGTTGTTCTTTGATGAAAATTGTTTGACGAATGTTGCACTATAAATCCTCATGGGTAGGAGTGGAGAATGTAAGATTGGGATAGATACAACCTATATCTAGACTATTTTCCTAGAGAACTGGTGAGCATCATGGTTACGTGCCTAGGTGTCTTGGTAGATGGAAATATGCCCATGGGATGATTAGTTTCTCGATCTTTATTTCCAAGTTGGTGTTTGGCCCTGAAGCACAATAGGTTCCCTTTCAATCTGATATTCATTGGTACATTTAGTTTCCAACTGGTACATTTTCAAGAAAATAGTTCTACAAATGAGTGCATCTTTGTGCTTAGGCATATAGGTTGACTTGGAAAATCAGTCCTACTTTAGCATGGGTATTTCGCTGAAGGGGGAGCTTGTACTGAAGAAAACTGAGGTACTATGAGGCTGCAAAAACGAGTATGTCTTTGACCTAAAATTTAGCTCTAAGTTTAAACTTCAAAACTATTGTTGTTAGGACAACAAACAGTCAAGTACTTTCTACAATATACTCAAAACAAATAACACTCCTCACGATATTTACAACTCTAAATGCTAATCTACACATCTAATCATGCATGAAATTGGACATGGGTATTTTTGGTCAACATGACCTTGGATAAAAAAAAAACGGGGAAAACTAGTTTCGAATGAAAGTATATATAATGATGATATCAAGTATTGAATACAACAAGGAATATAATACAATAGAACCTGGTAAGATAGAAAGCTTCTCTCGAGCTTGTAGCATAGGTTCCAAGAAGAATGTGCCTAGGAAAGTGCACCCTTCCTCCTTGTTGCTCTATCCACTGAAGTGATGCACCCTCCTTCCTCCTTGGCCCAATGAAGAATCCCTTCCACACAAACAAATTGTTTTATGTCTCCTCCACCATGAAACATACAGATATGAGATAGCACAAGTCCTCCTACTGCCAGATAAGTGTGTGCCCTCCTCCACAAGTGCGCCCTCCTCCAAGAAATAACCAACACTAACAAATAATGAAGGTCTAAGCCTCTATAAGCCCTTCATTGAAGGAGGTGACCAAGATTCCCTCTCTCAATGCTTCCATTCCAATCCTATTTCCCTTCTCCTAACTCTCTTGGTGAACATACAAGTGAATGAGCCTCTCTTTGCCCCTTGCGCCCTCGTTGAGAAATCCATAAGGAAACCTAAATATGGATGGCTAGGATCATCCCAAGCCATCCCTAATCAATGGTTGATATCTCTCCAAAATAATCTCAACTCAAAACCCACTTTGGTTTAAGTTCACTATATGTCCCCTCATTCACCCACTTAGTGAATAATTAGTCACTTTAGGCTAAAATGACTAAATTTCACTTTTGACTTAAATCTCCTAATTCAAAGTTAAATTAAACATAAAGTACATGGAAAAATGGTAAAAAAAAATTCCCTCTTGTGATTAGAGGTCCAAAACCACAAGGGGACCAATTTTCAAGGCACCCAAATCTCAACACTCCCTCTTACCGGGAAAAGTGCCATTCACCCCCAATCTCATCCTTGCAGTGGACATGGTTTCCTTCTGGTAAATACTTGGTGAGTATGGTTGTACCTTGATCATCAAAAGTGATCATTGACACATATATGATCAACCTGCGTGATCTATATATGGAAGTGCATCTCTACCTATCCAAGATCACCTAGATCTTGGCATCACACCAAATATCTCAACCTTGGCATCTCATCAATAGTCACTACTCTTGGCATCTCACCAAGAATCACATCTATTGGAATCTCACCAAGAGTCTCACCTCTTGGAACCTCACCAAGAGTATCCCCCTCTTGGCATCTCACCAAGAGTATCTAGATCCTGGCATCTCACTAATATCCTCAACTTGGCCTCTCACCAAATGACTTCCACCTTAAGTGGAAACTGACCTTGATCTTATTGTATCCATAGCAAAGTGAGACTCAAGCCTCTGTGTTGCCCTGATCCTCCTCCTCATAAATCTTTGATGCTCTGAAGCCCCTGCAACAACACTTTGTCTGCTCGAAAACTCTGAAACTGAAGTTGTCTCGGGTGGACCAGACACCCATAAAGATGGTGTCCTCAAAAATTGAGTCTAAGATCCCTCTGAATCATTACTCTGAGTCAATAGGTCATCCTCATATCTGTCTCCCCACCTACCATTGGATGGTGTATCAACTGAAAAAAAACAACTGACGAACACACACTCCCTCACAAACTGAGCAACAAACTCCTCCTCCTATGTTGTCGCTACAGTACCATCCTATTACGTCTTCTTCTTCTTCTTCTTGGGACATTTTCCTGCATAGTGACTCATCTCTCCACAAGCAAAGAATCTCACTATGCTCATGTCTCTCTCTTTCCCACCGCCACTCTGTTGTGTTTTGGCGCCTCCCTTGGGACCCTATCTACCACCTCTATCATTATTCTTATTTCCCTTAGTACACAGAGAAAGATCCTCATCATCCTCTGAAGTACATTGTTGTCCTAAAGATCTTGAGTTGCATCCCATCTCCTCCTATACAAAGTCATCCCAAAGTCTCTCCTAGGTATGCATGACCTCCCGGGCTACAATGCCTTGTACAAATGAACCCCAAGGTTTGGAAAAGATGATCAAATTTGTCCTCACCAAGAATTCAGGATCCACAATCTCCCCAACTGCGGCCAAATCATCTCGAATCTATGTAAGTCTTCCAAGGTATGATGTAACCATCTAGAAATCAAGCATTTGAATGCTCCTAAGCTTGTCCTACATAACCATCTTCCAGTTTTGATTGGGACTTTGGTAAAGCTTGAACAATGAGGTCCATATCTCAAAGGCATAGTCTTTCCTAGTCAAATGGGGTATGATGTGGTCCCTCATAGCATCAAAAATAGTCCTCTTCACCTTGTTGTTCCTCTTCCTAAACTCTACCACCAACAAGGGAGAAATGATGGAAGGAAGAAAAATGGGAGCTTGAACTATATCCCATAGTTCAAGATCCTCCATGAAAAAGATGATCCTAGTCTTCCAAGGGGACTGGTTGCTAGCTCTGTCTATCCTATCCTCTTCTTGTATCTAGGAAGCCGACATGGTTGTCCACTAAAGATGACACTGATGCTAAAACTGCACAAGAGTACTGCCTCACTCTTGTCAACATAGGTGTGAAAAGAGACAGTCCAACTACAACCTCACTCCTAACAAAATAGGTATGAAAAGAGGTTTTCCAACTCAGCCTCATTCCTGTCCATGCAGGTGTGATAAGAGGCTATCCATAAATGTCCAAAATAGTCCTACATCTAACGTCCCTGACCATCAACTCCACTGTCGGGCAACGCTACTACGTGGAACAATATCATTCATATATATATAACATGCATATTTAATGAAATTTAACCAAACAATACAGAGTAATCACAGGATTACTGCTAACATACAGAAATAATGTAACTAACAGTAATTCATAATTGCAATGGAATACATGATACATTTAAAAGACATAGACATGCATCACATATAAATTAAGTACAGAATTAATACTTATCTTTTAACTGGAATAACACCACCAACTGCGTGTAGACCTTCCATGAACCTCCTAGCCTTAGACCGCATTGCTCATCACTCTCATCAGTAGGTCACCCTCGAGCTGGGACTAAGCTCCACCAGGAAAGGGAATCCTAGGCTAGGCAAGGTCAACAGGAAGACACACAGTTTATGAGGATGGATTCTCTCCCAGGAGCCACTTATGCCCACTTCTCACAGACTCTCATTCCCCACATGCATGTCCCACCCCAGGAGTATACACCTTCACTGTCACACCAGACAGTCCTTCAGTTGCTAAACCTCCCTTGCCTTGGGCTTCAACAATAGGTCGGACCAAAATTCTCCAAGCTTCGTGGTAGCTACAAGACCCCTTCTAGGAGTTCTCACTTCCTCCGTGCACCTGGAGAGAGTTGCTCATAGGCCTAAGAAACTGCTTCTTTAACCACAACCACCTCTCTCACTTGGAGAGAGTGTTTCACACAGGCCTGACAACCTGCCTCTTTAGCTCCATTCCAGCACAAGGAGGACAACAGTAAGGTTCAACAAGGAACATATGACAGCAATAGTTCACACTCATCCAAGGGACCACGTCGCCACAATATCCCGTAATTATAACATAAATGACATAGACAATTACGATATGCTCAGGTATCACAGAAGACGGCAACCTAAACGGTTAAGCAAGAACTCGTATTTTCAGTGTGGATAAAATGGGTTCACAGGACACACAGGAGACACGAATCAATCCATGGCTTTTCCACTAGTTTTCAGGGTGCATGACAATGAATCAACATAGAGATCGAACCCAGACTCAAACAGTTCAGACAGAGGATGCGTTGGCTTCCTAGGAAAGCATCACGGTTTTATGGTTTCAGTGTTGCGTGAGCATATGCAAAGATCAGATGCATACTCAAATGGTTCAGATGGAGGATGCATTGGCTTCCCAGGAAAGCATCATGGTTTTCTAGTTTCAGCGTTGCATGAGGGTATGCAGAGATAAGACACAGACTCAAATGGTTCAGATGGAGAATGTGTTGGCTTCCTAGGAAATCATCACGGTTTTCTGGTTTCAGTGTTGCGTGAGGGTATGCAGAGATCAGACGCAGAGGCAACATGGTTCAGACAACAGATGCAAGAATGGAGAACTAACCCCCATCACAACTCAATTCTTGGGTTAAATTGCATGTGCCTGGGCCAACACATGTCGTCCATGAAGCTACATGCACTCCATCAAGTATGTGTTCCCTTTTCCAAGAACTTAGGATAAAAATATACCTTTCACGCCACTTTGGAATAATACAAATTTATTATTCAAGGAATTAAGCCCTCAAGCTTATCCCCTCTTCCAACCTTTCATCCCCCTCTCCCTTACCTAGCCTTGTGGAAGCTTAGTCCCCCATCACTCTTTCTTCGTGGTCGGTCAGCACACAGTGATGTTTATATTTTATTAATGATTTGCATAATTACATATACAAAAATCGGGCTCTTGGCCTTTAACACCTAGGCTCTTCGACCTAAATAACACATAAGCCCACTAGCTTATATACACTTTGATCACCAGCCTATAAACATGATTACAATACATAATATAACTAGGGCACATCCTTGGGGTATTACACTACAACTATACAACAAATCAGCCAAAAAGATGTCCAACAAAACTGTCAACAAGTTGTCCCAAAAATCTATGAACAAGCTATCAAGAAACTACCCATTGAATGCTCTAGAAATCAGCAAGTCTTTTCCACCAAGGACTCTGATACCATGAAGAAAACTGAGGTACTATGAGGCTTCCAAATTAGTTATGTCTTTGACCTGAAATTTGGCTCTAAGTTTAAACTTCAAAATTGTCATTTGTTGTTGTTTTAGGAAAACAAACAGTCAAGTACTTTCTGCTCATAAATTTTGATGGTTAAGTACTCTTTTGAGGTTCCCTTGCAAGTGTTTTTGTAACCCAATGTTAGCACATGTAATGTACTCAAAACAAATAACACTCTTTTCTCCTCTCCCAACTCTCTTGGTGAGAAAACAAAGGAATGAGCCTCTCTTTTCCTCTTGTTCCCTCCTTGATCAATCCATAAGGAAACCTAAATGTGGATGGCTAGGATCATCCCAATCCATCCCTAATCAATGGTTGAGATCTCTCAAAAGAATGTCAACTCAAAACCCAATTTGGGTTAAGTTCCATAAGTTCACTTTATGTCTCCTCATTCACCCACTTAGTGAATAATTAGCCACTTTAGGTTAAAATGACTTAGTGAATAATTAGTTACCCAAGTACTTTTTGCTCACAATTTGTATTGGTTAAGTGCTCTTTTGAGGTGCCCCTGCAAGTTTTTTCATAACCCAATGTTAGCACATGAAATATAATCAAAACAAATAACACTCTGATCTTTACAACTCTAAATGTTGATCTACTCATCTAAGCATGCAAGAAAATGGACACTTGAATTTTTGGTCAACATGACCCTGGATAACACCCCCCCCGGGGAAAACCAGTTTGGAGATAGATGTATATAGAATATCTCAAAGAAAAATGTACAACAAGGAAAACATATACAAGTGAACGTGGTACAATAGAAACCCCTCTCAGATGCTTTGGAGTCCCTTGAAGATGTGCATGCTATCCATTTGAAGCTAGGCACCCTTTTCCTTGGTGCGTCCTTCTTTCTTTGCTAACTCTTGGCCCTCTTTCTTTGTGCCTTTCCTTGCCTTTTACTTTTGCTTGAACCTTGAACCTTGCCTTTCCTTTTCCTTTCCCTTGGTCTTGCGCCCTCCTCTCAAGAATGCTTCCCTCCAAGGCTAGGTGCACACGAAGCCTAAGTGCACCCCTCCTCTAGAAAAAACCTCACAATAGAGTGCGCCCTCACTTGCCTTGTGCCCTCCACTCCTCTAGAGTGAACCTCTCCTCATCAATCATGTCTCCTCTACAAGGTGTGCCTATCCTCTAGCTTGATGCACCTCTCCTCTCAAGAATGTGCCCCTCCACAAGCTATTGTGCCCCTCTAGAAGATGAATGCGCCCCTAATCAAGATATAGCCCATGCTTCCATGGTAGACTCTCCATGCAAGCTAGTACCAAGCTATGGATCCTCCTCAACCCTTGACCTCATGCACCCTCTCCTCCTCAAGAAATGTGCCCAAGAGATTCTCCATTTTCCTCCTCTCCTCTCAAATCTCTCAAGTGAAGAATGAGCCTCTTCATTACCCCGCTCCCTCCTTTAGCCTCTCTTTGTCCACACCCTAAAAGATTAATGCCCTAGATCCAATCTATCCATGTTTAATCAATGGGTGAGATTTAATCCAAAAATCTCACTTAGGAAACCCACATTCATTAGTTTGCCTCATGTCCTTTAACTCACCCACAAAGTGAATTAAATGTCACTTTAATGACTAAAGTGACATATTTCAATTTTGACTTAAACTCCTAGGTCAAATTTAAATTAGAACATAAAGTAAAGTAATAAGGGTAATAGTCTCCCCCTTTGTGTTTAGAGACTCACAAACACAAGGGGACCACTTTCCAAGGTACCCAAATCTCAACATGTACAACCATATATGGAGTCATGAACACTCAGAGTTTGATGTGCACTATGGGTGATGTCAAGAGATTGAACTAGGAAGGACATGGATAGGTTTCAACAAAGAATGGGGGCATCAGTTGCACTATAATTTATTGGAAAAAATGTTTAAGATTGCAGCAAGAAGGACAACGATAGAGATGTTACATCAAAGACTTCTTTTGACTTTTATTCAAAGGAAGCAGATGACTATGGAATTCTTGTGGCAATAGAGATTTCTTTGAAACTAATGGAATTTCTTATGACAACAGTGGAGATTGGTTGTGACGGCAACAAAGATTGGATAATGATGGACAAATAAGGTAAAACGAGGTAAAATTTGTGAGGTGTGTTGACCATATTGTAATGTGAATCGCACTTTGTAGTTGTAAGCAAGTCTATGATGTCATGTTTTTTATTCTATGTAGTGGTCCTTGAAAAGTTTGAGTTTGTACATGGTATGTTCATGAGTGGAGTATGTAATGTCTGTACCTATATTTATGTATGTAACATGTAAAGGGAATATTGTTGTAAGACCTAGATATACATTCTTACTCCTTTGTTATGTGTCCCCGATGACTTGGATAACTTCTCGACTATAATGCAATAACATCTACGGTGGAGATATTTAACACCATGGATATTGTACCATGTTATTTGTTTTAGACTCTAGGAGGTGAAGTTATAGATTAAGGGGAAGTTCATCAACATATTGAATTAAACATGTACATGAAGGGACATCCTATTAGACCGACGGTTACAGCGGTTGATTACCCATGTATTTTGGTGGATAGTTGTTTCTTTATATGGACCTTGATAGTTTGGTGATATTTTTATGATTGAGGTACAAGATGAAAGTGCCAGGATGGACCAAAGATAGACTTTGTTGATCAGAGGAGCATGTACTGATCCAGATTTATGAGCAGAACAAAATAAATAACAGACTGGATACAATAACACAGAGATACAAAGAACAACAACAAATATCCAATGAACAATAACTTCTATTGAATAAATGAAATAGGTTGAAATTGGAAAAATGCAGAACTAAAAACAACTTGCTCGAATGGTGGTAGCTATCTCTAAGAAGAGATGTGGCTGCTACATGCATCCATCTAAGCAGAATGATTACAATGAGGCTCCAAAGTCCTTTTTAACATTTCTCATGAATGCAAAAACCATAGACATCCAAAAACCTAACCCTAGGAGATGAAATGCCAAAAGTTATATGGGCCCCGATGGGTAAGTTGGTACCTCAACTTCCCGGGGTCGTAACTTTTGCATACGACCTTTGTTTTGGCATGTGATAACCCGTTGGACAGGTCTTTTCAAGAACTACACATTATGTCGTCAAACTCTAACTCCATTTACATTTTGACTGTGACAAGCCAAAAAAACACTATTTAGGGCCCTAAGACGACCTTGGAAGTACAAAAAGATGTATTGACGTGAAAACTTCCAAAATAATTCAGTTGGATTAGGTGGGAAACCACCAATATCCACCTAGAAGATGCGTAGGGCTTCAAATATCCATGAAAGTGTAGAACCCACAATTACAAACAATTACAGAAGAACGTGTTGAACTAAAACTGTCAAAAGGAGCCAATTCAAATAGGTGGGTGGACACCAATATCCACCCGGATCAGTCCTCCCCCATTAGGAAGCAATAGTCTCCATTCTGTTGAGTACCCCCATTAAGTGAGGAAATTTCTACTGAATTTGGCCCTGGTTGAGCCATTTTCCTTGGTGCAAGAGCTGCCCTACCTTGACAACCGGATAAAGTTGGATCCTCTGCTGGCGAGTTCCCTTGACTTGTGTGTCTAATATCTGATCAGTGGATGCTTGTTCCATGCAGTCAGGGTTGAGCTCTATTGGTGTCAACTATTTTGCGATCTCTGAGGTGTCCAATAATTGTGGAAAATATGGTCGGAGGAGGTCCACATTGAACATTGGGTGCAAGCCAAGGAAGGGGGGATTGTTGAGATCAAAAGAATTGTCTCCCATGACCTTAGTGATAGTGTAATGCCCATAGAGAAGTGGATGGAGCTTCCGATGGATCCCCATAAAGCGTTCTTTCTGCAAATGTAACCGGACCTTGTCTCCCATGTGAAACTTGTGCGATACCCGATGTCGATCATGACTCTACTTGTACTTAGCATTGGATTTCTGCAAAATCTCATGGACATGTTGGTGAATGTGTTGAATCTGCACAATGAATCTGGTGGATTTTTCAACCTCATACTGAACATGGGAATATTCTATATGTGTGGTTGCAAGAGGTAGTGCAACATCAATGGGACCCAAGGGTTGGAATCCCAACCCCACCTGAAATGGGCTATGGTCGTTGGAGCTATGGAGAGCCATGTTGTAGTTGCATTGAACATAGGGAAGACTCTCATCCCATATATGTGGATGCTTAGAGTTATAGATGCACAATATGTGCACAATCATCTGATTGATGACCTATGTCTGGCCATCGGTTTGAGGGTGGAAGGCAGTGAATTTAGTGAGCTTGGTGTCCAATAGTGACGAGAGACTCAACCAAAATGTGTTGAGGAACCTATTGTCCTGATTGGATATGATGGTCTGTGGTATCCCAAAATGGACCCACACTCGTTCAAATAAGATCTTGACAGTATCTGTCGTTGTGACGCTCTTCTTGCAGGCTGTGAGAATGGCCATCTTTGAAAACCAATCAACCACCAAAAATACACAATAATTTCCTTTCTTGGTGGATGGAAGTCCAAACATGTAATCCATCAAGATGGATCCCCAAGGTCTCTCGAGAGTAGGAATATGGGTGTATAAGCCTTTCTTCTTGATGGTTGGCTTGGAAATGGCACAGGTAGTGCAAGATATGATATACTTGTTGATGTCCTGTCGGAGTTTCTTCCAATAAAAATGTTTATGTAGAACGTCCATCATTTTCTCCACACCAAAATTTCATGCCATCCAACTATAGTGAGCCTCCCAAATCACTTTGGACACTCGCTTGCAGAAACACAGAGGTGGCCCAGATGGCATAACAATCTGTCCTGAATGTGAAAATCAATGACATTCACGCTTGTACCCAAGAGATGATAGATGGTGGTGAAGTCAGGATCTTGTTGATAAAGTTGGGGCCACTCAAATGCTTCATGCCCATGGGAATGGAGCACAGTGATGAGTGCAGCCATGGGAGTTCGACTGAGGAAGTCAACGACATGATTTATGCTCCCTGTCGTATACTTGATGTTGAGATGGAACTGTTGCAGGTATGTGGACCACTTCTGATGGTGGTCGTTTTGCAAATTCCCCTATGTCTGTATGAAATGCAGAGGCTTGTGATCAATGTGGATGATTGTCCCCTTTCCAACAATGTAATGTTTCCATTGACGACGGGCTTGTACAATGGAATACATTTCCTTGTCATAGGTGGGGTATTTCCGGATAGTATCTGAGAGTGTCTTACTATGGTATGCTACTAGATGATCATGCTGAGTGAGAACTGTGCCTACAACATAGTCTGATGCATCAGTCTCAATATTGAATGGTTGTTGCAGATCCGGTAAGGAGAGTACTGGAGCTGAGCATAAGTGATGCTTCAGATCATCAAATTCTCGTTGTTGTGCCTTCCCCCACACGAACTTTTCCTTTCCACCACCCTTGGTCACTTGGTTGAGGGTCCATGCGATATGGGAAAATCTCAACATGAACCGTCGATAGAAGTTGGCAATTCCCAAGAAGATCTAAAGCTCCATTAGTGTGGTCGGGGCTGGCCAGTCAGGGATGACTTGGATCTTAGATGGATCCACATGTGCCCCATGTTCATCAACAATGTAGCCCAAGTATTGGACCATGTTCATGCCAAAGGATCATTTTTCCAGGTTAGCATATAGCTTGTGTTTTCGTAGAGTGCTCAAAACCTATTGAATACGATGCATGTGCTCCTCCCAAGTTATGTTGAAGATGAGGATGTCATCCAGATATACCACCACAAAAGAGTTGGTGAAAGGTCTCAATACATCATCCATCAACCTCATGAAAGTTGTTGGTGCATTTGTTAGGCCAAAGGGAATGACCAACCATTCGAAGAGACCTTCTTTAGATTTGAAAGTTGTCTTCCATACATCAGTCAATTCGATGGGAACCTGGTGGTAGCCATACTTTAGGTCAATATTGCTGAAGAACTTGGCCCCCTTGAGTTGGTCAAGAAGGTCATCAATTTGGGGAATTGGGTATCGGTTCCTGACTGTAATTTTGTTTAATGCTCTATAATAAATGCAGAGCCGCCATGTCCCGTCTTTCTTATACACCAGTGCAATCATGCTTCCACAAGGGGAGGAGTTGGGTCTGATGTGCCCCTTTTGAAGAATCTCTTGGATATGAAGCTTGATTTCGTCATTTTCCATCGATGAGAGACGATAAAATGGTCCTTTAGGAAGAGGTGCACCAGGGGTTATATCAATTGGATGCTTGACTTGGCAGTGTGTTGGTACCCCGATGGGTGAGGAGAATATGTCTCTGTACTCTTCCACGATTCCTTCCACTTACTTTTGTTGCAAAGAGAGGCTCTGTGTAGAGGTCACGAATGTGGTGGTGACCTTCTACTTACTGTGAGCACGAATCATAAAGAAGACAAACTTCTCAGTCTGTGAAATGAACTTACTGCATTTCTTAGCATAGATTAAAGAAATAGCGATAGGCGGCGCTACCTCTGGTATCATGTACAATTGCCTACCCAAAGTAATAATAACACTGCGGGGTCTAGACTCATACACAACATGTCGCTTACACAAATATGGTTGTCTTAAAAGAACATCACAAACTTCAAGGGGAGAAAATCACACAATACCTCATCGTTGAAGGGATTGATGCCATAGGGCAGACGACACTGTTGGTTGATGCAAAGATCTCTTCCTTGGTGAAGCCAACCGATAGTGTAGGGTTGCAGGTGTGTTGTCATCAACAGGTCCAACTATTTGACGACCTCTATTGAGATTAGGTTCTTCTGACTTCCGCTATCGGCAATGAAATGAAGTAGAGCCCCCTTTACCCACATTTGTGAGTGAACGAGGCGTTCCCCTTCCTTTGGTTCTTCTGGTTTGCTTGGCTGGAATTTGGTGGAAGCGATAGTGGCACTGGGTTCCAAATCGATAATCTGCTTCCCCCTTCTGGATTTGATTCGGAGTCAGAATATGCCTCTGATTCGAAATCTTTCATCTCGGCCACCATTGGATACTTGGAGAGACATTCTTCGATGTTGTGTCAAGGGATTTCATGGTATTCACACCACTTTCCCATGTCCTTCTTCGACTTCTCATTACCCTTCATGTGTTGCGGCTTGGACTGGTTATCCTAAGAGTGACCATCTTTTCTTTGTCCCTTATTTTATGGGTTGGGGTTGCCTTTGTTCTACTTCAACTGTGAGGAGTGTGTAGATCCAAACTCTCTCCTCTTATGCTTAAATTTCTTCTCGATCTTGACAACATATCTATTAGTCATACCCAATGATGCGATGTCTAGAAACTCCATTTTTGTTTGAATGTATCTATGCATATAGCCACAATATTTGAGCACCAATTGTCGTTTAGAGTCTTTGATACCCAATTTGGTGCGTAGGGTATGGAAAATATTGGTGAAATATGGTATTATCTGGTCCCTTTCCTAACACAGGGTGGTCCATCTTGTGTATTGGCCCTCGTAGCTTCCAACAGGGTAGTATTGTTCTTTAATGGCATCCCTGAAAGAATCCCATGTGGGGGCGACTGCAAATATTGCAGATTCCTCTATGGCCCTTTTCTCAGAGTAAGTATCGCACCGGTCCTTAACATGGGGGACGACCTTGAGGAATGAAAAAGTAATCTTTTCCCTATCGAAAAAATTGTGGACCAAAAAATACCCTTCAAATAGATTCAACCATTTATCTACAACATCCACATCTATCAGTCCTTCAAATAATGGAATATCAAAATTTACTTGTACCTTGAAGGGGGTTGCATGGTCGCTTGATGAAGATGCATCTCCTGTGGGCAGCCACCGAAGGATCTGTGCAAAGTTGTCCATCATTCCATTTCGTTGTCGCACAAGGGCTTCCTCGAGAAACAATTTAAAAGGATCTCATGCTCCATCATCTTTCTTCTCATCCCCCATGAGTTGTGGTTGGGCTTGGCGCAATTGATCTTGCAAAGGCTTGACTGGTCCGAGTCCCAACTTCTTGTACCCAGATCTTATCGGGGACACGCACAAAGAAAAAAAAATGAAGAGCAGACCACTCTGATACCACTGATCTGAATTTATGAGCAGAACGAAATAAATAACAGACTGAATACAATAACACAGAGAAGCAGAGAACAACAATAGATATCCAGTGAACAATAACTTCTATTGAATAAATGAAATAGGTTGAAACTGTAAAACTGCTGAACTGAAAAAAACTTGCTCAAATGGTGGTAGTTATCTCTGATAAGAGATGTGGCTGCTACACACATCTGTTTGAGAAAAATGATTACAATGAGGCTCCATAGGCCTTTTTAACATTACTCATGAATGTCAAAACCCTAGACATCCAAAAACCTAACCCTAGGAGATGAAACACCAAAAGTAATGTGGGCCCCAATGGGTAAGTCGGTACCTCAACTTCCTGGGGTCGTAACTTTTGCATATGACCTATGTTTTAGGTGCATGATAGCCCATTGGAAAGGTCTTTTTGATAACTACACATTATGTTGTCAAACTCTAACTCCGTCCATAGTTTGATCGTGGCAAGCCAAAAAAACATTGTTTAGGGCCCGAAAACGGCATTGGAAGTACAAAAAGATGTACTAACATGAAAAATTCCAAAATTAGTCAGTTGGAATAGATGGGTGGCCACCAATATCCACCTGGAAGCTTTGTAGGGATTCAGACAACCTCGAAAGTGTAGAACTCACAATTACAAAGAATTACAGAAGAACGTGTTGAACTAAAACTATCAAAAGGAGCCAATTGGAATAGGTGGGTGGCCACCAATATCCACCTGGATCATGTACTGTAGAGGATGAGATGTTGATGAAGACCTCAGCTAACAAAAAATAAGACAAGTAGAATTGTTTAGGGGGAGTGTTGGAATATGTAACTCCTACTTATAACTCCTACATATGTGGTTGTTGGTCAATATTAGGTAGAGTTGGTATCTATGTAGAGAGTTTGTTCCTAGTTTGTAGGAGGTTGTTTAAACTAGTTGGATGTGAGAGATTCTCTCCAACCAAATTCTTATTAGAATGGTGTGAGGTTGAGATATTCACTCAATTGAGTAAATTGCATGATCAAGGTAGTTTGTCTATCTTAAGACAAGACTCATATATTTATATATACTATATTACATGAATTGAATAAAACACTCAACACATTCTTTAATGCATATAAGTGTTTACTCTCCCCCATTTCTATTACCATTAACTCATTATTAAGAAAAAACATGTTTTAGAAGGAAAAAATAAAAATAAAAATGCATCTCAAGGTGGAGGCTATAATTTGTAAATAAAAGGGTTTTGCATATCTCAATATTTCTTCTCCCATGTAGTGGAGTGTACATGAATATGTCATTATGATATTTAAAATTTTTAGTGATCTTATTATTTCAATTTTATTTAAAAAAAATACACACTATAAAATATTTTAAACAAAAATACACATCTTTTTATAAATTATATTTATTTTATACATAATTAAAAGAATCAAAATCCATATTAATTTTCTTTATGATTATTTTAAAAATATTTATAAAATCAAAATACATATTAAAACCTTTGAAAAAAACACACATATACATATAAGTAAAACCTTTTTTGGATGCATTAGACTCATATGTTATAATAATATAATTGTATAAAACATTAACCTACATTATATTATATTACACTTCTCTCTGTCTTTTGAAAGCTAGCTATAGAAGATTGTTTCATATTTTATCAATTATCTTTTCCAATAGAAGATTGTTTCATATTTTATCAATTATCTTTTCCAAAGTATGATTAAAGTATCTATGATTATAGTTATGATCTCACAACTAAACACATGTCAAGAGGCACAACTCGATGCTCCACTAGTATACACACTTTCACTTGTTTAGCCCAAACCCAATATTTTAATACCACTTACGACAACATAAATGGAGATTGTATTGGTCCACCAATAAAATAGGAATGTAGGGTACAGATTCCATTCATTAATGATGTCTCTATGTGTTTTTTCTTAGGTTTGTAAATGATTAAGATGGAAGTTCTATAATGTACACTTGGACCCATGCACTCATTTTGGGTGAGTAACTTTGACTTGGAATCCACATTGTCTTGTTCCATCCTTATCATATAACTTAAATAACCTAACTCGGATGTAACATATTATAATTTTAAATATATATTATTATTATTTTTTAAAGTTAATGGTTATTATTATATTATGAATATAATTTAATTAATTAAATTTTATCCCTTACAGTAGGAAAAAGACAAGATATTACATCAACATTATATTTGTTTAATACTAAAATAATTATAATCTGATATACCTAACTGTTTAGCATGTAATTTGTTAAATTTAAAGATACTAACCACACAAAAAAATGTTGTAATTGGTTTTGATAAAAA
>JZKD02S1684631.1:92915-114860 GCA_000966675.3 Picea glauca | reverse complement strand
TTTTTTCTTGGTCTGCAAATTACTCAGAGGCCCGAAGGGATGTTCATTTCTCAAGAAAAATATCTAAGAGAAATGCTGAAAAGGTTTCAAATGGAAGATTCTAAACCTATGGGTAGACCTATGGTAACTGGATGTAAATTAAGCAAGGATGATGATTCACCTGATGTTGATCAAAGCTCATATCGATCAATGATAGGAAGCCTGCTGTACATCACACCATCTCACCCAGACATAATGCATGCTGTAGGAATGGTAGGAAGATATCAGGCTGCACCCAAACATAGTCATTTGCAAGCTGTCAAAAGGATATTCAGGTATTTAAAAGAAACAATGACTTATGGTCTGTGGTATCCCAGAAATCAAAATCTTCAGTTGACTGCTTATTCAGATGCAGATTGGGCAAACTGTGTTGATGAGAGAAAAAGCACCAGTGGAGGAGCATTCTTCCTAGGTGACTCCTTAGTAGCCTGGCTTAGTAAAAAGCAAGGTTCCATTTCTTTATCAACCATAGAGGCAGAGTACATTATTGTCGCTACCTATTGCACTCAGGTATTATGGATGATTCAGACACTTGCAGACTTAGAGGTAAAATACACTGCACCGATCCCAATTCATTGTGATAACACTAGTGCCATAAGTGTGTCAAAAAATCCTGTATTCCACTTCAAGACCAAGCATATTCCCATAAAATATCATTTTTTGAGAGAGCAGGTCACCAATCAGACTGTTCAGGTCCATTACATTCCCACTATAGAACAAATTGTAGACATCTTTACTAAACCCCTAGCCAAGACACCTTTTGAATATCTCAGACAGAAGTTGGGTGTCATTTCTTCTCACACCTAAAAGAGTCCATCTTGTTGGGGGGAGTTTTGTATTATTTGAATATCTAATGCCTCCTAAAATTACTGCAACAACTCAGGGGGAGCATGTCTTTTCTTTGAAATTGATGTCAAAGGGGGAGAAAAGAATTTGGGTGCTTTAGTTGCCATCAATGACAAAGGGGGAGAAAAGAATCTGGGTGCTTTAGTTGCCATCAATGACAAAGGGGGAGATTGTTGGCATGTTTTACAGGCAGTGTATGCTTGTCATTGATGGAAAGTACAACAGTGATGATGGCTTAAGTACAACAACGATGATCAACAACGCAGTGATAATCGGGGAAGAGCAACAACCGTGATCGTTGGATCAACAATTCAGAATTCCTGATGGCTGTCAGATCTCAATGTAGACAAGAGGAGCACACAAATATGGAGGATAGATCTCGGGTGTTAGATCCAAGCGCAGGGTCCGACCACCGTTGGATCCAGGAGAGCCTGCACATTCTTTAAAGTGCTAGGAGAAGCGGGCTTACAAAATCCCGAAAGCAGGAGGACCGTCCATCTTCGAGTAGGACACCTGGAGAAAGATTGTCGTTTCGTTGACTGGACAGTCAAAGGAACGGGGTTCCCTAACCTGTTGACTTCGTGAAATGAGAAACCCCGAAGTAAACTCCATTTTGGAGTTTTAGAAATCGGGAGATGGAGAAGTCAGAGACTCTCAACATTAGGAGTCCCGAAGTGCCGAAATGCGAAATCCTGAAACAAGACACGTCAACAAACCACGTCAGCTAAGAACACGTGGCACAACCAGGCAATGACAAGTGTCAAGCTGATTCAACATTTCAGGCACATGTAAGTCACGAATCAGAGTGACACGTGGCAGTTATTCAACACATGTCAATCCATGTGTGACGTCAACAGGTTTACATCACTTCGGAGTTTCGAGGATCGAGAGTTGGAGATGTCAAAGAATATTAACCACATGAATCCCAAAATCGTGACTTAATCTGAGCTGCCAGATCAAGGTTTGATTTGGACCATTGATCCCAGTCCATTTTGGAGTTTCGCGGATCGAGAGTTGGAGATGTCAAAGAATATTAACCACAAGAATCTCGAAATCGTGATATGCGAAATCGTGACTTAATCTGAGCCGTCAGATCAAGGTGTGATCTGGATCGCTAATTCGACTCCATTTCAGAGTTTCACGGATTGGGACTTTGAAGTAACAAGAACACTGAACATCAAGAATGTCAAAATCGCGAAATCGTGAAATGATCCGAGCCGTCAGATCAAGTGTTGATTAGGATCGTTGATCCCTCGCCATTTCAGGGTTTCGGGGATCGCGACTTGGAGAGTCGAGATGCCTCATCTCCAGATTCACAAAATGCAAAATTGTGAAAGCGCCTTATGCATAAGACTATGGTCACAGCCCTTGGTCACATCAACGAGAGATGGAGGAAAGAGCTAGAGCAACCAAGCTCCTTTTCGGGGATCGCGACTGGGAATGTCGAGGCACATGGTCACACGAATGTTGAATTGTTGAATGTCGAAATGCCGAAATGAATGCAAGATCCCATGGAATCAATCTAATGGTGCAGGTGAATTTGAATAAGATTGGAGGGCTATTGTAGCATGACACAATGTAACTGCCAGAAACCACTGATGGTTTCTGCCAGAGGACTCGAAGACACTTCAGGATGATTGACAGAGGAGGTGAAGAGTCTATGGGAATCTTCAAGAGGGATGAAGATGTTCATGGAGGCGATGGATAGCTGGATGAGCATTGGGTCCTGTAACTGGAACAGAGAAGGTGAGCTCGACTGTCACAGAGAAGACAAAGAGTCTCAAACTGCCAGAGAGGCTGAGGAATCTTAGTATAACATACAGTGATGCTGAACGAGTGGTAAATGACCAGAGAAGTTGAAGAGTCACGATGATGATCAGAAAGAGCACTCAAGTTGTGGAGGAATTTGGCGCGGAGTGAGCATGCAGAGGCATTGCGAATATTGCATGCACAAAGACAACAGAGACTATAAGAATGCTAAACAAAGAAGAGATAAGTGTGGTTGTTGTGTAGGAGAATTTAGGTGTGTACAAGGAGGCAGAACGCAGGAGCAGAAATGCACAGTCGAGGAATGGTGCATTGAAGGGATATGGCGCATAGAGCATAAAAGGCAGAAGAACAGAAAGTGCTAGAGGTGTGCAGAAGACACTGATGCAGACAGGGCAGAGTAGTGTAACAGAACAACGATAGGGCTGGTAAGCCATTGAATGATTTTATATCGCTGTAATAAGTTTTAGTAACAAAGAATTTATAATTCAGGGTGGTTGGGAGGTGCTAGGGAGGACTAGTGTCCTCAAAGGTTCAAGTGGGTGCTTGAACACAGGGAGTTGGTGCTAGAGAAACCAGGGAGTTGGTGCTTCCTTCTAGTTGGTGCTAGAGAAACCAGGGAGTTGGTGCTCCCTTCTAGTGGGTGCTAGAAAAAACAGAGAGTTGGTTCTCTCAGCAAGTTGCAGCTTGCAAAAACAGAGGTTGTAGCCTCACAATGAGTCGATGCTCATATGTATGATAATGTAAAGAATGTAGATAATACTTATCATATAAATAAAAAGAGGTTTTTACCCTGTATGGGTTTCCTCGGGAATTATGTGTCTTTTTTTTTCTCATATATGTGACTGATGCTGAATGTGCCTTTGTTTATTTCCCATTATTGTGATCATCATTGAGTGCCCTGTAAATATTTTAAAAGAAGCATAAGTGTTTAAGCACGGTAACAACTGATTCACCCCCCCTCTCAGTTGTCCAACAGTCTACACCCCTGCGGGCCATATATGAATTGTTATTGTTGCATTCATGTTGTTATTATTTTTGCTTAACTATGTTCATATGCATAATTTGTTATTTAATTTAATGGTATCAAAATTCGTAATTTTGTGTGGCATGTCCCAGCTCAGGGCTAGGGACGTTAGAATAGAAATTTGTTGAGTTGTTGATAATAGGGACGTTACAAGGTGATTTAAATTAGTATCAGAGTTCATAATTTTAAGTGACATAGCCCAACAGATGGTTGAGGATGTTATACCTTTCAACATTGTGTGAGGTGCCTTAGGCTATACCCATTATCCAACTCAAATGGATTATACATTGAAGATGGGTTATTTTGTAAGTTGCAACTAAATTGGGTTGCATCCAACAATTATGGCTGATTCTATTTGCTTGCACATACAAAATGCCTCAAGTAATCCTCCAAAAGGCCATTGATACATTATGTCTATTCATCACTCTATGAATGATAATTCAAACTCATTATCTACTTAGTTCCAACAAGTCTGACCGACTTTCAAGATGTTGAAATCCTTCCATGATTGAAACAATCTTAAGATTTTCCTAGAATCATTTTTGGAAGCAAGGTTATTCCATCAACACTTGTTCCAACAAGAATTGCCTTCGCAACCGATCCACCTTTTAGACCACCATTTTCACCAAGTAGTGGTATTACTACTCTAATACCACCTATCACAATCTTAAGGATCTTGCCAAAAGTTTTTGTTTTAGTTTCCATGGTCGTGCAACACTAGATTGCTTCAACGACAAGGGCACGACACTTGCCAATCGGTCTACACCCCTACGAGCCATATATGAATTGTTATTGTTGGATGCATGTTGTTATTATTTTCGCTTAACTATGTTCATATGCATAATTTGTTATTTAATTTAATGGTATCAAAATTCGTAATTCTGTGTGGCGTGTCCCAGATTAGGGCTAGGGACGTTACAAGAGAAATTTGTTGAGTTGTTGATAATAGGGACGTTACAAGGTGATTTAAATTAGTATCAAAGTTCATAATTTTAAGTGGCATAGCCCAACAGGTGGCTGGGGATGTTATACCTTTCAACATTGTGTGAGGTGCCTTAGGCTACTACCCATTATCCAACTCAAATGGACTATACATTGAAGCTGAGCTATTTTGTAAGTTGCAACTAAATTGGGTTGCATCCAACAATTATGGATGGTTCTATTTGCTTGCACATAAAAAATGCCTCAAGTAATCCTCCAAAAGGCCATTGATACATTATGTCTATTCATCACTCTATGAATGATAATTCAAACTCATTATCTACTTAGTTCCAACAAGTCTGACCAACTTTCAAGATGTTGAAATCCTTCCATGATTGAAACAATCTTAAGATTTTCCTAGAATCATTGTTGGAAGTAATGTTATTCCATCAACACTTGTTCCAACAAGAATTGCCTTCGCAACCGATCCACCTTTTAGACCACCATTTTCACCAAGTAGTGGTATTACTACTCTAATACCACCTATCACAACCCTAAGGATCTTGCCAAAAGGTTTTGTTTTAGTTTCCATGGTCGTGCAACACTAGATTGCTTCAACATCAAGGGCTTGACCACCTTGGTCGATATTGCTTGCAACTAGAGTACACCTCTTCACTTAGGCATTGCCCATACCTTCATTTTGAGCTATAACACCAACACTTCAACATGTTCACTAACACAAAGGTCCAATATCCTATTGCGGCCTTAAAACATTCCAAGCAATATACTTAAACACTTGGCCCATTAACCCATTGCAAGGAACAACAACATCCTACATGTAAACAAACCACAATAGGATATGTTAAGGAGACACCCAAGGCTTGTGCCTACAATTTATTATGAAGCATGTTACAATAGAGTATGTGGAGGACTTTGGCAAATTATTGCAACCCTCTTAAAAAAGTATAAATAGATTAAGGCACCATTGTCTTAGTGTCATCGCACTTACACTAACTAACCCCTGAAGCACCTGCAACACTGCCTCTTATAGGCCTTGTTCTTCAACGGACCAGACTATGAAGTTCCAAGTCACTCTCTCTACCAAACCATATAAAGTGCACCTTCTTCACTACAAAAATCTTCACTCATGTCTTGGAAGATTCCTTACTTGTTTTCCCCTCTTTTGGGGTGCCTTTCACCATACTTTATGCCAAGCAAACCCGAAACTGGCTATTGCCCATATTAAAGCGCATGGTAGTTTCAATTGCCTCCACAAAACCCTCAATTTCCATAAATCAAGGAACATTTAACTACTTGGGACCACATTATCCCAAAATGCACCAACCTCCCAAGTTGTTCCAAGTCTCTATATAAAGGCAACACTTTATTCCAAGTCATCTAATTACCAAAGGCATGTCATCTAACTTTCTCCCCTACTAGCCATAGTCTATCATACTCACCTAAATGATTAAGAAAGGGTACTTGTTGTCATCTGAAGGCAAAGTCCTTACAGTTGGTGTCACTATTGTTAAGACATTTATAGTAAAAATCCATTGTGTTGTACAAGTACCTAGTTCGATCCCTATGGGGTCAAGTGCACTAAGTTTACATTGCCCCCTTTACACTGGTTACCATCATAAGAATGGGGGAAGTGCTTAGGAGTTTCCCTAGAAGTTTATTTCAAGGAAAAGAATAATAATAATCTAATTTAAGGTCATAGTCTAGCGAATTCCAACAATTTCACGGCTTAGTTACAAAGGTGTACATAACCTACCCCATCTAGATTCAAACATGTGACTTCCAAGGAGGAAGCACATGTTCTTAACCATTATTCCTACTAAAGTTTTCAATAAGTAATAGGGGAAGGCTAAACAGGCATGTATAGCCATCCCACAATCAATCAATCATTATGTTAATGATAATAATAATAAAATATTTTAGGTCATAGCCTACCTAGATGCCAAGTTGGCATATGAGATCCCTTGTTTGTGGGACAAATGACACTTTCCATGTAGTCATTTCACTGGCTACTCTACAAATATGTGCACACCCTACCTCCCTTTAGATTTGAATCTGTGACCTCCAAGGAGGAAACATGTGTTCTTAACCACTAGGCCCTATAAGAGGACCATTACTTTTGTAGATATTATTATTTTGAGATATATTTTATTGTAGCACCGATAGGATTTTTCTATAGCCCAATGTTAAGTGGATGTGTCCCATGGGTAATGATGACATAAGTATAAGCCAATTCTTTTCTTTAAAAAATCACAAACATTATATATGTTGACCTTGTATATGAAATATTATATACACAAAATAAAACGTATCCATATTTCCCAATTTTGGCACATAAACAAACCGACCACAATGGAAGTTGAACCCATGACCTTTCAATCCAAAGTTAAATGTTCTAATCCACCATGGTAATATATGTTGGCTAAATATATGTAACATTGAAAACAATATTAAACAATATTAAACAATACACACACACATGTAAACAAACAAGCTTAGTGGGTTATCTTAATTGGTTTGAACCAATAATTTTCAAGACAAATATCACTGAGAGGTCATGGGTTCAAGTCTGGTGGGGTCCCTTTGTGTGAGGAGTATATGTTGTGCTCCAACAACATTTACCTTGAGAGCCATTCATGGAATGTGAGGAAGCTCTTGGAGGATTTCTCTAAGGACATTTTCCATGGAAAAATATGTAAACAAACCAATTTGGATCCATCTTAACCTTGAATCTAATGTCGAGAGGGATAAATCCCTTGAGGTGCAATCATTTCCTCAAAAATATTCCCTCCAATTATGTGTGTACCTTTAGGAGTTTAATCCCTCTCAATGATTAATAAAATTGAGGTTATGATGGATTTAGGGTGGTTTATACATAGATAATGTAACACACCCATGGCGGGGCGTAAAATTTTTGTGCTTCTTAAGAGAATCGATGTACTCATTCGGGGATTCTACACCATTATGCTCTTTCGGGGCTTTCCATCTACGACCTCCATGCTCTGAACCGAACTCAGAACTGGAAAATATCCTCTTCTAAGTCCTTCGGGTTCTTCCATTCCCCTTATTCTTACACATGCCCGCGAGCTATGACCATATGACAAAACAAGAGGCGCCAAGACAACCACCGCACAGATTTCCCCGGAATGCAAATTCTTCGAAGTTCACAATCCAATGTTGCATGTCCTTGGGGATTTCGACGGTCCCGATTCACTTCGGGACTTCGACGTTTGGGAATCCCAGACACTTATATAACATTTCCTCCCGAAGTACTCCATACCCATATTTCTAGATCAAGCGCCATGTGTTCGTTGTAAATCAACGACTTAGTTTCATTTCGGGACTTCAACACTCGGGAGCTTCGGACGTTTCTGCAACCTTTTTCTTCTGGAGCGTTTTCTTCCAGAGTCAAGGATCATGAGCCATGCGTCCTTCCAGATCGACAGTCCTAGTTTACTTAGGGACTTCGATGTTCGTGAGTTTCTACCTCTCCACACTCATTTTCTCCCAAAATGCTTTCACCCAAAGTTAATGATCTATCGACGCATGTCTCCCATGAATCGATGACTACAAATTACTTCGAGACTTCACGCTTTGGGAGTTCCAACGTACTCACCAATGCAAACCTCCAGAGTGCAATCCTTCTGGAGTGTCAGATCTTTGGACATGTGTCGCCCACTATCAATGGTCAGGATGAACTCCGACACTTCGACCTTCGAGAGTTCTCGCCTCTTGCCACAAGCTTTCCTATAGAGTGAATTTTCTCCAAAGTTGCAGATATTTTGACGCTTGTCCTCTGAGATCGAAGACTCAGATGAACTACGACCTCTAGGCCTTCGGGAGTTCTCACTTCACACGATCCATTTTCCTCCGGAGCACTAAACCTCTGAAGCGAAGGATCTGGTGCCACAGGTCTTCTGGCGCCAACGGCTAGGATGGACTTTGGGACTTCGACGATTTCACCTCCTACCCACCTATAAACTTCATGAGTGTCCAAGTTCTGAACTAAAGGATCTGTCACCACACGTCCTTTATAATGGACGATTGAGATCTACTCCGACCTTCGAGACTTCGGGAGGTTGACTCACTCCTCGACTGAAATCTCCTAGAGTTGGTCAGCATTGGGCTGACCACGACCTAGATTTCACGGTCCTGATCTATCCATGTAGACCCCAGATCGACGGTTCACATTACTTCACTACTTCATTCTTCGAGGGTTTTGGAAATACTAAGCCTCTATTCTCCCGAAGTGGTCAACGTCGGGTTGACTACCTCATAGATATGATGGTCGGGATGGCTCCCAGACATCGTCAGATCTATGACCTAGATTAACTTAGGGACTTTGGGACTTCGGGGACTTTACCTTCTTCATGAAGAACTTGATCATTTCGTTGAACTTGCAAAGTCCGAAGGACTCAAGGGTTTAACTCTCGTGCTCTTTCCCATATCCAACGGTCACGACAGACCTTGGTTATTCTTGAACAGATCCCATCCGTTCATCTTCCAGACAAAGGAAAACCTTCCCTTTCAATACTTCAATATCACTATTCTTCCTGATCTTTGTTAGCTCTGAAAGACTTCAGAGCTTTGTGCTCTTTCTCTTGAACTTAACACTTAGAAGGACCTTTTGCACATCCCTTGCGCTCCTTCATCAATCTAGAATTTAAGAAGTTCTTGGCCTCTGCCCACTTGGCAAAGACCCTATGCATACCTGCACTACCTCTCTTGAGCTTAACACGATTCTTCCTTTCTTATATTTGCAATCAAATGAAAATAAAGGGACATAGCATAACCACTAAGCAATCGTGCACATCCCTGAAAACATTCACAATATATCCAATTTTATTACACAGTTACAACTCAATTACACATGGTATGAGAATACTTATCTATTACAAGTTGCATCCAACTAACTGATTGTGGGTGTGTGCCTTCCCACCCAACCATGGGCTTAGAGGTATTTGTCTTTAACACTCTGGCCACCTCCGTGCCAAGCCATGATATCACTAGGGAACTATGCCATCTCTCGAAGACCTTCTCCCTGTCACGGTATCCCAACGAGGTTTATCAGATGCTTCCTCAACATCAAGCTCATGTTCAAGTCCTTCAGGTTGTGTTCTATGCGCTTCCTTTTGGTGCACACATCTCCTTTTGAGCTTGGTCTCTCCTCCGGTGTCTCCTCTCTATCTCTCTGTGTATATCTTACCTTCCTTCTTTAGGAAGGTTCCCAAACTATCTTGTTCCTTTTGTCAGAAGGAAGCTCGGGTTTGCAGGTCTCTATGGTACTTCGGTATGACAACCCATGTTTCCATTCATGGGGGTGGTTGATTATTCAACCACCAGTCCTTTCCTTCATTAACTGATTCTTTCCTCTAGAGATATCATGGCTCGTACTTCAAGGCTTCACCCCCCAACAGTCAGTTATGGGAAATTTAACAATAACACATTTACATCATCCACATGCCTTAGCATGGTAATCCTATGTTATGATTAATTACAAGCTGGGGGAAATAGGGGTGTTACAATCCCCTCCCCCTTAAAAGGGAACACCATCCTCGATGTTCTTTCTCAATAACACCTGTTATGAATTCCTCATCCAGCTGCTTTAGAAATCTCGATCCTCTTTCATGGTCAGATCCTTTCCAGACTCTTGGCCTTCGTCACCTGTCTTCAATAAATTCTTGGACAACAAGGAAATTAATCACAACTTTATGCAAAAACATCTTACTGTTGTTCAAAATTCAAGAGGAAAATTTCATAATCTAGCACAATACTTATCTGTGTAATTTGTGGGTTTGTATCCACATGGATGTCCTGTTATCCAGGTTCACTGTTTGTCCCAGACATACCCATTGTGTGCATGATCCCAATAGTTACAAGAACTATCAGAGTCTCCTCTTCCTTGTGGTCACTCACCCTCCAGGCCCATGCTTAGACATCCCCTTCTCTACTATACAATTCCTCAGGTGATCCATCTTGCCTTGCCAAGTCTTTCTTGCATAGGAAGAATTTCGAGACTTCACCGAGCCTTACAATTGAGGCGTCCCTCAGAATTGCTCTGCCAAGGCATCCCTTCGGCTTGTGTTACCTCAATCACAACATATTCCAGGAAATCATGATTTACCACGGGGTTCTCATGTCTCAAAAGTGGCCTCTTTCATGCTTTTCAGCTTGACAACCTTCATATGTCCTTTCTGGACAGATCTTTTCTTCTCATCTGTATCACAGCTATACAGAAATTCATGAGACATCATCATAAATTTTGAATTTTCAAAATTTTGTTGCAAATCTGTCACCTACAGATTTCCAATTCCACATTTTTATTTCCTAGATTTGTTCCTCACAAGGAACAGATTCACAAGCATGGGACTTTCCTCCCCATAGCAGTTTAGCTCAATAGGCAATTGGTCTTCCTTATGGGCTTACAATATTTCCATATCCAAGACTCTTTCTTCCTACAATTCATTCCTCAGCTAAACAAATTGTTAGCTCTCATGCACATTATATTTTCATCGCATACTTTCAGTGGCTCACAAACAATTTTAGAATTGTGCATACTAACAATCAAATTCACTTTCTCAAAAAGGAAATACCATTCCTAGCAGTTTGGCTCATTAGGCAATTGGTCTTCCTTATGGGCTTACAATACTACCATATCTGAGACCCTTTTCCTCCTGCAATTTCAACATTCCTCAGCCAAATAAATTGTTAGTTTTCATGCACATTATCTTTTCAAAATCAGGCATACTAACAGTTCAAGTCATTTTCATCTATTCAAGGATACAAAGCAAAAGGATACATCATCCCTTACCTATGCATCATTTCAGCCTACCAATTTTTTCAAAGTGTAATTTATATATCAATTGACTTTAACGAATGTGCCAACATTCGTGGCCACATTCATACCTAATGCACCTTTGCATTGATTTCAAGTTTTCCAAACTTTACGACAAGCACTTTTCCATGGTGCGTTGGAGCTTAGCTAAGCTTCTCACCATATGGCTTATTCATTCTCATTCATTGTTGCAGTAGGACTATGCTTACGGCTAAAGGATGATCATGATCCCAAATCAGTACATATGAGACTACAAGTTTCTCTTGAATGAGCCCAAGCCTTCTTCCTTCATTAGTAACCAGGGTGCCAACACTCATGGCCACCCAAATTTGATTTTCTCTAAATCGACTCAATGTAAGTAGAAATATTGGAAGGTCATCCTTCCTCAATGGTAAATCCATTGTATTTCCTTTATGCAAACATGCATTTCCTCGAAGAAATTCCATGCAATGTGCTAACTATGAGCACCTTCATTCCCATATAACCAGTCCTCGCGACCACGGTCTAACGCAGAGTGCTAAACTATATCTTCCTTGACTAGCCCAAAGGGACTCTGTTTTCTCTCCATGCGACTGAGATATGTGACCTCAGCTCTATTCGTTTCGACGCTATCCTTTCAACTCCCGTGTCCAAGCGCTATGATCTTGGCTACACCCCTTGCCTATAAATCGATGATGCATATCCGTCTTCCCCCAGATCTAATGGTTGCAAGGGATTGCAGAACCCCAACCAGCTCGCGTTTAATTCTCCTTCCGATCTCCGCAATGAATACAGGTCATTTGATCTATGATCAGACCCCAAACTCAAAATAAAACTATATTGAATTTAATTTACGGGTACGGGTCTCGATGTTAACCCGTGTGCATATGCAATCTCCGCAATGATCGTGGGTCGTCGATCATAGCCCTTGATCGATTTTAAACACATGATTTCCAGATAATAATAATTCTGACATAGAAGTATTTGACCGAGAATTTAGACCGAGAGCTTGATTTTCCAAATCCAACCACAGAACCCAATCATAGTATGAGTTTACGTGGCATTAACGCTTGGGTTCCTTGCAGGTCCATCCACCGATTGTTCATAGATCAACGGTTCACAGTGATTGCAGAATCCCCAATGTGCTCGCTATTTATCAGAGAGTTCAATCTCTGTAATCTAAAAAGTTCTCACCCAACTATTTTAATCGTGGTCGTTGATCATCCACCCCGACGAGATCAATGGTGTAGGTTGATTGCGGTCTGTGAACTAGCACACCCATTTTTTCTGCCTTTGCGCTCCACAATGAATACGGGCCGTCCTATCTATGATCGAACTCCAAACTCAAAACAAAACTATATTGAATTTAAATTGCGGGCACAAGCTCCATCGTTAACATGTGTGCATATTTGATCTCCGCAATGAATACGGGTCATCGATCTTATCGAACGAATGGTGTTTGATCTGTTAAATCTAGTGGATCCTGAAGTCAATTTGACGAAAGAGATTGGTTTCCTTTCGATGAACAAATCACGTTCATCTCCTCTATCAGGTTCTCGATTAACCTGATTCGATCAGGGTTTTCTTCCTGATCCATACCCTACCTGGGTATCCACGACATACAAATGCCTTTCAAAATTTCATGCATAACATTCAAATCCATAAAACATCTTCAAAATTTCCTAGCATATCTTTATGCACTTCATCACATTACCCTCAAAGGTTTTCATGAATGCAATACAGATAGTTCTCAACTTTTTCTGCAGTAATACAATCATCATCACTACGGTGTCCAAACATTTACTTTTATTAGTAAATCAAATTTCTCATTCCAGAGGAAACATAACACATAGCAAGAAAGGAGTTAGGGGCTTTCCCCTTTTCCCCACTCCTTCCACACAGCCTGAGGATTTCAACCCAACTGAGTTATTTCTAAGGGCTTACTTCCTTTGCTTGATGTGGCTTCAACCAAGCCTATTCAATCAAACATACTTATTTATCCCTTCTCTTTTCCCACCTGTACTTGTTCTCACAGCTGCTCATCTAATACCTACAACTCTGTAAGCAATTCAGAGTTATTACGGTGGAAAAGTGTTCCTCCTTTTTCCTCTTCTTGGATTTTTTCAATTTATTCGAGGTTGGGATCTCCCTGCTCTTTTCCTTGAGCAGCCTTAGTTAGGCCTCACTCTAACCTTTTTGGATACAACAACATGCTTTAATAGCAAGCTCTTTGTTCATAGTGGGTCATGAACCTATGCATCCTGCACATTATCATCTGGTTCTCAGAGTGGTTAATATTCAGTTGTTAGTCTTCCACCTACATATTTTGTTTTAAAAATGTAATCCAGGATTCTTATATAGACAGGCTTTGCAACCCATTGCCCAACCTTCAACAATCATTAGGGTTGTGACTCTGTTCTTCTGACAAAGTCCTTACACAGTTTCTTCACAGGGAAATCCTTCAGCATGCAACTTCCTCATTTCATATCGATCACTAGCTGTGATGGCCTCAACCTTGAATTAGCTTTGGTTCGTTACTAAGAATTCTTTAAGGAACATAGACATGCATTTCTGACATGCATCCAGATTATGTATCCACACATATTCTAGTTTTTGTTAACTTACATACATGATGTAATTAGCCATATTCATAATCATAAGCCTGTGTGTAGCTTCCATAGGTATATTTCACAGTCTACATACATCTCTACTTTAAAATCAGTCAACTCGTGATTGTTCACAATCATTCTCATGTGATCCTCAAAGGCATAATCATTTGCCTCTTATCATGAAAACATAGAATCCTTTCTCATTTACTCTTTCATCTATTTGTACTGGATTTTCCTAGGGAAATGGAGCACATTCCCCTTAAGCTATCATTCAAAACAAAACTTTCATGACTCTTCAGAATGGAGTCAACCATGCATCCATGGTATTTATTCAATCTTGGCAAGTGTTATGCTTGCCTCACATTTCACTCATTAGGGAAACCATATTGTGCCTTTAGTATACTTATACTCTTACATCATACATGTGCATCACTTGCACATTTAATATCATTCGTACCTAACTGGTACTAATATCAGTCTTCATATCAAGAAGCTTCACAATTCATTAAATCCATGCACTCAAGCATACACACACAACTAAGTATTCATCATGCTAGCTTATTTTTATCATTAATGTTATTTAGTTAGAGATTACAGTCGCTTACATGAGTAATCTCACAGTCATAACTCATACTGATGTTGCCTTCTCTTTATGGAAATAACCAACCAAGGTCACTTTCCCTTTTATATTATAACAGCTGGAAAGAAAACCTTCTTGCCTCAACTTCCATAGGACTTTACCCATCTCACCTTTCCTCTGGTCATGAGGAGTTATATACTCTGATTTTAATATAAAGATGTAATTATAACTGCCAAGGATCCTACCTGATCCTATCATATTCCTTTAAACCCACAAAGGTATTAACCATTATATAATCAACCATCATCAGTGCCTGAGGTTCCAACTGCCCATGCTTAGAGGCAGTGTTACGAACATCAGGTCATCTGTCCTTCGAGCTTCAACTGCCCTTGACAGAACCCTACCACCTTCAACTATCCACATTCAAGTATTATTATTAATGTTAATTAGCATATCCCTACTCTAGTAAGAGTAGTTATCACTTTGACAAAAAGCTAAAGAAATTCTTCTGTTGAAATTCAACAAGAATTCCCAAATCATAGGTTCAATCTGTAGTCCTTCTCCTCATGGAGTAAATGGAGATAACAATACCTCTTTATGCAACTCGTGCATGAGCCCAAGAAGGCCAAGTGCTTTTTCTATGATCTGATACCAACTTGTAACACACCCATGGCGGGGCGTAAAAATTTTGTGCTTCTTAAGAGAATCGATGTCCTCATTCGGGGATTCTACTCCATTCTGCTCTTCCAGAGCTTTCCATCCACGACCTCCATGCTACGAACTAAAATCAGAACCGGAAAATATCCTCTTCTAAGTCCTTCAGGTTCTTCCATTCCCCTTATGCTTGCATATTCCCATGATCTATGACGAGATGCCGAAACAACATGCACCAAGACAACCACTGCACAAATTTCCCCAGAATGACAATTCTTCGAAGTTCACAATCCGACGCCGCGTGTCCTTGGGGATTTTGACGATCTTGATTCACTTTGGGACTTCAACGTTCAGGAGTTCTAGATTCTCATACAACCTTTCCTCCCGAAGTACATCATACCCGGAGTTCTAGATCAATCGCCACACGTTCGTTGTAAATCAACGACTTAGTTTCATTTCGGGACTTCGACACTCAGGAGCTTCAAATGTTTCTACAACCTTTTTCTCTCGGAGCATTTTCTTCCGTAGTCAAGGATCGTGCACCACACATCCTTCCAGATCAACGATCTTTTTTTACTTTGGGACTTCGGGGTTCGGGAGTTTCTCCCTCTCCACACTCGCTTTCTCCCGAAATGCTTTCACCCGAAGTTAATGATCTATCGACGCGTGTCTCCCCTGAATTGACGACTACAAATTATTTTGAGACTTCGTGCTTCGGGATTTCCAACATACTTACCAACGCAAACCTCTGAAGTGAAATCCTTCTGGAGTGTCAGATCTTCGGACACGCATCCCCCACTATCAACGGTCAGGATGAACTCTGACACTTTGGCCTTCGAGAGTTCTCACCTCTTGCCACAAGATTTTCTATGGAGTGAATTTTCTCTGAAGTGGCAGATATTATGACATCTGTCCTCTGAGATTGATGACTCAGGTGAACTCCAACCTTCGAGCCTTCAGGAGTTCTCGCTTCACACAATCCATTTTCCTCTGGAGCACTAAACCTTTGAAGCGAAGGATCTGGTGCCACATGTCTCCTGGTGCCAACGGCTAGGATGGACTTTGACACTTCGAGACTTCAACGATTTCACCTGATCCCCACCTATAAAATTTTGGAGTGTCCAAGTTTCGGACTAAAGGATCTGTCACCACATGTCCTTTATAATGGACGATCGAGAGCTACTCTGGCCTTTAGGAATTTAGGAGGTTGACTCACTCCTCGAATGAAATCTCCCAGAGCTGGTCAACACCAGGCTGACCACGACCTAGATCTGACGGTTCTGATCTATCCATGTAGACCCCAGATCGACGGTTCACATTACTTAGCTACTTCATTCTTTGAGGGTTTTTGCGTTACTAAGCCTCTATTCTCCCAAAGAGGTCAACGTCGGGTTGACTACCTCATAGATTTGACGGTCGGGATGGCTCCCGGACATCCTCAGATCTATGACCTAGATTAACTTAGGGACTTTGGGACTTCGAGGAGTTTACCTCCCTCACAATGAACTCGATCATTTCACTGAACTTGCGGTCTGAAGGATTCAAGGGTTTAACTTCCGTGCTCTTTCCCATATCCAACTATCATGACAGACCTTGGCTCTTCTCAAACGAATCTCGTCCATTTGTCTTCTAGACAAAGGAAAACCTTCTCTTTCAAAACATCAATCTCACTATTCTTCCTGAGATTTATAGCTCTAAAAGGCTTAAGAGCTTTGCGCTCTTTATCTTGAACTTAACACTTAGAAGGACCTTCTGCGCACCCCTTGTGCTCCTTCATCAATCTAGAATTTAAGAAGTTCTCGACCTCTACCCGCCTGACAGAGACCCCACGCATACTTGCACTACCTCTCCTGATCTTAACATGATTGTTCCTTGCTTATACTCATAATCAAATGGAAATAAAGGGACACATCATAACCATTAATCAATCGTGCACATCCCTAAGAACATTCACAATATATCCAATTTTATTACATAGTTACAGCTCAATTACATAGGGTATGAGAATACTTATCTATTACAAGTTGCATCCAACTAACTGACTGTGGGTGTGTGCCTTTCCACCCAAAAATAGTCTCATAGGCATTCATCCTTATCACTCTGGCCACCCCCTGTTATGGGATTAATCAATAAATGTGAACATAAATGGATCTCCCTAGATTCACCCGGATCTCGAACAAAACAAAACAAAATATGACGATTTCCCTATGCTTTAACTATTGAGTTTACTAGTTAACAAGAGATAGATAACATACCTTTTAAATGTTGCTTCCTCTTTCCATCATCATCCTAGCTCCACTATGGTGCTCCTGTGATATTGAATCTGCAAGAGAACACAAGCCAACCAAAGTGAAAGAAATCCAATATATTCAACAAGAACCTATGTATGTGATCAAGGAATCATACAATAAAACAAGACAAGTTTTATGGGAAAGAAACATATCACTGTATCATATTAAAATGAAAGTGGATATTACAACCAAAGCCTTGATTTCACAAGGTCACCTTTCGATGGCCCTTTGCTCCAACACACACACTTTATCCAATCTTGAATGAAGAATATCCACAATAACTTGATGAACTGAAATGAGGCTCTCAAGCATGATCTAATGCAGAACTCTCCATACAATCTTAGCCTATTCAACCTTAGCCTTTTCCATGAGAGATCCATATTTATATAATGTGAAGGAGAGATGGTTGAGGAGATTATGATGATCCCACCAAATCAGAGAAGCGAGTAAGATCCAAACCGTTCAGAAGCCACCTTGTCATCTAGAAGATCCCCTTCTAGAACATTCATGAAACTTGACCTTTTCTTAGATTTTGACATCGTCACACCCTAGGTATAGTGCAGTCTGTGGAGACATCACAAATCAACCTTAGAGAAGAGGGTGACGATCAGGCATCGTCGTACCCTATTTATAGTGCATCCTGTGACGACCTTTCTTAATAGGGTTTTTGAGAAGAGAAAGCCAATCAATTTCCTCATGAAGAAAGGCTCTTTTTATCTTTTCATGGGAACATGAACACATGTTATCAATGGATCACTGGGGTGACCAAAATAATGTGTAACAAAATTCCCCCCAAAGTATGAAGCTGGAACTTGTGACAACCAAAATAATTTATATAACGTGTGTGTCAGAAACAAGGAGCGCACAGATCGGGAACCTGCAAACAGTGAAGCATCAACATAATAATATACCATTTTCCGATGTAGGCATTCCCATACTCAGATTACAAAATTTCAAGTGAGTCATGGCCACTAAATATACATTATGGATCCATGTCATTATGAATTGACAACCACCCAGAATACATTGTGGATCTATGCTCTAAAGAATCCAAATTCGGACATAGCCATGAGACATACAAAGTGGATCTTTGTGTCAATACAAATCACGAATACTCAGTCAAAACCTGGACCAGAATGGTGTGATCGAGGGTTTTCATTTCCATCGTCCCTAAGTATGAATCTAACAATGCGATTACATGTGCTGAAGTCGAACATGGTAGAAACCACTTGATTACTGGTCATTAATGAAAACTGTTAACAAGTGCGAGGAAAATCACCATTGATGTCAATGAATCCCAAGGTACCCCAGTACAATCCAACGAATGTGAATAAATGAGTTGAAGTGGAACACTCGATGGAATCTTCCAATCAGGGGTCAATGATGTGAACCCACTGTTGAAAGCAAAGAAACCTACCATTGAGGCATGCAAGCTCTAAGGTACTGAATGATTTCTAAGTCTTGTTTCCGGATAATGAGTTGAAGTCGATAGGAAAATAATTGTCATAGGAGGGCCTTGATGTATCCCCCAAGGATGATTTTAGGGGCTAAATTTCGTTCATGGGCTAATTTTCCATGGTTTTTCCCCAAAAAAGATTCTTTATTCTAAAAATGATTTGCCCAAATTTTATAGGATAAAATTATTTTACCTTAAAAATCGCCAAAATTTTATACAATTTATATAAAATCCTTATAAATTTGAATATTTTTATAAAAATATTGCCAAACATTTATAGTTGGCATATGAAGGATTTGTAAGATTCGCTCAGGTTTCTACATTTTAAAATAATTTTTCATCCTTAAAATCATCCCTGGTATCCCCCATCAATGACACAAATAAGTAACAGATTTGAATCAGATCAGAGTATGAGGTGATTCGAAACTGACACTGGGAAGACTGACATGGTAGAAGATTGATAACTGTTGATGGCCGACTCGATAGAAGGCTTGTTTAGCTTGGAATTCTCTTGAACATATGAATGACACGACAATGGTCTTGGCAACACTGACTCAAGGAGGACCCAACATATGAACATGTGGATGGTAAAACGAGAGACAAATGGATTTCCCAACCCGGATACAATGATGAATGGGGTTGTCATTTTCAAGAACGACTATTATTGCCACTAACATGGATACAAAGACACATTTCTTTCCCAATTTTCCCCACCATTTTTGGCGAGTACCTCTTTATTTTTACGCAAGCTTGAGGAGGATAACATATGCTTGTTGATGTAATCTCATCCTTCAGACGAGTCCCTCGGAATATGTTTAACGAACCCTAAGAAGGAGTGGTTCAATCCCATATGGGTCTTTCGATGTTTCTTTAATGAGTCCAAAGAGATAAAACTCGGGGTTTTTATTTTATTTTAGAGAGTCTCAAAAACACTTAAAGAGAACTCCATCAGTTCCTTTTTCATAAATTAATTTGACGAGACTAAAAAAATGATAACCTACCGCTCATCAAATGTTTTCTTCAAATTCTTTTACGAGTGTGAAATGAACAAGGTCGCTCGACAATCTTTTCGTTTTTATGGAGCGTAAAAAGAGCTTAAAGGATACTCCATAGGCTTCGTTTTTTGTGTCACCATTACGAGTTCAAAAAAATGACAAAAGACCACTCGATTACATTCTCATAGTTTCACGAGTGTGAGAAAGAATCAAGACTTGCTCAGAGTTTTTCTTGAAAAACCCTAAAAGGATATCTGACAAATGTACAAAAACAAACCAAAAAGAGGATACTTGTTTCAACGTTTCACTCCTAGACTTTTTATCTGCAAAAATCAACCACTTGTAAAGTTGTTAGGACTTTAGGGTTTACATGAAACATATAAAATAATATAAAATACAAATGAAAAAGTAAAAAAACAATAAAAATGGGTAAAAACCACATTTTACTATTTCATTTGTCATTTCACCCAAACCTTGCTCCAAACCCTTACCTCGATTTTCAATTGTGGATTGTAGAGGGCACAACTGATCATTTGACAAATCATCTCCACATAAAAGGTAATCTTTATTTATTTTATCTTTGTATGGATTAAAATTTGTTTTTCATTGGTTAAAAATAGACTTTTGGGTTAATGTTTTGGGGGTACCCGTGCGCGGAGTTCATTGCAGGCGCCATATATCGGGCCCTGTGACGATCTAGGATCACCCTAGATGGCTCTATATCCAGCCTGCGACGACGCTACAATGTGCAAATTCCCAGGCCTGCAACGTACACAACCCCAAAAGTTTTTAAAGATGAATTTGCCACTAAAAATTCTCCAGGGAGGAAAATTATGATGCTAATCTCCTTTTATTGTTTCTTGGCAGGTCTTCCACGGTCAAAATGTTGGAATGACGTGAAATAGAGCACGGGGAGGAAGACTACTTTTTCGAGAATGCCCAAGAATGGTGATGGCCCTCTGGTAGTGTGGGTTGTTGAAATTTATTAAGATCCAGGGTATGAGGGCTCAACTAAGACTGCTTGAGTACCTAGTTCACATGTGGGATGTGAACGAGCAGGCGTTTCATGTGGGTGCTCACACTATTACCATATATATCGAGGATATCTACTTATTAACAAGACCGTCTCGCTGTGGATCCCGAGTAACACTTACAGGTAGCAGAGGTGGCGGCGAGCCTATGAACCACTACATCAATGAACATTGTGTGTTGGGTACCCAAAAACATAGTGGTAAAGTCGCTATTAGAGATGTTCGAGACTTGCCTCCACAAACCATCCTCTATACCATCACACACATGGTAGGGAGTGCAACTCCCCATATGTCTCTTCAGAGCCATTTTCAATATGCATTGGAGTGTATGTAGCCTCGAGTCTTCAACTAGTGCGAAGGTGTTCTCAAAAGTATGAAAAAACAACTGACCAAGTGTAGGAGTGGTGGATTGAAACAATTCGGATACGGGTCGATTTTGGTATCCTTCTTCCTAGAGAGGGTCCCAGTTTTGTGCTTGTAGGTAGAGTGGGGTATACCTTCCCCACAGGATCCAAGAATGAAGAGGTGGGTCAAACTCATGGCATGACATGCAACTGATGCCATTGTTAGATACAACGATGTCTTCTTCGACTAGTTGGGAACTCAAATGATCATGGTCGACGACTATGCATATGCTGGGCTAGACTTCCGTGGAGATCCAGACCTAGATCTTCCTGAAGGTTCCCAATGGGGGACATATGTAAGAAGGACATTTTGTTTATATCATGTTTTTGTTATTTTTTAAGATATAAAATGTTTTTTATGTTGTTTATCCGATGACTAATCAAGTGCTCTTTGATGATGCAGATGTGGTACCTTATCATCCTCCAGGTTCATCCACTATCTAGAGGTGAGGGGAGAGAGGTGACATAGCAGGGGTAGCCGCTGCTGACTTTG
>JZKD02S1684631.1:48361-84505 GCA_000966675.3 Picea glauca | reverse complement strand
CGCCTTTTGTCAAATGCAAACAAAAATGTTTCTCAATCAACAAACAATTTGAAAAATAAAATGAATCCAAAACTTCAAGTAAACCAAAGACCCTTTGTAGGGGTGGCAGATGCGGGGGGAGTCATATTTGATTCCGAGGGAAAAAAATTGACCGATTACGCCTGGGGACTGGGCAGGACGTCAAACAACAAAGCATAGATCCTTGCCGCATATATGGGACTCAAACTAGCCCAGGACCTACGCATTCAAGCTCTAACAATTTTGGGGGATTATGAAATTGTCATAAAGGATTTGAGAGGGATGCCCAGATTGACAAAAGCACCTCCCCAAAGCATATATGCAACAATCAATTCATTTAAGAAAAAAATCATTTGTCTAAGCTTCTATCATATTTTGCGAAAGAAAAACATAGAGGTAGACAAAATGGAAAAAGCTTCCAAAACTCTAGAACAGAGCAGTCTCCGCACCAATCAAACTCTCTCTAATGTTTGGCTCCCCTAAAAGAACTCGGGACTATACCACCTCTTCACCAACAGGATCAAGGCCTCGTCACTCTCCCCCCTCCATCCCCTTCTCGAAACTTCCCCCCTCTCCTCTCATGTCCTGTCCTCTTTCCCCACTCCAGGCACGCGACACGTGGTTGACCACATGCTACGCTCTCCACCCCCATGCTCAACACCCCCCACCCCATCCCCTCCCTCCCATCGCATGCAAACTCCCTACTTAAGCAGTCCTCTCACCCATCTCTCTGGACGACCATATACACTCTCCTTGCGTCATCTCAGGCCTCTCACCAATGGACTCCCCCCCCTTGCTCGTGGGTGATCATGGATACCCGATTTTTTAACAGCCTATGGAGGCCTTCCTCCAGACTTTCCCAAACTCCCAGCAAGTGCCCTCGCATGTATGAATCCCTTACTCTCCTCCCCCTTCCCCCCTCCCGCGGCCATGCTCTGCTCACCCTCTACGCCCTCCTGGCACACAACAAAACAATGAGCCGAAGCAACAGCGACCAGTGCACCTGCCCCATCTGCGCTCTGGAGGAAATGTGGGGACAATTCCAAGGACTGCAGGTTGAGTGTCGTAGAATAAATAACTAGGTGGACTCTAGGCATAGGGAACTTCAGCAAGAAAACCGGTGAATTAAGGAAACCGTGGCTGCAGTCCAAAATCAAATGCAAATATTAGAACAAAGGCACAATCAGGAATTAGCCATTGTGTTGCAGAGAGTAAATAAGAATAAAAGGTAGCTCAAAGAGCTCAAACAACGCCCTCCTCAACATCACGTTCGCTTAGCAGGTACAGACGAGTCTTGGATCCCCTCCACCTTCCATTCAGTGGCCAGCAATCAACATGATCAAATAGCCCCAGGATTTTCCAATCGCGTCTAGGACGGAGCAAACTAGCAGCATGGAGACGTTGATCAAGCTGAGGAGAACAATGTGAGTGATGAAGCAGGCCCCTCTCATCCTTAGCACATGTTTTTATGAACTGTAAACACCAATTTTTGTTGCATAGTTTCATAGCCATTTTTACATGGCAAGTTTGTAGTGCATACAACACAATAGTTATCGGACGCACTACTATAAGAAAGATGATCTGTATTCTCATCACTAGCAGAAAGATAGACCCATAGTCAACTCTTTTTTGTAATATGTCCAATTTTTGATAGTATACAAATACTTGTTTCTGTTAAAAAAAAATCAAAGACCCTTTGTTGAACAAGTACCCAGATCAAGATCCAGATATTATATCCTTGTGACAAAGATCAAAAGAAAAAACTTGCAAAATTTCAAAGAAATACTTTCAATCACTGAAAACCAATCAAAAGCAAGCTTTAAACTCATGAATCAATCAAACATGGGAAGCAGAAGTTCACCCTAGGCAACTAAGGAAAATCTGGGTGAAAAAAGACAAATTGACTCACTCCAACAAATCCTACAGGAGTCATCGCAGGCTGGCTGTGGGACACAGTGCGACGAGCAAAGGTCATTGCAGGCTACCAATAGGACACAATGCGATGTCGATGCATTGGACTGCATAAGCAGGGTGCAATGCCTGAAGGTCGTCGTGGGCTATATAAATGGTATAGTGCGATGATCTCTGTAAATGAGGAAAAAATGGAAGAAAGACAAAAAATCTAATTGAACTTTTAGACCTAGGGAGTCCAGCTGGATCATCCACAGACTCAGAGAGTGAATTTGATCACAAGAAGGCAAGATAAAAACAAATGGGAAGCAAAAAAATAAAAAGGAATTCGTATCCCCAGTATGGTCGCCAATTTTTTTATGGGATTAATCGATAAATGCAGACATAAATAGATCTCCCTAGATCCACCCAGATTTAGAACAAAACAGAACAAAATATGATGCTTTCCCTAAGCTCTAACTATTGAGTTTACTAGTTAACAAGAGATAGGCAACATACCTTTTAAATGTCGTTTCCTCTTGCCATCATCATCCTAGCTCCACTTTGGTGCTCCTCTGATATTGAATCTGTAAGAGAACACAAGCCAACCAAACTGAAATCAATCCAATATACTCGATAAGAACCTATGTATGTGATCAAGGAATCATACAATAAAACAAGACAAGTTTTATGGGAAATAAACATATCACTGTATCATATTAAAATTAAAGTGGAGATTACAACCAAATCCTTGATGTCGCAAGGTCCCCTTTCGATGGTCCTTTGCTCCAACACACACACTTGCTCCAATATTGAATGAAGAAGATCCACAATAACTTGATGAATTGAAATGAGGCTCTCACTCTAATGCAGAACTCTCCATACAATCTTAGCCTATTCAACCTTAGCCTTTTCCATGAGAGATCCCTCTTTATATAATGTGAAGGAGAGATGGTTGAGGATATTAGGATGATACCACCAAATCAGAGAAGCTAGTAAGATCCAAACTGTTTGGAATCCACCTCATCTTCTAGAAGATCCCCTTCTAGAACATTTGTGAAACTTGACCTTTTCTTAGATTTTGACATCGTCACACCCTAGGTATAGTGCAGCCTGTGGAGATGTCGTAGCTTAGCCTTAGAGAAGAGGGCGATGATCAAGCATCGTCACACCCTATGTATAATGCAACCTATGAATATCTTTCTTAATAGGGTTTTTGAGAAGAGAAAGCCAATCACTTTCCTCATGAAGAAAGGATCTTTTTATCTTTTCATGGGAATATAAACACATGTTATCAATGGATCACTAGGGTGACCAAAATAATGTATAACACCCCCGTGCCAAGCCATGATATCACTAGGGAACTATGCCATCTATCGGAGACCTTATTCCTGTCACGGTATCCCTGCGAGGTTTATCAGATGCTTCCTCAGCATCAAGCTCACGTTCAGGTCCTTCATGTCGTGTTCTCTTCACTTCCTTTTGGTTCATGCATCTTCTTCCGAGCTTGCCCTCTCCTTTGGTGTCTTTTCTCTATCTCTCTGTGTGTATCTTACCTTCCTTCTTTAGGAAGGTTCCTGACCTATCATGTTCCTTCTGTCAGAAGGAGTCTCGGGTCTGCAGGTCTCTATGGTACTTCGGTTTGGCAACCCATGTTTCCATTCATGGGGGTGGTTTATTATTCAACCACAAGTCCTTTCATTCATCAACTGATTCTTTCCTCTAGAGATATCATGGCTCATACTTCAAGGCTTCACCCCCCAATAGTCAGTTATGTGAAATTTAACAATAATACATTTACATCGTCCACATGCCTTAGCATGGTAATCCTATTTTATGATTAATTACAAGTTGGGGGAAACAAGGGGTGTTACAGATAAGGGAGGGGACGGCTAAGAAAACAAGTATAATCATCCCATGATCAATCAATTTTATGGTAACAAGGGGTCTACTACTTTTGTGAATGTCATTATTTAGAACCCAATTTTTACACATAAAGGAGTGTGGGGAATGCTAAACAAGCAAGTATCATCATCTTGTGATTAATCAACCATTGTATTAATGAGGGGAGAATTATTATTATGGACACCACTATTTGAAGGAATGTCTCATTATTTATACGTAGATGGAGGAGGGAAAGGCTAATGAAGCAATTGCAATTATCACATGATCATTTAACTATTATGTTAATAAGGGAGCCACTACATTTGATCAAGATACCCCCATTGACATAAGGGCCATCGTGTATTTAGGCTTATATGTTGTCACAAACCAATCCTCACAATATTGTATAGTCATAAAAGTTGTTCCAAGATGTCACAATAGAAATTGTTTATTATAATGTTATTATTCACACACATGCACATAGGCCACACAAAGGAGGGAGGGGACCATTATGTTAATTGGGGGGCACTACATCTATAAAGAAGTATATATAGGTATTTATGTCATAAAAACAATTCCAAGTCACATATATGTTAGGTATATTCGACTTAGTAATTCTCTATTGGCATGCTAATCATGGTATATTAAGGTGTATATGTTGTCGTGGACCGATACTTGCAACCAAGTGTGAAATTGGTGATTAACCTGCATAAAGAATCTAGTTTGAAAAAAGAAGCAAAAATTTTACACTTGAGACAAAAGAGATGAAGAGAGAATGAGAAAAAATGTATTCCACAATGAATGAATGGAAAAATTACATGTGATATAATCTACATGGTGAGTTAATGCACCATAATATATCTTCTAGAGATGATGTAGACATGCACTCAATTTAAACGCTACTAAATTGCCACCTAGTCTTAGTTAACTGGCCATGTAGTCAATAGTTAACTATTTATGCACAAGTGGAGTGAGTTACACTCATGCATGCACATGTGGTGCACCTTCCTAGCCTATTGTACATGTGGTGCACCCTCATGTTGATGATTCCAAGGTGGGAATGGAACACTTGGTGATGATTCCAAGGTTGGCATGCAAGATCGAAATCCACTAGTGTAAATGATGTACAACCGAGGAACATATAAAGTAGAGATGTGCCCTTGTCCATGGGAAGAATATTCTCATCCAGAGGAGAATATCTTGGACCAAGGGAGACCAAGTGCGCCCTCCACATAGAATATAGAACATAGCAAAAAAACATTTACTAGGAAAGTGAAAATGTATCTCCAATACCCCCCTGAAGCACTACTAGGGTGTATACAATGAATGGGTCTCGACGATAAGCCATGTTAGGTACCCATGTACAATGCATCTATGAAAAAAATAGAGCAATTGAAAAATGAGGAAAGATGGAAAACCAGGTGGGAACAAAACCCCCCCTCAAAATACAATGTTGACTATGGAAGTTGTGTCCTTCACCCCTAAGAGGTCCAGTGGAGTGGTGAATTTATGCTTGGTGAATATCTTTGTGAATATATATACAACTCATTAATAAGAGGGACAATACAATAGATCGATGATCTAGTATCATGAATTAGTCCTTAGATGAAGTGCATGTGAATCTCGATATGCTTGGTTCTTTGCCATTGTATTGGATCTATGAAAAAATTCAATGTACTCTGATTGTCACACCCGATAACAGTTGGTTGATGAAACAATACACCAAACTTTGCGAGGAAGTGATACAACAAAATGGCCTAAGTTGTAACCTTGACCGCACCTATGTATTTGACCTCTGTCGATGACAAAGCAATGTTAGATTGTGTTTTGTTGGACCAACATATAGGGCCAAATCCTAAACTAAGAATATATCCTAAGATGGACTTGTGATCTGTGTTATCGCCAACCCAATCTGAATCAATGTAGCCGAAAATATCCAAGGCACATCATGTTGCATAATGTAAACCATGGCTAGTGGTACCTTTGACATATTGAAGTATATGCTTGGCAACTTTCCAATGCAATTCATGGGGCACCTGCATGTATCTAGAAACTGCTCCAACATCACATGAGATGTCAGGATGAGAGTGGGTGAGATATAGGAGACTCCCCATTAATTTATGAATATACTTGGTACAATTGACCAAAGGTGTATCACCACCATCTTCTAACTTGAACATGGATAGGAAAGGTGTGGAAGCTAGTTTGCAGTCAATCATATGAAATCTAACCATTAGATCTTTGACATACTTTGATTGAGACATATCAATTCATGAATCATCTTGGTTGATTTCAAGACCAAGAAAGTAATGTAGTAGACCCATGTCGGTTATGGTGAATCTGTCATGCAAGCGGTTTTGACTGCAGCAATCACAGAGACTCAACTCCCTGTGATTAGTAAATGATTTACATACATACTTAATCAAGAGAGAATCAATATTTCTCAACATATACACATTTGGATTAGATTTTCAATGAATGAAACCTTGAGAGAGAAGATAGGAATCCAATTTTTCATACCAAGCTCTAGGTGCCTGCTTGAAGCCATAGAGTGATTTCTTTAGTCTGCAAACAAGCGATGGATTTTTTACATACCCTTGTGGCTACTCCATGTAGATTTTATCCTTGAGAACATTACGAAGAAATGCATTCTTCACATCCATATGTTGAACCTCCCACTTTCTTATTGTTGCAATAACGAGAGCCAAATGAATGGAATCCATCTTGGCCACCGATGAAAAAGTTTCATCGTAGTCAATACCATGAACTTGTTGGAATCATTTGGCTACCAACCTTGCCTTGTATCTTCTTACAACTCCATCTACAACCTTCTTTGTCCTGTAGATTAAGTTGCATTGAAAAAGATTATGATCAGATGGAAGCAAAATCAAATCCCAAGTTTGGTTCTCAATGAGGGAATTGTATTCCTCATTCATGGCTGCTTCCCAATAATGACTCCCTTCAGCCTATGCATAGGAATCAGGGTCAGGTGCAAGAACCATATAACAATGCCTGGTAAATAATGGTTTTGTAGTTGCGAGAGCATGCAAAGCATCCTCAAATTGAGAGTTTGTCTTCCTTGGATCGGTAGGATCTTCCACTGGATCTCCGACAATTTGTAGGGTATGTTGTGCCCAAAGTGGTCTAGGTTATGGATTGACACTTGCATGCTCATGAACTGTAATGTACCCTACTACCAAACTGCTATGATACAAATCTGTATCGTCCCCGTTACCAAAATGCTATGATACCAATATATAACATACCCTCGTTACCAAACTTCTTTTGATACCATACTGTAACATTACCCAACTTACTATTGAACAATGCTACTCCAAAATCCAGTGTGCAGATTATACTCTATAACATTCGTCTACGCATTAATACTTGAAGTAACACGCTCAACCCCAAGCTGAGTCATACCACCTTACTTTTCCTCTTTTGACCAACTTATAATGACAAAAGTAACTCAAATACAAGTGTGCACAAACAGATCGAGCATACAATATTATTGTGTGTGTAATCCATATTGAACATGAGATCACCATTGCGCATGCAACCATTCTGGCGTCACACGTCAATTCCTTTTTTGCGCGGATGACTTCCCTATGCGCACAAGTGAATCCAGCCTCTTGTGCACACAAAGTATTTCCCTACACGCACGATCATTCTAACTTTGCCTTGGAGACTCGTGACCAATATTACAAGGTTAACTTAACAGGAAAAACTAACAACATCTGTCATACTCATGCACGACTACAAATACTGAATATCAACACCACACTTACATGTGTAAGCATCATTGTACATAATAACAACAATTACTTATATGTAACAACATACAAGAATTAAACCCATATTAAACATAGATAATTAAGCACACAGTAAATGAGACAAGCAAATAAAGAAACTTATCTTTTATGAAAAGTCACCAACTGTGCGTAGAACTTAGACGTTCCTCCTAGCCATAGACTTTTTTTCTCATATACTTTCAGCAATAGGTCACCCTCGAGCTAGGGCTTAACTTACCAGGGAAAAAGAGTTCCTAATGCTAGGCCAAGGTTTTATAATCAACATAATTGCTCAGTCCAAGGTGCCACTACTGCAACTAGACTACAATATCTTATTCCCCACATGCCTGTTACACCCAAGGAAGTGTGCCCCTTCTCTACTCAACAATCCCTCAACTGCCCCACTTCCCTTCCAAGGTTCTAGCAACAGGCCGAACATGAAGTCTCATAGCCCTGCAACTAATTCCCAATGCAGTAGAGAACAATTCCGAGCAAAACCCTCACCTGGAGAGAATGCTCACAGCCTGACAACCTGCCTCTTTCACAAAAAATCTCTCAGTTGGAGAGTTTTCTCAGGGGCTTGACAACCCACCTCTTTGAAAACAAAAAACTATGGTTACAATACATAAAAAATTCCTTCTGCACACCAGAAAATGAATGACTAATTCCCGGAAGGAATGAGTTCTCCCCCGAAATACACTAAGGCCAAAAATATATATTTCATGCCTTAAAATGGACACTTGTTACCTTCAGAAATAGCTTTAGCCACTTGGTGACTCTTTCCCATTCCTCGGGAACTTAGGATAAATAAATATCCCTAAATGACACTTTTCAGAAATATTAATAAAATATTCCCTAGGACTTAAGTCCCCCCCCTTTTCCTTTTTTGGTGAATTTAGACCCTCGTCTCTTTTCCTCTGATCTGTCTGTGCACTACAATGTGATATTATTAATAAGTTGAGTGCGATTACATTTTACAAGGATAGGTGCATTGGCCTATTTGCATTCCATGTCATTAGCCTCATAACCACACAGGCTCTCTGGCCTCAAAGACACACACACACACACACACACATATAATTAGGCTCTATGCTCTCTTCTAGGTAATCCCTGCACACTTACTTAAGTGTGCACAACACTGTGAAATGTGCACACCCTTCCTTTATTGTGAAACCACACGCACTTACCCATGTGTGTGCAACACTATGAAATGTGTGCACCCTTTCTTTGATAACAATTATCGTGCACTACTTAGGTGCACGCAAAACCAAAACTTGATGCCAACAGTTCACCATCCTATATGTACAATTACCAATAGAGTTTGGATTAGGGACATTACATTCCCCTCCCCCTTATTTATGCACTGTCCTTAGTGCATTATATACACATGTACATACAAAATTTCAAAAATATTCAAAAAGATGTGGATACTTTGTCCGCATAGCATCCTTGTGCTCCCAAGTTGCATCCTCAGCACTGTACCATGTCCATTAGACCTTTACCAGCTCCATGGCTCGATTCTAGAGCTGTTTTACTTTTCAATACAATATGCAAACCGATCGCACTCAAAAATCGTCTTCGGGCTCCACCTAAATCTCATTCCAATCAATAATATGATTAGCATCAGGTACAAACTTTTTAAGCAATGCTACATGGAAAACATTGTGAATACACAAGGATGCAGGCAATGCAATCATATATATAATAGGAGCAATCCTCTCAAGGATTTTAAATGGCCCACAGTAGCGTGTTTCCAACTTAGAATAATTTCCCAACTTGAGAGAACTGCGTATGGATTTTACTTTCAAGAACACATGGTTGCCCACTTTAAACTCTCTATGGGTTCTACCTTTATCTACGCATCTTTTCTGTTTGTCTTGGGAAACCATTAAATTCTTCCTTATCTTTATCACCTGCTCCTCTATTTCCCCAAGTAGATCTGAACTAACCATTATGCGGTCTTCTAGGTTGTCCCAACTCACTAGTGTGTTGCACTTTCTACCATAAAGTGCCTCAAATGGGCTCATCTTTAAAGATGCTCGATACCCTTTGTTGTAAGCAAACTCTACCAAGTGAAGGTAGTCTTCCCATTTTTTCGGTTTATCCATCACATACATCCTGAGCATATCTTCAATCACTCGATTTACCCTCTTTGTTTGTCCATCTGTCTCAGGGTGATATGTTGTGCTAAAGTTCATATTTATCCCAAATCCTTTGAACATCCCTTTCCAAAAGTTTGATGTGAACTTGGAATCTCTATCAGACACAATTTTCTTAGGTACACCATGTATCTTAGCAATTTATTGCATGTGTATTTCAACAATGTTGGCTTCCTTGTGCGTTGACTTCATTGGAATAAAATGGGTAGCTTTAGTAAGCTTATCCACCACTACCATAATATAATCATGTTGCTTAGCAGTCCTAGATAGCTTAGTAATGAAATCCATCGTTACAACTTCCCACTTCCACTCAGGAATGGGCAAAGGTTGTAGAAAACCACTTGGATGTCTATGCTCAACCTTGACCTTTTGATATTCAAGGCATCTAGCAATAAAATCAACAACCTCCTCTTTCATGCATGGCCAATAGTATTGCTTTCTGACTGCAACAATTGTTTTTTGGTAGCCTAGGTTTCCAACATAAGGAACCTCATGCATCTCTGACAATAACATATTTTCCAACTCTTGAACATTTGGCACATAGACTCTACGCCTAAACATGAGGATTCCATCCTCTTTTAGCTCATAACCTTCAAATTTTTGTTGCGACATACCCTGTTGTAAACTCACCTTTATGTCCACATTGCGTTGATCTGATTTGGAAACTTCTAAAACTTTGTCACAAAAATATGATTTGTACATGCTAATGGTTATAGCAAGCATTTTGTGCACCCTCTTGCTGAGTGTGTTAACCACCTCATTCTCTTTTCCTCTGATATGATTTATGTCAAAGTCATACTCACCGAGGAATTCTAACTACCTGCTTTGTCTGGAATTTAAAATTGGCTATCCAAACAGATACTTCAGACCAATATGGTATGTTCTCAGCTCAAATATTTTACCCATGAGATAGTGTCGCCACATCTTCAAGGCATGCAATATGATTTCCAATTCTAAATCATGAGTAGCATAGACCCTTTCATGCTCTTCCAACTTTCTTGATTCGTAGCATATCACATGCTCATTCTGACTAAGGACTCCACCAAGACCTTCCTTGCATGCATCCATGCACACAACGAAGTATGCATATGGATCAACAATTCTTAAAATCAATGCACTTATCAATAAAGTCTTCAACTGCTGAAAATTCCTTTCAGAATCATAAATCCACTCAAATCACACACCTTTATTTTGTAAATATGTAATTGGATGCACAATCCTTGAGAAGCCTTCAATAAACCTTTTGTAATAACCTGCAAGTCCCATGAAGGACCTCACATCTGCGACATTTCTTGATGTTGGCCATTCCTCAAGGGCTTATATCTTTTCCATATCCACAACTATTTCTTCATTGGAAATGATATGACCCAAATAGTGAATCAGTCGCTGGTAAAATGAGCACTTGCTCAACTTTTCATACAACTGATGTTCTCTCAAAACTTGCAGCACCATCCTCAAGTGTTGCTCGTTCTCTTCTTCTGAATTTGAGTAAATAAATATGTCATCCAAAAATATAATGACAGACTTATCTAAGTAATTTCTAAAAACTCCATTCATAAAAGACATGAAGAAAGCTGGCGCATTTGACATCTCAAATGGCATCACCGTGAACTCATAATGTATGTACCTCGTTCTGAAGGCAGTCTTGTTGATGTCTTCTTCTTAATTCTTACTTGGTGATATCCAAATCTGAGATCAATCTTAGAAATTATTTGTGCACCCTTCAACTAATCAAAGAGGTCATTTATCATCGGCAAATGATACTTGTTCTTTATTGTTACTTTGTTCAACTCCCTGAAGTCGATACAAATCCTCAATGTACCATCCTTTTTCTTCACGAATAATATTGAATCACCCCAAGAAGACACACTTGGGCATATATACCCCTTCTTCAAAAGCTCTTCAAGTTGAATATGTAATTCCTTCAACTCTATCATACTCATCCTATAAGGAGTCTTGGATACACGAGTTTCTCCCAACTTCATATTTATAGAGAAATCAACATCTCTTTTCGGTGGCAACCCCGACATCTCTTTAAAGACATCCTCAAATTCTTTCAGTACTGTGTATTCTTCAACATTTGGCACTTTATCCTTAGGTGTCTCTTCCATGTGCACTGCAAATACTTGACATCCTTTCCTATAGATTTTCTTCAATAGCAAGGCTGAAACTTCTCTTATAGTTACAACTCTTGGAATTCCTTGAACTAATCTTAAGTTTCATGTCTCATCCAAGCAAGTAAATGCCTTATTGTAACAGTCTAGAATGACATGATGTTGGTCCAACCAATCCATACCAATGAGGTAATCATAAGATCCCAAACATATGATATTCAAATCATCTTTTGTGTGCAGTCTATTCATTTCCATTGGACATGCCTTAACCATCTCATTAATTTTCCTTTTTTCTCCTATAGCTAATTGCACCAACCAAGATTTTCCAAGCTTGCTTCTTGACAATTGGAATCTTTCCACCATCTTAGGATCTAGATAACTATGACTAGCTCGTGAATCAATTAAAATAGAAATGAGTTGGTCATTAATCTTACCTTCCACTTCAATCATGTGCGATTGAAACTCAACTTGCTTGTTATCTAGGGCTGTGTAAATCCTTGGTACATTTATCCTCATGTCTTATATTGTCACAGCTTGCTATACACTATGCATAGTCCTCACTTTTTCACTTCTTTTAGGGAAAAATCTGTGTATATTCTCTCCGCCCATATGATCTCCGCCACAACCCCAACATTGAATAGGTTGTTGCCTTGGTTTTTTCCCCATTGTCTCTGGAATTTCGAGCTCCTTGAGAGTTGGCTATCATTGCACAATATTTCTGATAAATGGTGGCTCAGTCCCCTTCTTTCTACATTCCACCTTGCTTTTCATCTTGTCTTCCCAAGCCTTTTGCAAAGTTAGTATTCCCCTTTGCTAATCATAAAGACATTGAGCGCGCCTTGTGGTTTCCTCTAGTGTCTTGGGGTCATCATATTGTATATTGTCACTGATAAATGAGGGCATCCCACTATGGTTCCTCTAAATTTTAACACGCTCGTCCTTGATGAATGCAACATATTTCAAAATCTCTAAAAATATTCTTTCATACTCATCTATTGTCATACTCCCAAGCTTGACTTCAAAGAACTCCTTCATTTTCTTGTCATAGTATCTCTTGGTTAAGTATTTCTTTCGAAAATACCTCTTAAACTCCCTCCAAGTAACCTTCTTTTTATCAATGTGTTTCACTTGCATGAACTGATCCTGTAATACCCCAAGGACGTGCCCCAATTATATTATGTATTGTAATCATGTTTATAGGTTGGTGAGCCAAGTGTATATAAGTTGGTGGGATTATGTGTTTAATTAAGCCGAAGAGCCTAGGTGTTAAAGGCCAGGAGCCTAATTTTTGTATATGTAATTATGCAGATCATTAATAAAATATAAACATCGATGCGTTTCGATCAACCACGAAGAAAGAGTGATGGGGGACTAAGCTTCCACAAGGTTGGGTAAGGGAGGAGTCTAAGTGTGTGGGCCAAGGGGATAATCTAGGGGGCTTACCTCTAAAGGGAACAATAATTTATTATTATTTTCTAAAGGCTAAGTTTAACAATTGACCAAGTGTTGTCCTAAGTTCCTTGAAAAGGAACGTATGCTAAGTGGAACTCATGCGGCTCCAGGAAGACAAGTGTCGACTTGAGCGCATGCAGTTAAAACTAATGAGTCAACTCGTGTTGGGGGGTCATTCTTCCATTCTTCCATTCTACCATCCTCTGTCTGAACCATTTTGGCCTCTGCGTCTGCATCTGCATACCCGCGCATAGTGAAGGAAACCCACACGGGAAGGTTGTTCGTCCTGTCCATTCTCCCATCCTCCGCCTGAACCTGAGACCTCCATCATCGACCTCTGTGTTTTTTTCTCTGGTCACGCATCTTGAACCCAAGGAGAACTACAGACCATTCCACGTCTTTTGTGAAGCCTAGGCATCCCATAATTGTTTGTGTCATGTGTGTCATAATTGTTGGATGTTGTGGCCATGCAGTTCCTTGGATGAGTGTGGCTTGCTTACGTCGTTTGTTCCTTTTTGAGCCTTGTTGTTATCCTCCTTGTGCGGGAGCAGAGTTGAAGAAGCATGTTGTTAGTTCTATGTGCAACACTCTCTGCAGGTGAGGGAGGTGGTTGTGGTTGAAGAGGCAAGTTGTCAGGTCTGTGGGAAACTCTCTCCAGGTGAGAGAGTGTGTTGTGGAAGTGAGTTCTCCTGGAATGAGTCCCTTAGCTGCTACAGAGCTCTGCGAATTTCGGTTTGGCCTGTTGTTGAAGCCCAAGGCAAGGGAGGTGAAGCAACTGATGGATTGTGTGACAGTGAAGGTGTATACTCCTAGGGTTGGACAGGCATGTGGGGAATGAGAGTTTGTGATCAGTGGGCATAAGTGGCTCCTGGGAGAGAATCCTTCCTCATAAATTGTGTGTCTTCATGTTGACCTTGCCTAGCCTAGGATTCCCTTGCCCGGTGGAGCTTAGTCCCAGCTCGGGGGTGACCTACTGCTGAGAGCGATGAGCAGTGTGGTCTAAGGCTGGGAGGTTTGTGGAAGGTCTGCATGTAGTTAGTGTTGTTACTCCAGTTGAAAAGATAAGTAGCATTCTGTGCTTAATTTATACGTTATGCATGTTTGTGCTACTGATGCCTGAATGTGATCATGTGTTGTGTCGCATGTGAATTTACTGTTAATCTTGTTTGAATCTGAATGGTAACAGTAACTATGTCTTATGTGTTTAATTTCGATTAAAATGCATGTTATATATATAAGTGTATATTCTGCAGTGGTAGCATTACTCGGTCTCTTTGTTGGTCAAGGATGCTACAGTTTGGTCTCGGAGCTAAGTACAATGTATGAGTAGTGGCATTGCCATGACAGTGGAGTTGTAGGCTGGGGAATGTTACAATATGGTATCAAAGCATGGTTTCAACACTGAGCCTAGATGGGCCATGTTAATGGTAGTTGAAGCAAAAGTTTCAGAAAATAATTGTTGTCGGAATGGACAAAATTCAAGTTCCGAGCCAAGGTTTCAAACATTGATCCTGAATGGGGTGGATAAGTGGTCATTGGACCCAAGGTTTCAAGAGGAAATTGTGTCTCGAGGACCAATTTTGAACCTCATAACCTTCATGAGTGCCAAGAATTTACCTTGGTCGTGTTACGAAGATCAGGAGGAGTAGCAGTGTCGTAAAACCACAACATAATTGGTATTGGGCTATAGAGTAATGTGGACCTTAGGATCAGTTCGGGAGAAGGAGAATCCTTCAGGACTGTCAGATCTGGTAATGTTGTGAGGCAGTTAGTCGTGAATTCCTTTGGAAATCTACAGAGTAACATAGTTTGTTCTGTGCTATAGGATCTGTTCAGAAGGAAGGGAAATCCCTTACGACCGTCATATCTAGGGAAGGTGCAAAAGAGTTAACTCGGAAGCTCTTCGGACTTCATGACTTTGATGCAAAAAATTCCAAAGCTCGAAGCTCCGAAGTCCTGGAGGAAATCTACACCGTAGATCTGGGAAAAAGCTTACCATTATATCAAACCAAGAGCCGAAGTAGTGGGTCATGATGATGCCACTTGGATGGACGTGGACACATGGGATGTGTGCCACGTGTCAGTGGGTTCCGAACCCATGGAAGGTTTAAATTCCATATGAAACGTGACGTGTGACACCCATATGATTGGGCCACGAGTCAGTCGCTAGTATTCCACCACATGGCACTCCATATGAGCATGGTTAGTGGGACCCGAGGTTACATAATGAAGTTAAATGTCGAAGGACCCACAGTGGTGTTGATCACGATAAATCAAGATCAACAACCATAAGGCACTGCAGGGAACCAAGTTGCATGAAAGTTAATTATCCAAGGTGGTCCCGCAATCCAAACCACAGTTTCACCGAGGGGTTATGTGTTAACGTCAGAAAAATTGTGGGATGAAAGGTGGGTTACTCCAAACCGCTACCGCATGACCCCACAATTGGAAAACATTAAGTGGTGTGACATAATGATGTCACCAAAGGTGATTGGGAATGTTCATAAATTAGCAGTTCAGAGGTGCAGATGCAAGATCCTTTGTTTGGAACTCAGACGCCTAAGGTTCCATAGTTAGTATTAGCCGTCGGATGCTGAGTAGACATGGATGGTTGATTCACCCTACTTTGCGAGTCCGGTAATCTAAACTCTGAGAGATTGTTGTGTGGTGCGTTGGAATCTTCCGAAGGCTCGAGTAAGCACCTAGTGATATAGCGCTTGGTCATGGCTCGTGATCGCATGGGTTGGGGACTGAGAGGAAGGGGATAGTGGCCGAAAATTATTGCAGAGTAGAGAAAAATCTCAGAAAGAAAATGAAATCTGAACATTTTTCTTAAATCAAATTGGCTTATGAATACTATGAGAATTGTTAAGGACTGATGACCTGACAAACTTTGGTTGACTGCACATTGTGTTTGCAGAGTTTAACGAGTGTCAGAACCGAACTGAATTGCCACTGAGAGTAGAGAAATGGAGGAGGCATATAATGCTTCCAGCTCAGAGAATGAAGTAAAAGGAATGGATGACCATTTGGGAGTTGAAGGACTGAACTCCAAGGGGCATGGAGAAAAGATAGATAAGGAAGGGCATATGATGAAAATCATTGAATGATTGCAGAAATATGCCCAGGCTCACCGAGCAGATAAAAAAAAGCTCATGAAAGCCAAGGATCGACAGGGAGAATTCAACTTAAAGCTGATGTAGAGTTTGGAGAGAATCGAAAAGAAGTTGGATAAGGAGAGTGACTCAAGCAAAACAGGGAGTCGTGGGATCCCTGAGAAGGAAGGAAGATCAAGGAGTGTTAGTAGACACCAGCATCACTCCCAAGGTCACTCCAAGAGGAGAGCACACAATAGTTCAATCCCATCTCCTACCAGAAATCACAAGAGATCTGGAGTGGATGAGCTGAAGGGAGAAATGAACAATATTAAGCCTCCTACGTTTGATGGAGAGCACAAGAAGGAGGAAGACGCCGAGACATGGTTTCTTGGCATGAGGAAATATTTCCAACTGTAGAATTATTCCTCTCATGCTGAAGGAAGAATTGCAATGTATCAACTGAAAGAAAAAACATCCATGTGGTGGGATCAACTGGTGCAGGTGCAGCACATTAAAGAGAAGGATATTACTTGGAAAGCATTCTAGAGGTATTTCGAAAATAAATACTTGACTAAAAGATATTATGACCGAAAGATGAAAGAGTTCTTTGAACTCAAGATGGGCAACATGACCATTGATGAATATGAGCGAAGGTTTTTGGAATTGTTGAAGTATGTTCTGTTCATCAAATATGAGAGTGTCAAGATTCAAAGGTATTTGAGTGGAATGCCACCTTCCATCGGTGGCAAGATCCAGTATGATGACCCTAAGACTATGGAAGAAAGTATAAGGATAGAAAAATGCTTATGTGAGCAACAAAGAGAAAAGCCTATTTTCCGGAAGGCTTGGGAAAACAAGAATAATTTCAAGATGGATCAGAGGAAGAAGGGAGCTAAGCCACACTTTTTCGGAAATTGTCCTCAAGGACAACCATCTTTTAGAGAGAATAGGAAGGTTGAAGTGGGTGGGAAAATCCCAAGACAGCCACCTATGGAATGTTGGGGTTGTAAAGGAAACCATAGGTACAAAGATTTCCCCCACAGAAATGACAAAGTGAGAGTTGTCCACAATGTTCAGCAGGCTGAAACAGTGGAGGACATGAGCAGCAGAATACCAAAAATCTACACAGCCCTGGACAACAAGCAAGTAGAATATCAGTCACACATGATTGAAGTGGAAGGTATGATCAACAACCATGCCTTTACTATTTTAATTGATTCAGGGGCTAGTCATAGTTATATAGATCCTAGAGTGGTGGAAAGTTTGCAATTGTTGAGAAGCAAACATGAAAAATCTTGGTTAGTGTAGCTGGCTACAGGAACCAAGAGAAAGGTTATGGAATTGGTTAAGTCTTGTCCAATGGACATGATTGGACTAAGCACAAGGGCTGAATTGAACATTATGCCTTTAGGTTCTTACGACTGTTTAGTTGGGATGGATTGGTTGGACTAGAACCATGCCATCTTGGACTATCGTAATAAGGCATTCACTTGTCTGGATGAGGAAGGAAATAAGAAAACAGTCCAACGAATTCCCAGAGTTGTTGCTATTAGAGAAATCTCAACAATGCAGCTGAAGAAGTGCTACAGGAAAGGATGTCAATTATTTGCAGCCCACTTGGAGGAAGCACCTAAGGATAAGGTGTCAAAGATCGAAGACCATGTAGTACTAAAGGAGTTTGAAGATGTATTACAGGAGATACCAGGACTACCCCCGAAGAGAGATATTGATTTTTCTGTAAACTTGATGCCTGAAGCAACTCCAGTATCAAAAGATCCTTACATAATGAGTACACCAGAGCTGAAAGAACTGCAATTCCAGCGTGAACAACTTTTGAAAAAGGGGTATATACGCCCAAGTGTATCACCTTGGGAAGCCCTAGTTTTGTTCGTGAATAAGAAGGATGGAACATTGAGATTGTGCATTGATTTCAGACAATTGAACAATGTGTCTGTAAATAACAAGTATCCTTTTCCAAGGATCGATGATCTCTTTGATCAGTTGAAGGATGCTAGGATATTTTTAAAAATCGATATCAGGTCAAGGTATCACCAGGTAAGAATAAAGGATGAATACATCAACAAGACTGCCTTCAGAACAAGGTATGGTCATTATGAATTCACAATGGTGCCATTTGGGTTGTCGAATTCACCAGTTGTTTTCATGTGTTTAATGAATGGTGTATTTAGGGAATATCTAGTCAAGTTTTTTATAGTATTTTTGGATGACATCCTGGTGTATTCCAAGTCGGAGGAAGAGCATGAACAACATCTGAGGATGGTGTTGCAAGTTCTAAGAGATCACCAATTGTATGCCAAGTTGAGCAAGTGCTCGTTTTATCAAAAGCAGATCCATTACTTGGGGCATATCATTTTAAAGGATGGGATAATTGTGGATCTTGAGAAGATAAAATCCATCAGAGAATGGTTAGCACCAAAGAATGTGACATAATTCAGATCTTTTATAGGTCTAGCTGGCTATTACAGAAGGTTCATTGCAGGGTTCTCAAGGATAGATCACCCTATCACTTCCTTGCAAAGGAAGGAGAAGAAGTTTCAGTGGACTGAAGAATGTGAGAGAAGCTTCCAGCAATTAAAGAAGATGTTAACCAGTGCTCCAATCCTAAGGATTGCATATCCGAATGAATATTTCATAGTGTGCACAAATGCATGCAAAGAAAGACTGGGAGGAGGCCTCAGCCAAAATGGATTTGTAATATGTTATGAATCCATGAAATTGAAAGAGCATGAAAAGAACTATGCAACTCATGATTTGGAGTTGGCAGCCATAGTGCACGCTCTAAAGAAATGGAGGCATTACCTCATGAGAAGGAGGTTTGAACTGAGGACAGACCATAACGGTCTGAGGTATTTGTTTGATCAACCAATCTTGAATGCTAGGCAGAGTAGGTAGTTGGAATTTCTTTGTGAGTACGACTTTGATATCAATCATATCAAAGGAAAAGAGAACAAAGTGGATGATGCACTCAGCATAAGAGTGCATGAACTACATGCTACAACCATTAACATGTACCAAACTGATATTAAGGGCAGAATTCTGGAAGATGCAAATGTAGATTTGTAGTACGTAGAGTTGGTAGCAAAGCTACAACAATGTAAGATGCTACAGAAAGTGGAAGAGTATAAGTTGGGAGTTGATGGAACACTCCTGTACAAAAACAAAGTTTATGTACCTAATGTCCAGGAATTGAAACTTATGATTTTGAAAGAAATGCATAATGTGCCTTATGCTGGGCACCCTGGATATCAGAAAATTGTGGCAACAGTCAAGAGACATTACTTTTGGCCAGGTATGAAGAGAGATATTTTTTAATACATCACCAGATGTATGGAGTGTCAGAAGGTTAAAGATGAGCACAAGCACCCAATAGGGTTGATGCAACCTTTACCCATCCCTGAGTGGAAGTGGGACGTAGTGACAATGGATTTCATCACAGGATTGCCCAGAACAGGCAAGCAACATGATTCAATCATGGTGGTGGTGGACAAGCTTATGAAAGTTGTCCATTTTATTTCATTGAAGAATACTCACAAAGCAACTAATGTTGTCGACATATTTATGAGGGAAATAGAATGATTGCACGGTGTTCCCAAGACAATTGTGTCTGACAGAGACCCGAAATTCACCTCAAAATTCTGGAAAGGGTTATTCAAGGGGTTCAGAACAAATCTGAACCTCAACACTGATTATCATCCTGAGTCTGATGGACAGACAGAGAGGGTGAAAATAGTAATAGAAGACACGCTAAGGATGTATGTGATGAACAAACCATCTAAATGGGAAGACTACTTACACTTGGTAGAATTCGCCTACAACAATGGGTATCGAGCATCATTGAAGATGAGCCCATTTGAATCACCAGAAAGTGAAACACTCCAATAAGTTGGGATAACCCAGCTGATAGAGCAGTGGTTGGGCCAGATTTTCTCAAGGAAATCGAAGAGAAAATGCTAAATATTAATCATAATTTGAAGGCTGCCTAAGATAGGCAGAAGAGTTATGCTGATAAGGACAGAACCCACCGAGAGTTTAAAGTGGGTGATCATGTTTTCTTGAAAGTGAAAGCCAACAAAATATCCCTGAAGTTGGGAAACTATTCGAAGTTGGCAGCCAAATTTTATGGGCCATTTGAAATCCTAGAAAGGATTGGACCAGTTTCATATATGCTTGCATTACCTGCATCCATGATTGTACATAATGTGTTTCACGTTTCATTTCTTAAGAAATATATACTTGATGTTTTTTTTGACATAAACGGTTATAGTTTATATTAGAGGGGTGGCAAAGCCACAGATTCAGTTACAAAATGGCCCCGAGTGTCTTCGGGCCTACATTCCTGATTACATTTTACTTTGAAGCTATACCTATGGAATTATCTAGCTCCCTTGCTGCTTAACGTACTGCTTATTTAATCTTTGGCTACAATACAAAATGCCAAAGTGCTAGTAGAGCCTGCTTACAATTACATTACAAAGAGAGATTACTTCTTGGCTTCCTGGTTCCAGTTGGTGTTCAGTTGGGCCATCTTGGCCTCTAGCTCTTCCATCCTCTCATCAAATTCTTTCTGTGGGTTTTTCATCTCTTTGTGGAGCTTGTCCAGCTTATCCGCAAAGCCAATTTTGGTCATGGTGATGTCAGATTTGAGTTGTTCCAGCCTGCGTCCAGCCTCCGTGTCCAAGTTCTCTAAAAAATATAACTGATGCTGGAGAAGTTGCTGCAAATTTTCTAGAGCCTTGTCCATTTCCTTCAGACGCTCCTCCGTGCTCAGCTTCCCTTTTGAAGAAGACACCATCTTCCTTCGATCTCTCACCGCGCGCGTCCTGCCTTGCTTACTCTGATGCTTCACCCTCTCTGGATTTCTAAATGTCTTGTAGATCTTTGCTTGAGCAGGAATGAGAGGGAATCGATCTCCCTTTATTTATTTCTCACTAGATTTCATTATTGCCTTTGGATTCTGGCCGTGGTCGCGCAGATATCTTGTCTCCAGCAGATCTAGGGCCCCATTCCTCATAGTACTGAGCATGGCCTTCCGTCCAACCAACACTTATGTCCCTGTCTGCCTTTGAGATTCGCCCGATTCTCCTGCTCCTGCGCGATCTAGCATTTGGAAGAGTGCCAGGGGATGGCGTGGGTTCATGGGATCTCCACATTATTCATAATTCCTTTTACTAACAGCACCCCAGCCTCCAATAACACGCCTTTGTTGGCTTCTTTATCAGCCATTCGGTTGAGATCCCTTAACACGTGATAGAATTGATAGGAGTTCAAATTCCTTAAGAGGAGGCAAATTTTATCAAGGATATTGTTGAGATTAGTGATTTGAGTTGTGGAGCGTTTGATCATGGCCTGTATAATTATTCTGGAATCGCCTATGATTGTCAAGTCCTGGATTCTGAGTTTGATTGCCAAATGCAAACCTTGCCAGAGAGCCAATGCCTCAGCTCTGTTATTGGACTCTATACCGAGTCTGATAGCAAATTGCATGACTATTTCTTCTTTGGGATTTTCAATGATGCCCCCTCCTCCAGCCTGGCCTGGGTTTCCTTTCGAGGCCCCATCAAAGAAGAGGATAGGCGTTTTAATATTACTTTTCCATTTGGAAAATTCATTTTTGCTTTTCCTGATCTCCCAGCTTTCTTGGATTGGATGACTTCCTTGTTTGCTTTCTAATCTTGGTATATTGAACTGGGTTATCCAACTCCCCTGTTCTTCGTCCACCTTGTGAAGCTTTACTGTGGAGCAAAGGTGAGCGGCTGATTCCCCCAGCATAGCTTGAATTTTAGTGGCAACTCTGACTTCACTTAATTGACTTTCTCTGAAGATTCTATGATTTCTCTCTAACCAGAGATTCCATAGGACAAACTTTGGAAGTAATCCCCATATCAAGAGAGTTTGGGTTCTTTTCTTGTCGGCAAAGGGGAACAAGGATTCCCATTAGAGGAGCAGACTTATTACATTAGGTGGGAAATTGGTTGCTAGTTGGGATCCTGTTACCTTCATCCAGACTTCTTTTGAATAGCTGCAGTTTAGGATAAGATGATCAGTTGTTTCTTCCTCATGGAGGAAAAAAGGGCATCTAAAGGGTCCTTCCCAGCCCCTTCGTCGGAGGTTCTCCCCTGTTTGGATACTTTTGTGCGCCAGGGTCCAAATGAAGAGGTCAATTTTTGGGAGGGAACGAAAATTCCAGACTGCTTTCCAAAGTGCCAGATTTGGCATTGCCGTGGGGACGGAGTTGAAGAGATGGTAACCCTCTGTTGCGGTGTAAGCCCGAGCGCTCCTGTCCCATCCTCGATCATCTTTACCTATCTTTTTTAGAGGGGATTTCCCTTGAAGACACTTCTTAAGAGATTCCCATTGACTGTCTAGAAAAGCTGGTCTATTTGGGACTGCCCACCCTTGCCAGAGGTGAGCCTTTCTTCTCCCCATACTAAAATGTCTGAGAGCATTAAGATGTTTTGACTGTCCATCCAGCTTTTGAGGCCTTGTAGTTCCTGGCGCTGATCTAGCGGTGGGTCGCCCATTATTGAGTCTGTCCAAATTCTTATTTTCCGACCATTTTTCGGCACCCAGGTTAGACGAGGGGTGAAGTGAGGGAGCGCCTTTTTGCATAGCACGAAGATAGGAGGGCTTTTAAACTCCTTACATGGGATTTCTAAGCTTCTGTCCCGAGACCCTCGAAAGTATTTCCTCCAGAGAGTGCGTTTACTTCAAGTGGCTTTGCCGGTGATCATTTTCCAGAGAAGCTTTGCCCCTAAGGCCAAATTTTGGATCCTTGTATTTTTAAAATTGAGACCTCCTTCCATGTAGGATTTTGTGGTTTTTTTCCAGCTAACCAGGTGCAGCTTTTTCTTTTCTTGCCTTCCTCCTTCCCACAAGAATCATCTCTGAAAAGCCTCAATTTTTTGAATGAATGTGGCTGGAGCTAACAGAAGTGGACATTAGTAGATGGGGAAACTAGACACCACGGCCTTTATCAGGACTGCCTTCCCTGCTAAGTTCAGCCAATTGGCCCCCCAAGAAGTAAATTTATTCTTGAGTTTTTTTGCAAGATGGCTCCAGTGGGAGGCTCTAGGGGCAGACTTAAAGATTGAAACTCCCAGTTACTTAAAGGCCTCCCAGTTTGTGTGCCCCTCCATCCCTAGAACTCTTGTTATTCTCAACATTTCATTTGGGGTAATGTTCCAGCCATAAATGTTACTTTTAGTCTGATTTATTTCGCTGTCGGACGCTGCTGCATAGGCGTCCAGTTCTTCCTTAAACTTTTTTGCTATTATTGGGCTTGCTCCTCCCAGAAGCAGCATATCATCCGCAAATTTTGCATGGTCGATGTCTTTCACCCCTTGTGCCATTCTTAGACCATGAAGATCTTTATTAATTTGGGAGTTTTCCAATTGATAGTTGAGAACTGAAGATTGAATTGCATAGAGCAATGGCGACAGAAGTCAGCCTTGCCTTAGGTCCTTGGAGGCTTTGAAAAAGGCAGTTACCTTCCCATTCACCAGAGGGGCGATCCATGGAGATCCAATGCAGGATTTTATGCAACTTATAAAATGTGAATCGAACCCAAACTTCCTCATAACTTCATATAGAAATTCATGTCTGACTCTGTCAAAAGCATTAGCGAGATCTAGTTTAATGACCATACCTTTTTCTTTACTTAACACGCTGGAGTGAATCACTTCTTGAACTAGGATGATGTTTTCGGTGATATGCCTCCCTTGAACAAAGCTGCCTTGATTTTCAGGAACGATGAGAGGGAGAGCTGCCTTGAGGCGATTGGCTATTACTTTGGCAAGGATTTTATAACTTGTATTGCATAAAGACATAGGTCTGAACCGGTTGAAGGAAATTGATCCTTTTTCTTTCGGGATGAGTGCCAGAAAGGAAGAGTTGGTGCTTCCTCCCAGCTTACTGGCCTGCTGTGACTTCTGAATCATTTTGGTTAGATCCTTTTTAAGAATTTCCCAGCACTGTTGATAGAATCTGGCAGTGAACCCATCCGGTCTCGGTGCTTTGTCTGGGTTCATCTGATCAAGGGCCTCCTTTATCTCTTGTTGCGATACCTCTCTTATCAACTTGCTATTGACGTCTTCATTTATTAGCGTTGGAATAACCGTGAAGGGGTACCCCTGCTGGTCCAAAGCCAAGTCGTTTGGGTCTCTGTATAGCTTCTCAAAGGCTTCATAAGCTTCTTGTTTAATGCCCTCTGGATCTGCAATTGTTTTGTTCTGGACTTGAACTTCCGTCACTGCCTTATATTGTTTCCTTGCTTTCGCTTGCTTGTGAAAGTAGGCTGTGTTACGATCTCCTTCTTTCAGCCATAAGCTTCTCGTCTTCTGCCTCCAATATTTTTCCTCCATTCTGCAGGCTTGGTGCCATTGCCTTTGAAGGCTGTCCTCATGTTGCAAAATTTCCGGAGTGATCTCCTTCTGTTCCATTTCCAACTGATGGGCCTCGAGTTGGCTCTGGGATGCTAGGCGCATTGCTATTGGGCTTGGTTGGCTCTTGGCCCATAACTTCAGAGCGACTTTCAGCCTTTTAATTTTTTCCTCCCTGACGTAGGATGTTGAGCCTTGAACTGTGGTGGCCCATACTTTTGTTACTAGCTCTGTGAAACCTTTGGCATTTATCCAGTTTGGGCTGAATCTGAAGGGGATGCGCCCTCTGACTTGGTATTTTTTGATTTCTAACTGTATCGGCTTATGATCAGAAGCACCGTGGGGCAGAATTTTTGCTTTTGCTTCAAGTCCTAGCAGCAGAAGGGAGCTTTGTACAAGGAATCTGTCTAGTCTGGCAGCGATGTGCCCGGGACCAATTCTCTTATTGGTCCACGTGTAGCGTCCTTTTACTGGTTTAATGTCAAGGAGGTCCCAGGCTGAGGCTAAGTCCTCTACCCATTCTCTGGCCGGATCTCTCACTATAGAGCCACCCATCTTCTCTTCCTGGGATAGAGTTACATTTAGATCTCCTCCAAGGATGATATTAGTGAGATTGTTTTGTTGGAGGTAGTCCTGTAAGGAATCCCAACAGTGTTTTTTTTCCCCCAAAAGCTGTGGAACATAAATATTAAAGATGCTTACCTGGAAGCCCATGTCTTTGTGGAGAAATCTGGTGTGAATCCAATGCATGCAGGTGTCAGAGCCGAGCATGTCTATTTTGGAGGCATTCCACATTGTGCAGAGCCCTCCTGAGGCACCCCTGGCATTTCCGGCAACTCCGAGGCTTCCTTTCCAAACATTCAACAAGGTTTTGAGCGCGTCATGCTGGCTCATTTTAGTCTCCTGGAGCAGTAGGATACTTTCTTTCGAGGTTTTGATTATATCTTTAAACGCTTCTTCCTTCTTTTTGCTGCCCATTCCCCTACAGTTCCAGGAGGTTATAATCATTGTAAACCTTGGGGGGAGGGATGGCCTCCTTGGGAGGCTTTGGCCTACTTCCGTGTGTGACGACCAGTCATTATATGTTTGATGGTGGGTTGCGACCCATTGAGCACATCTTTATAGGCTTCCTGGTTCCTCTCAGTGTTTTTTGATTTCCGACCTCTTCCCTTTTTCTTTGGGGTGGCCCATACCTCATTTGCTTCGTCTGAGTCGCTGCCTATAGAGACCTCCCCTTCCTCTATGTTCTGACTGCCTTCCTTCTTCTGGGGGGAGTTATTTTGTGTCCCTTCTTCTTCTGTTGGCTCATTCCCTTTGTCTTCAGGATTTTGATCTTCCTTTTCTCCCTCTTGAACTTCTTTACTTGGATCTTGTTCTCTTTCCTCCGCTTCTTTAGCTAGGATTCTGAAGTTGTTCTCCGTTTCTTTGGTTCCCAAGGATTTGGCTTTCTGTGGTTCTGTCTGCTCATTCCTTTGGCCTCTTGCTTTTGATCTCCCTTTCCGAGCATGCTGCCAACCTTCATCCCCTTCTTTTTCTGTGGAGGGGGGGGGGGGTTTGGACAGTTTCTTTGGAAATGGCCATATTCGTGGCAGCCTCTGCACTTGAACGAAAGTTGTTCGTAATCCAGCTTTTGGAAGTGTTGCCAGTTGCCGACCTTCAGCTTTATTGCCTCAGGTAGATCGACCTCCAGTTCAACCTCCACATAGATCCCCGCACAGGAATACTGGTCTCTTGTTTCTGCTCGGTCAATGTAGCGCCCAAGACCATTACCTATTGCCTGAAGCGAGGAGGGGTTCCAGCAGTGGATCGGCAAGTTGGGGAGTCTTACCCAGACCGGGACATCCTTGGGGACTTTTGAAGCAGGGTCAAAATTCGGGGTCCATCTGTTTAGGTATAGTCCTTGAGTGCCCATGAAGTAAGGGCCATTTCTGAAAATCAAGTCTCTGTCCTCCTGGGAGATAAATTCGAAGATAAAGTATCCTCGCTCGACCGCGTAGCATGTCACACTATTTTCTATCAGAGGTCTCCAGTTTCGCTGTATCCAGTTGTCTGTGGATCTGGTTGAGGGCCAGAGTCCCATAAACTGGATGATAAGCCCTCATTCAGAGAGGGATAGGGCGAATTTCATTGGGTATTCAGGAGGAAGGTCGATCTCTGGTATATCATTCAATTTCTTGACAAAGCTCGGAGCTTCTGTGACGGTCGACTTCTTGCTGCGGGCTTCTACCAGGCGTCGAAAAGAGGCGGAGGGGGAAGGAGGGGGTGGCAACTCCCCTCCTTGGGCTGCCATGGAGGCACACTCAATAACCCTAACGTAACCAGAGCTAGGTCAGGGGCGCGTGCGCGATTCTCACTCTCCTTCTTTATTGAAATACATACTTGATGTTAATCATGTCATTGATTGGAATTTGATTCAGGTGGAGCAAGAAGGCATCTTGCAAGTGCATCATGTGCGCATATTGGACCGGAAGAGGAAAAAGCTCCAGAATCGATCCATAGGGCTTGTAAAGGTCCAATGGACTTGGTACGGTCCTTAGGACGTGACTTGGGAACATGCGGATGTTATGCGGGTAGAATACCCACGTCTTTTTGAAGATTTTGAAAATCTTGGTGATGTTGTGTAAAGAGTTGCACTGAGGACAGTGAAAAAATAAGGGGAGGGAATTGTAATACCCCAAGGATGTGCCTTGGTTATAATATGTATTGTAATTATGTTTATAAGCTGGTGAGCCAAGTGTATATAAGCTGGTGGGCTTATGTGTTTAATTAGGCTGAAGAGCCTAGGTGTTAAAGGCCAGGAGCCTGATTTTTGTATATGTAATTATGCAGATCATTAATAAAATAAAAACATCGTTGCTTGTCGATCGGCCACGAAGAAAGAGTGATGGGGGACTAAGCTTCCACAAGGTTGGGTAAGGGAGGAGGCTAAGTGTGTGGGCCTAGGGTCTAAGCTAGGGGGCTTACCTCTAAAGGGAATAATAATTTATTATTATTTTCTAAAGGCTAAGGTGGACAATTGACCAAGTGTTGTCCTACGTTCGTTGAAAAGGAACGTATGTTAAGTGGAACTCAAGCGGCTCCAGGAAGACAAGTGTCGACTTGAGCGCATGCAGTTAAAACTGATGAGTCAACTCGTGTTGGGGGATTGTTCTACCATTCTTCCATCCTCTGTCTGAACCATTTTGGCCTCTGCGTTTGCATCTGCATACACATGCACAATGAAGGAAACCTGCACGGGAAGGTTGTTCGTCCTGTCCATTCTCCCATCCTCCGCTTGAACCCGATACCTCCATCATCGACCTCTGTGTTTTGTTCTCTGGTCACGCATCCTGAACCCAGGGAGAACTGCAGACTAATCCGCGTCTTCTGTGAAGCCCGAGCATCCTGTAATTGTCTGTGTCGTGTGTGTCATAACTATTGGTTATTGTGGCCATGCAGTTCCTTGGCTGAGTGTGGCTTGCTGCCACCGTATGTTCCTTTTTGAGCCTTACTATTGTCCTCCTTGTGTGGTAACAAAGTTGAAGAAGCAGACTGTCAGGCATGTATGCAACAATGTCTCCAGGTGAGGGAGGTGGTTGTGGTTGAAGAGGCAGGTTGCCAGGCTTGTGGGCAACTCTCTCCAGGTGAGAGAGTGTGTTGTGGAAGTGAGTTTTCCTGGAAGGAGTCTCGTAGCTTCTACAGAGCTATGAGAATTCTGGTCCGGCCTATTGTTGAATCCCAAGGCAAGGGAGGTGAAGCAGTTGATGGATTGTGTGACAGTGAAGGTGTATACTGCTAGGGTGGGACATGCATGTGGGGAATGAGAGTCTGTGAGCAGTGGGAATAAGTGGCTTCTGGGAGAGAATCCTTCCTCATAAACTGTGTGTCTTCCTGTTGAAATTGCCTAGCCTAGGATTCCCTTGCCCGGTGGAGCTTAGTCCCAGCTCGGGGGTGACCTACTGCTGAGAGTGATGAGCAGTGTGGTCTAAGGCTAGGAGGTTCGTGGAAGGTCTGCATGCAGTTGATGGTGTTACTCCAATTGAAAAGATATGTATCATTATGTGCTTAATTTATACGTTATGCGTGTTTGTGCTATTGATGCTTGAATGTGATCATGTGTTTCGTTGCATTTGAATTTACTGTTAATCTTGTTTGAATCTGAATGGTAACAATAACTCTGTGTTATTTGTTTAATTTCAATTAAAATCCATCTTATATATATAAGTGTATATTCCGTAGTGGTAGCATTACCCGGTCTCTTTGTTGGTCGGGGATGCTACAGTTTGGTCTCAGAGCTAAGTACAACGTATGAGTAGTGGCATTGCCTCGATGGTGGAGTTGTAGGCTGGGGAATGTTACAGATCCCACCACATTGATGATTTTCCTTTTAGTTGATAGATAGAAACCCTCCCTTCTGCCTGTGCAAAATAATTATGCAACTGGAAGTACTTCCTCATACCCAGTAGTTAGGTCTCTACATCTTCATCCTTCTTGTTCTCACCATCAAAGGTAGGAGGCTTGATCTTATTCATTTCTCCTTGTAGTTGTCCACGCCAATCTTTCTCTTATGTTTTCTAACATGAGATGGACTTGAGTTACTGCACGCTTTCCTAAATGAATGCTTTGGTGAGTGGGGGTAATGCCTATCAACACTTCTTGTTCATCTTATTTTCTCATCATGAGACCTGCAACTTCTTGACCTGCTTGACTTTGTTTCCTTATCCATTTTCTTTTCTACTATGTCCAAGCTTTGCATCAACTTGATATTGAAGTCATCTTGTTGCTTCTTGGCTTTCATAAGTCTCTCATAATCATCTTTATAACCTTGGACATCTTTTTGCAGTCCCTTTATGGTTTCTACCAAGTTTATATGCTCCTCCTTGGATTATGTACCATCAGCAACCAAACCGACATACAAATCCATGAATTCATCATCATGATTGTAACATCTTTGCGTATCTTCCATGCTTTTTGACTTTTTGCACTGATTTTTTCTTGTTCTAATTGCTGCTAATTCTGCAAAATGTGGAAGCAGTAAGATTTGTTAAATGAATTCATGAGACAATTTCATGAAAACTCTACACCATTTTGTTAGAATCCTTTCTTCTAAATACCATACTCACACGGGTATTCAACACATACCAATGCAGATATCAATATTTAACATAAATATTGCGTATAAGTATTAAGCACGCACCACAATTTTTTCTCTGTGCGGCCCCAATTTTTAGTGTGCACACCCGTGCACCATTATTTACTACGTTTTCCAGCGTCGCACCCTGCAATGTCCAAAATTTAGTGTGCACACTTTTGTATTCTTATTTTAGGTGCACCATGGTCGCGTTGTAATTCCAAATTCGACCACTTACCAGTCTGAATTTTTCCTTAAGTAGAAAATCGACCCATGTAGACTCAATGTTGAAATCAGAGCTCTGATATCATACTATAATATTACCCATATTACTACTGAACAATGATACTCCAAAATCTAGTGCGCAGATTCTACTCTATAACATTCATCTGTGCAATAATACTTGAAGTAACTCACTCAATGATCAGAATTTGGACCAGGGGTCAAATTTTAGCCCAAAAATGAAATTGTTCAGAATCACTTCAAAACAAATGGGTGCCTAGGCCTCGTCATCACGAACCCAATGCACTTCGAACGGGTTCAAACGAACATCAGATGAGTGAGATATCACATTCTGTTCGATTTGCCAAACAGGCAAAAAATTTGCTGACTGTACAATCCGTACAGGTGATGACATGGCAGGTGCTGATTGGACATGCTGATGTGGCAGGGACATAAAGTATGACATGGAATGATGCTGATGTGGCAAGCATTTAATTGGCAGACACGTGGACATATGGGGTTAGGACATGTGGCATAATGTTGTCAAATTGTATGGTGCTACGTGGCCCAGGCGTGGGCTACCACGTGGCACCTTGGTTTGGTATGTTAAATTTTTATGGAGTCTATGGGGATTGAACCCCAAATCTCTCCCCACAATGAAAATCTTTGGCAATGGCTGCCCAACCGGTGCGCCACCATTTAGTACTTAATACATATATGTTTCAATATATATTTAAAGTTGTACTTTGGTGTAAGTCGCGTGGGGTCCGGGTTGGGGCTTAGCTCCAGCCCTCGGTTATGTGCGCCATACACATACAACCATACCTCCCCTAATTCACATGCATTTTCAAAACGGTTAAGCCACGCGCCTGGACACTTGGTGCATCTATATTTGACCGTTAAAACGAAGCCCCGAAATTGCACTGGGACGTGGCCACATGGCCCCCATACGCCCAACACCTCCATGATTCGGGGGCTTAGTTCGCTAACGGTGTGACAATTTGGTGTGTTTTGCAGGCATGTGCATGTGTGCTGGGTTTAGGCATGGGAAACACCCAGAAGCCAGGTTACTCACATAGCAAGTGCGTTTTGGCGAACCATAGACAACAAGCTTGAAGGAGGAAAATGGCAGGAGGCCTATCTTCTTCATTTTTTGGCCAAATAAGGTGCCAAAAAAGCCCAGCTAGAGGTTTTTGGATGTTCTGAATCCATTGGTACTATTTTTAAATCCATCTGGAGACTTCTTTTTCAATTTTTACACCATTGAAGTTTCAGGGAGCTTAGGGCCACCATTGATGGAGGCCATGCTCAGATGAGCCCAAGTCTATTTTCTGTGACTGAATAGTCATTTTTGACTAATTGTTATGCTCTGAACACATTGGGATAGGTTTCAAAGGTATTTGAGGACTTTTACAGGTATTTTTTCCACAAGGAAGCTAAGGGGAGGTCAAGGCCACATGTAGAAGAGGTCATGCCCGGATGAGCCATGGTCCGTTTTCAGAGTTCTATTAGTCATTTTTGGGGTTTTTATGTATTATGAACCCAATGGTACAGTCAATAAATCCATTAGAGTTGAGAAGTAGCTTGTACAATAATATTTGACAAACTAATCCCAGAGATCCTAGTCCATTGATGGAGGCTCAAGGAGATGTAGCCCAATTGGGGGTGAACTCCTTTATCATGTTGTTATTGTTGTGAGTTGCTAGTTATTGTTTTCTGCACTTTATGTTGTTGTTGTATTCTTTAAACAACATATTTAACCTTTCAATAAACTCACACATAAAAACCTAAAAGATGCATAAACTTGACACATAATTTCTCTTGCACAACTAAGACATTGAGCAAGGTCCTGAAGTTTATTTTAATGGAGTAGAGGGTGCTTGCATAGAAAAACAAGTCAACCCCCTATTTTCAGATCAGGTGGTATCAGAGCATAGTTTTTCTCATGTGATTGTCATTGATAGCTAGAGATTTGGTTGTTGGTATTATTGTGCAAGTTTTGTGTTGAAGTTTGATATCTTGCAAAGATGGAGGAAGATTCAAATAGTAAGAGTTCTCATACATCTTCATTAGCCAAGTTATTTGAAAAAGAGATGTTGGGGGATTTTCTAACCATGAGAGATGTGGTGCAAGAGATGTGGGAAGATAGAAAGGAGAGCATTTTCCTTCACGAGCAGTTGATGGCCATGGAGGAGAAGCACCAGCTTCTTGAAAAGTTGCATGAGATGGAGACTCAACTCCATGAGGCAAAGGAAACCCTTACCAAGTACATGCATGAACATGAGGAATGTAATGTTGGTTTTTCTTCAAATTCCTCTCAAGATGAATGCTTTGGTGTTTTTGAAAATCACATTAGAGGAATAGGGTCCAAGTTATTGTTAAAAATGGGCTATGAAGGTAGAGGTTTAGGAAAGCATGCACAAGGCATTGTTGAGCCTATTGTTGTTGATGAGAGGCCCAAGTATAGGGGTCTTGGATATGAACAAAAAGATGGAGCAAATTCCAAAGTTGAGGAGACAAGGGAAAAAGTTCCAAGAACAACTTTTGTTGCAAGTTCAATCCCTCAAGCATGCAAAGTGTGTGTTCAAGATGAATACACATGTGTGAAACAAGAGAGTTGTAATGGCCATGAGGACAAGAACATATTTGTTGGTCTTCAAAAGAGATCTAGTAACTCTTCAAATTCACCTCCTCAAGAAGGCGATAAAGGTGAATGTTTAAGGACTTTTGTTTCAAGTTCAATCCCTCAAGCATGCAAAGTATGTGTTCAAGATGAATGCAAATGTGTGAAACAAGAGAGTTGTGACAGCCATGAGGACAAGAATAATGTTGTTGGTCTTCAAAGGAGAGTTGGTAACTCTTCAAATTCACCTCCTCAAGAAGGCGATAAAGGTGAATGTTCAAGGTATATTTCTGCCTATAATTCAATTGCTTTTGATTATGTTAAGCATGGTAAATTTTCATGTAAAAATGGGAGAAAAAGTCCATGTACATATTGTGGTTTAGATAACCATCATGTTTCAAGATGTTGGAAAAGATTGACCACATTTAGGAAACTTTCCAAGCAAAGGCAACTTGAAAAGAAGATGCAAAAGATTTGCACTCACTGCCAGAAGAGAGGTCATCTCATTGACCAATGTTGGACATTGCATCCAACCATCCATTCAGAGCACAAGAAGCAGATGGATAAAGAGACTAGCAAGAATGGAAGAGGATATTCCATCATCGATGTGAGTCAAGATGATTCACAAGAAAAGGATTTTCAGTAGGAAAAGTCACCATTGAATTGGCTTGGTAAGAAATGGTTAGATTTCTTGAACAAGTAAGGCTTGCATTTTTTTTGTTTGTAGATGAACGTTTCATCCTTATGTATGCATTTATGTTGAAAGCATGACAAGTTGCAACAGTTTATCATCACTTGTATGATGCAAGTTTGCATGTGAAGGCATTCTTGTTGTTGCACAACTTCGTCGGGAGGGTGTAAAAGATGGGTATGATACTCACTTGTTGCAACCATTTATCTTTTTCATTTTCAACTCTTATGTACCCACATGTTTTTGGGTTTATGTACTTATGTTTGTACTTGAAGGAGAGTTGAAGAGTATGCACATGCTTGAGATTTTGTATGTGTGTAAACAGTGAACTTGATGATAGTTTCATTATAAGTGACTCGTGAATGTAACATGGTTGTGTATCATGAATGTCGACTTGTCATTGGAAATGTCGATATGTTTCAATTGAGTCTCGACTTGTGTCGATGTTGTCTTGACGACTATGTTGTGTCGATCATGTTTTTCGACTTATGTTTAGTCGATGGTATTTGTTGGATTGTAAGTCAATATTGAATACACCAAGATGCAGGAAAACGCCATGTACTTTGAGGAAGTACAATATGCAACCGATTTCTTGAAGAGAAAAAGACTTGGTTGACATTATTTTCAGTCTTGTATAAAAATTGTTTTTAAGATTGATGGTTTTCTTGGTTTGTGACAAGATGTCGCAGGAAAGTTTTTTTGCAGCCATTGTAGAGCAGATTGTGTTGACGCTAAAGATTTCACAAGAGGGACTTGATTCTCAGTGGGAAGGTTGTTAGTCTTCTAAGCACAAAGAGAATAGTGGGTCAGCAACAGCCATAGAACAGTGGTTGAGGGACATAGTCGGTTGCAGTGCAAGGCATGTCAAGGTACCCAGGTGATGGCCAAAAAGACTTTTCAAGTAGAATCAGTTGATAGAACTTGGAAGTAGAAGAGTATTGAAGCCCAGGTAGATAAACATCATCTTTTGTGGGTCCAAAATCCTTTCACTGGGAAGGTGTGATCAGAATTTGGACCAGGGGTCAAATTTTAGCCCAAAAATGAAATGTTCAGAATCGCTTCAAAATGAACGGGTGCGTAGCCCTTGTTGTCACAAACCTAATGCACTTCAAGAGGGTTCAAACAGACATCATATGAGTGAGATATCGTGTTCTGTTTGATTTGCCAAACATGCAAAAAAATTGTTGACTGTACAGTCCGTACAGGTGATGACGTGGCAGGTGATGATTGGACATGCTGACGTGGCAGGGTCGTACAGTCTGACGTGAAATGATGCTGACATGGAAAGAATTTAAGTGGTAGACACATGGACATATGGGGTTAGGACACATGGCATAATGTTGTCAAATGGTATGGTGCCACATGGCCCAGGCGTGGGCTGCCACGTGGCACCTTGGTTTGGTATGTTAAAATTTTATGGAGTCTGTGGGGATCGAACCCCAGACCTCTCCCCACAATAAAAATCTTTGGCAAGGGACGCCCAACCAGTGCGCCACCATTTAGTACTTAATACATATATGTTTCAATATATATTTAAAGTTGTACTTTGGTGTAAGTCGCGTGGGGTTCGCGTTGGGGCTTAGCCCCAGCCCTCTATTATGTGTGCCATACACATACAACCATACCTACCCTAATTTGCACGCATTTTAAAAACTATTAAGCTGTGTGCCTGGACACTTGGCACATCCATATTTGACCATTGAAATGGAGCCCCAAAATTGCGCTGGGACGTGGCCACATGGCCCCCATACGCCGAACACCTCCGTGATTCGGGGGCTTAGTTCGCTAATGGTGCAAAAATTTGGTGCATTTTGTGGGCATGCACGTGTGTGTTGGGTTTAGGCATGAGAAACACCCAGAATCCAGGTTACTCACACAAGAGGTGCGTTTTGGCGAAGCAGAGACAACAAGCTCGAAGGAGGAAAATGGCAGGAGGCATATCTTCTTCATTTTTTGGCCAAATGAGGTGCTGAAAAATCCTAGCTAGGGGTTTTTGGATGTTCTGAATCCATTGTTACTATTTTCAAATCCATTTGGAGACTTATTTTGTAGGTTTTACACCATTGAAGTTTCAGGGAGCTCTAGGGAGCTTAGGGCCACCATTGAAGGAGGCCATGCTCAAATGAGCCTAAGTCTATTTTTTGTGACTAAATAGTCATTTTTGACTAATTGTTATGCTATGAACACATTGGGATAGGTTTAAGAGGCATTTTCGGACTTTTATAGGTGTTTTTTCCACAAGGAATCTCAGGGAAGCTCAAGGCCACATGTAGAAGAGGTCATGCCCGGACGAGCCATGGTCCGTTTTTAGAGTTATATTAGTCATTTTTGGGGTTTTTATGTATTTTGAACCCAATGGTATAGTCAGTAAATCCATTGAAGTTGAGCAGTAGCTTGTAAAAGAATATTTGACAAACTAATCCCAGAGAGCCTAGTCCATTGATGGAGGCTCAAGGACATGTAGCCCTATTGGGGTGAACTCCTTTATCATGTTGTTATTGTTGTGAGTTGTTAGTTATTATTTGTTGAACTTTATGTTGTTGTTGTATTCTTTAAACAACATATTTAACCTTTCAAGAACCTCACACATAAACACCTAAAAGATGCATAAACTTGACACATAATTTCTCTTGCACAACTAAGACATTGAGCAAGGTCCTGAAGTTTATTTTAATGGAGTAGAGGGTGCTTGC
>JZKD02S1684631.1:32763-46717 GCA_000966675.3 Picea glauca | reverse complement strand
CCCATGCATTTACTCTAGTGCACACAACATTGTGAAATATGTGCACCCTTCCTTTATTTTGCACCATGGGCAATTACCCAAGTGTGCGCAACACTATGAAATGTGTGCACCCTTTCTTTTATAACAATCATTCACGCACTACTCAGGTGCGCGTAAAACCAAAACTTGGTGCCAATGACTCACCAACGTAAATGTACAACTACATTTATAATTGGTACCAACGACTCACTAGCCTATATGTACAATTTTCAATGGGGTTCGGATTAGGAACATTACATGTACATCTGGATCAGATTATGAATTCAGATCTGAATGACATGGATAATCATCTATGAGATATGCTTCAAAAGGAGGTAGAGAAGTTGTTGCAGGTTGCTCCTGGAATGCATGCATGGGGCCTTCTTCAAATTTGACACTTTTTCAATGATCAACTTTTATGTTGAAGGATCCAATAGTCTATACCCCTTTACACCTTCTAGATAACCCACAAAAATACATTCTTTGCTCTGGGGTTCTAAAGCTTTCCTCTTTTATGAAGGGATGTGGGCCCATGCATGAGATCCAAAGATGCAAAAATGTGTGACTTCTAGTTTCTTATCGCTCAAGGCTTCAAACAATGTCATTCCTTTTAGGCATTTGTGAGGTACTTCGTGATAGCTTTACATCTACAATACCCATAGAAAAGAGTCTATAACTGGATCTCTATTGGCGAATTTCTCCTTCACTACCTCGAATGGAATCTCAACTAATACAGGTGCAGTTAGGCGCTAATCCCTTTCTCCTTTCACATGACCAAACACCTGATCCACGAGCTTATGTCTTTTATCTGTGTCGGAAAGTTAAACCTTGACCAAAATACTAGGCGAAAGATTTAACAATCGTCAATCTAATCTTTAGATTTACGGACAGATTTCTTCTACGCAGTCAAGGTAATATTTTGGGGTTCAAGAGATTTGGAACACTCCGATGATCCACTATGCATTACTTTTAATCGTGACCAATGATTCCTTACCAAACAGATGATCGAATCTCAATTTCATAGGATATGTGTGGGCAAATCTATAATCAATCATCATTGTTGATTGATATTCCAATGTATTGTGGTGATCCTTTATCAGACTCATTCAACATTTCATCATCGTAATTGATCGTCACTGGATGGACGATCAAGATCTCGCTTCTAAATGTTGTGGTCATAGTGGAATTTGAAGTAAGACTCTGAATTGGCTTCACGGTGGACAATTCTGATTGGTCCTCAGAAAGTTTTCTTTGGGATTAAAGCTGGAAGAAGATTCATAAATGTTGGATATGATAGATGGCTTCAATATTATTGCGATTTTCTCAAATGAACGGTGTGGATTCCACCTCGAAGTATTGATTCGGGGTTAAGGTTGGAGAAAGACTCTGATGAACAACTTAGACTTATTCCAGATCTGTTCCGATGAACGGTCTTGATCTGTCGCCGGAATGTTATAGCCAGACTCTAATGACATTCTAATTAATGGTGGATTTTCCTAGAAGGGATCGTTTGATGAACGACCGGATTTCGCTCTCGGTGAAGTGGTGTCGAAGTTAAAGTTTAGATGGAGACTCTGATAAAAGGACTTTGAAACACCCCCAATCTCTTATATCAGGTTCTGATAGGAGATCAATGAGAGTCATTGATATAATTTGGATCAACCCCTAGACTTAATCGTAGTCGTCGTATTCTAAAGTTCTGCAACTCACAATTTTTCACACAGTTGGACTCCAATCTTGTGTTCGATCCCTGGAATCATGATCTGCTACCACTCTGATCACAAGATATATATTCATTCAAAACACACACACACATAAGACATGGTTTTAGAACACAAATCTCCTATTTAGAATATGGAAGGAATAAATTTACAGCAAGAATGCTTTGTTCCTTCTTAGTCTCTTTGACTTCTGGAAACCCACACAATCTCACCACTTTGCACACTTTCTAACCTCTCCTAATACAACAATAATCAATAAAAACTTAGAGCTCTCGGGTAGCTCACAACAAAATCATGAGCTATCCAAAACCAATTCCAAATCTAGAATTTTGTTCCTAAATATTAGCCATAAAATCAATAATATCAATAATAATCTAAACTATCAAATAGTAAAATATTTGCTAAGATATATTCTAGAAATATCTAGCTATTATAAAATAAAATAAAAGATTAGAGAACCAACTCCCTTGGTAAATTTTTTGTAACCACTTGGGTCAATCTAGAAATTTACTTGGCAGATGCTCCTACATCAGACTCTCAGGGAAGAAAATAATTGTTCATGAGATCTTCAACATATATGCCATACTTGAAAATTTTTGTTGTTGTCATCCAAATAGCATCTTCCTCTGGTTGATTCTTCCACTTATCAAATACTAGAAGTAGTCTTTACCTATTGTCCTTCTTGCCACTTTCTTATCCAACATTGCTTCAATCTCTCTATGAACTACCTTAGGTAATTGTTCTTTCCATCCAATTGTCTGATCTTCCTCACTTACAGGTTCATATGTAGAAACACCTTTTGTTTCCTTGAAGGGATACAAATATGCCACATTGAATATTGGAGAAATTTCAATATCAGTTGGAAGTTCAATCTCATAAGAGTTAGCAAAAAAATTCCTCAATATTTAGCAAGGTCCAATCTTTTTCAACTTTAATTTGTTGTAAATCCCCACTGAAAATGTCTCTTTCCTCAAGTATGCCATGAACAAATCACCAACCTAAAAATCCACTTGTGTCCTTTTCATGCCTGGCCTCTGTTTATATTTACCACTACTCTCTTGCAACCTTTGATTGACACTTTCTTGCGACTCTTGCATGTTTACTACAAAATCCTCACCATCAATACTTCTTAATTCTTGTTTTCCCATATTCCTTAGCTCATATACTCCTTTTGGATGCATTGCATACATAATATGGAATGGACTCATTCATGTGCTTTTATTTGGTGAGTCATTATGTGCAAATTTAGCTTGAGCAAGCATCTAGTCCTATTGTTTAGGATTTTCATTCACAACACTCCTCAAAATATTCCCCAAACTTCTATTCACTACCTCTTTTTTCCCATCAGTCTGTGGGTGATAGGTTGAGCTAAAACTAAGATCAGTACCCATTTTCTTTCACAAGGTTCTCCAAAAATGAACTCCAAATTTTGTATTATGATCTGAAACAATGATTATGGGTAAACCATTCAGTCTCACTATTTCTAAAAAAAATAGATTGGCAATATTAGTTGCATCACTAGTCTTCCTACAAGCAACAAAATGAGCCATTTTTTAAAATCTGTCTACCACAACATAAATAGAGTTATTCATTCTTTGTGTCTTTGGTAGTCCCAGTACAAAATCCATGTTGATCGAATCCCATGGTTTGTTTGGAATAGGTAGTGGTTGATACAGTCCTGTGTTCTGACTCCTCCCCTTAGCATGTTGACAAATTCTACACTTTTCCACAAATTTATTCACCTGATTATGCATACCTGGCCAATAATAGAAAGAATTTACATGTGCAACAGTATTTTCTTGACCAAAATGTCCTCACAGTGCTGCATTGTTCTTTTATTTAATCATATTCTCCCTCATTTAACACTTAGGTATGCATAGTTTATTGTTCTTGAACAACAACCCTTCCTGTAACATAAAGTCCAACCACTGGTTTCTATTGCTAGCAACTGGGATTTCACAAGCTACATGAGCATCCTTGAAATCTGCATCATCCTTATACATTTCTTTTAAACCATCAAAACCTAAAATGTTGACTTGAAGTTCTTGTAAAATCAAATTAATTCTACTTGATCCATCAACAACTTTATTAGTCTTACCACTTGTGTGTTTAATCACAAAGGTAAAATTCTGCAGAAATTCAAACCACTTGGCATGTCTTCGGTTCAACTTTGGTTGACTACTTATAAATCGTAATGCATGATTTTTAGTGTATAGGAAAAACTCCTTGGGAATGAGGTAATGTCTCCACTTCTTAAGTGTTTGGACAATTGCATAAAATTCCTTGTCATAAGTGGAATACTTATGTTTTGGTTTATTTAATTTCTCACTAAAATATGCAATTGATCTTTGCTCCCAACTCAAGACAACTTCTATTGCAGTCCCACTAGCATCAATCTCAACTTGAAAGAATTTATCAAAACTTCGAAAATCCAATATAGGCTTCTCAATAATTTTTTTCTTCAATAATTTAAAATTTCTATCAACTGCTTCTATCCACTTAAATGGTTGTTTTTTTTCTTTGATAGTTTCTACAATAGGTGCACATATATGATTGAAACCTCTAATGAATTTTCTATAAAAACTTGCAAGTCCATGGAAACTTCTTACCTCAAATGTATTTCTTGGGGTTGGTCAATTCACAATTGCTTTAACATTTTATGGGTCCATATTCAAACCTTCTTCAGATACTACAAACCCCAAATATATCATCTCCCTTTTCATAAATATGTATTTCTTCAAATTTATCAACAATTTTCCCTTCTATAGGGTTCTCAAAACCATCTTAAGACATCTTAAATGTTCCTCCTTTGTCTGGCTGTAAATCAGAATGTCATCTAGATAATCTATCACAAACTTTCCAATAAATTTCTTTAAGACCTCATTCATCAACCTCATAAATGTACCAGGAACATTTTTGAGCCCAAAAGGCAACACCAACGATTCATACAATAAACTATTAGTTTTAAAAACAGTCTTCAATTCATCCCCTTCTCTTATCCTAATTTGATGGTATCCACTTTTTAAATCAATTTTTGAAAAATCTTTTGTCCCACTTAAGCAATCCATCAAATCATCTATTCTAGGTAATGCAAATATATATCTTATGGTAATTTTGTTTATGGCCCTGGAATCAGTGTGCATGCGCCATCCACCATCCTTCTTTGGGTTGAGCATTGTTGGTACAACACATGGACTCAGACTCTCCTTCACCAAACCTTTACCTTACAACTCCTGTACCTGCCTCTTTATCTCTTCATTATCTTGAGGGGTCAGCTTGTATGTTGCTTTGTTGGGCAAACTTTCTCCATGTATAAAATCAATATGGTGACTAATACTTCTCACACGGGGTAAAGCATTTGGTAATTCATCTACTATGATATCAACAAATTCGTCAAGCATACCTTTAACTTCAGTGGGAAAACAATCCAGATTTGTAGTAGTGAGTATTACCTTTGGCTTACCAACAAGATCAAAATGTACCTAATTTTTCTTCTTAACTTCTTGCAATAGCTCTTTCTCGCTCATTAGCAATACACTAGGTATAGGTTCTTCTTTGAATGATTCATCCTTCAAGGGAAACAATGCATGCTTATGTCCATATTTCTCTGGGGAATAAGTGTTTCTCCTTCCATCATGAATGGATTTCATTTCATACTTCCATGGTTTTCCTAACAAAATATGGCAGACATCCATGGGAATTATATCACTTAACACCTCATCCTTGTAAGTATCAATTTGAAATTCCACCTTACACTGCCCATTCACCAAGAGTTGATGTCATTTATGCAACCAAGACACTTTGTAGGGAGTGGGATGTGTCATCCTCTTCAATCCCATCTTCTCTACCATATTTGTGGAAACCAAATTATCTGTACTTCCACTATCAATGACAACTTTGCAACACTTCCCCTTTGACTTACATACAGTCCTAAACATAATTTTTCTTTGTGTTGTCTCACTTATCTATTTCTCTGATTTTATCAAGATCCTTTTCAACATTAAAGATTCCCCTACCTTAGGTGTTTCTTTCTTTTCCATAGTATTAATTATTTCTTCCATGGCCTCCACAAAATTTGCACTTCTCTGATTTGTGATTTATTTTTAGGACAATACCAAGACACGTGTCATATCTTTCCACAAGTGTAGCATCTAATTTCTCTTCCTCATCTACCTATGCCTCTAGATCCAAATCTCATACCTCTGAATTCTCCTCCTCTTGATCGTTGATTACTTGAGCTTGAGCTACCTCCATCTTTTGGAGTTTGGAATTTTCCTCTGTCACTGGATTGTCCCTTGCCTCTTGTTGGACCTCTTCCTTTGGTTTTCTGGCTATGTTTTCTAGCTATCTTCTCTTATGTTTTCAAAGCCACCTGATAAGCATCTTTTATAGTCCTCGAGGTCAGGAAACTAATTTCATCCTGGATGTCCTATCTTAAACCATTGATGTACCTTGCAACTTTCTCAGCATCATTCTCCACATGCCCTGCCCTGATGTTTAACATGTAGAATTATTCAATATACTCTTTTACTGGCATAGTTTTTTGCTGTTCTGCAATTTTTTGAATGGGTTCAATTAACAATCTTTGGGTTTAAAATTGGATTTAAATTTAGCCACCATCTCGCCCAAATCCTGATATTTGTTTTTCCTTTCTTCCTTTTGTCAGCCTACAATTCATCCCACCATAAGGCTACATGTCATTTCATCTTAGTCATTGCATGCTTAACCTTCTTTTCTTCATCTATGTCCTTGTAGTCAAAGTATTTGTCCATTGCATTGATCCAATCAAGAAATTCCTCGACATTGAAGTTTCCCTCATACATTGGGACCTCCATTTTTGGCATGGCTCCAACCTTTCTAACCATCCTCAACAACTGCTCTTCAGTTGTTTCACCTCCTGGTGCTTCTCCTTCTTCTTCAGACCTGGTGTCTTCATCTTCACTAACATCACCTATGTCAGGTTCTTGCCACTGAGATACTTCCATGGCTTTCATTCTAGCCTGGACTCTCCTCAATTCATTTTTCAGCTCTGTAACTACTACATTTTCTTGCCCACCTCTTCTAGGTGGCATGGCTACTAAAAACAACTTCTTCTAGAGCTATGATACCACAAATGATAGCTTTACGGATACAATACCCAAAGAACAAATTCTATAACTAGATCTCTATTAAAGAATTTATTTTTCAATGCCTCGAATCGAATCTCAACTAATGCAGGGACAATTAGGCACTAAACCCTTTCTCCTTTCATGTGAACAGACACATGATCCACATGCTTATTGTTTTTTTCTGTGTTGGCAAGTTAAAACACGACCAAATTATTGGGCGAAAGCTTCAACAACCGTCGATCTAATCTTTAGAATTACATACATATTTCTTCTACGCAGTCGGGTAATATTTTGGGGTTAAAGAGTTTTGGACCACTCTGCATTCCTTTCAATCATGACCAACTTAGTCACTGCATGCTTAACCTTCTTTTCTTCATCTATGTGTTCCTAGTCGAAGTATTTTTCCATTACATTGATCCAATCAAACAATTCCTCGACATTCAAGTTTCCCTCATACATTGGGACCTCCATTTTTTTCCCCGCTCCAACCTTTCTAACCAGCCTCAACAATTGAGTTGTTTCACCTCCTGGTGATTCTCCTTCTTCTTCAGAGCTAGTGTCTTCATCTTCACTTACATCACCTATGTCAGGTTCCCATCATTGAGCTACTTCCATGGCTTTCATTCTAGCCTAGACTCTCCTCAATTCATTTTGCAACTCTGTAACTGCTACATTTGTTTTCCTACCTCTTCTAGGTGGCATGACTACTGAAAACAATTTCTTCTAAAACTATGATACCACAAATGATATCCTTACGACTCCAATACCCAAGGAACAGAGTATATAACTAGATCTATGTTAGCGAATTTCCCCTTCACTGCCTCAGATCGAATCTCAGCTGATGTAGGTGTAGTTAGGTGCTAAGCCCTTTCTCCTTTCATGTGACCAAACACCTGATCCACGGGATTATTTCTTTTTTTCTGTGCTGGAAAGTTAAACCACAACCAAATTACTGGGTGAAAGCTTCAACAACCATCGATCTAATCTTTAGATTTATAGACAGATTTCTTCTACGCAGTCGGGTAATATTTTGGGGTTTAAGAGCTTTGGAACACTCTGATGAGCCACTCTACATTCCTTTCAATCGTGAACAATGATTCCTTTCCAAACGGATGGTCGGATCTCAATTTCGAAGGATATGTGTGGGTTGATCTACAATCAATCACGACCGTTGATTGATATTCCAATGGATGACAGTGCCTTTGTTGGACTCGTTTAAAACTTCATCCTCGTCATTGATTGTCACAAGATGGATGATCAAGATCTCCCTTCAAAATGTTGTGGTTGGAGTGGAATTCAGAGAAAGACTCTGAATTGGCTCCGCAATGGACAATTACGATTGGTCCTTGGAAAGTTGTCTTCAGGATTAAAGCTGGAATGAGATTCTAAAATGTTGGATCTGATGGATGGCTCCAATATTCCTATGATATGCTCAAATGAACGACGTGGATTCCACCTCGAAGCATTGATTTGGGGTTAAGGTTGGAGCGATACTTTGAAGATGAACTCCGATGAACGACGCAAACTTATTCTAGATTTGTTCCAATGAAAGGTCTTGATCTGCCACCAAAATGCTATAGCTAGATTCTGATGACGTTCTAATTAACGGTGGATTTTCCTAGAAGGGCTAATATAATGAAATACCATATTTCACTCTCGGTGTAGTGGTGTCGGAGTTGAAGTTTATATGGAGACTCTGATAGGAGGACTCTGAAACACCCCCAATCTCTTATATCGGGTTCCAACAGGGGACAACGAAAGCCATTGATCTAATCTGGATCAACTCCTAGACTTAATCGCAGTCGTCGGATTCTAAATTTCTGCAACTCAGATTTTCGTGCAGTTGGACTCCAATATCACATTCAATCTGTGCAATCACGATCTATTGCCACTCTGATCACATGATATATATTCATTCGAAAAACACACACAGAGAAGACATGATTTTAGAACACAAATCTCTTATTTAGAAGATGGAAGGAATAAATTCACTGTAAGAAATCTTTGTTCCTTCTCAGTGTCTCTAACTGCTAGAAACCCACACGATACTCACCACTTTGCACACTTGCTAACTGTTAAATTTAGAGCTGCTATTAAGTTCTTTTAAATTTACTAGACAATAATAGCATAAGCAAGATCACTGAAAGAAACACAATCACAAGGTAACAACATTTATCCTGGGAAACCTTCATGGGGGAGAAAACCCAACAAAAAAATCCTTAATATAGATTGCCAATACAATGCCAAGATAATAAACCAAACACTAGAGAATATCCAACACTGAGCAATGCGCCTCTCTCTTCCTTCTTCTGACAACTGTAGTTTCCTTCAAACTTGTGCACTAGATGAGTAACTTTTAGTGAGTAAGAGAATGAAGCATCGTCCTCTCTTATTTATACTAGTTGATATACGTTAGGGTTGTGTCTCTTCACCAAGCTGGGTTGACTTCTTCAATTAGTAGCTAAAACCACTTTAATTAGCCCTAGGGGCCGACTTCTCAATTAACATCATTTAATTAGGGTTTGACCAATTCACAAAAGGGGATTTGGTCATACATAAGTCCCGACATGATCAATCCACAAAAGGGGATTGATCTATATAATAATAGCTCAATAATAAATAGAATATTCTTTGCAGTTACAATATTTCAACACTAACCTCTCTTAATACAACAATAATCAATAAAAACTTAGAGCTCTTGGGTAGCTCACAACAAAATTCCGAGCTATCCAAAACCAATTCCAAATCTAGAATTTTGTTCCTAAATATCATCCATAAAATCAATAATACTCTAAACTATCAAATAGAAGATATCTTATCTTCTAGAAATATCTAGTTATTACAAAATAAAATAAAAGATTAGGGAACCAACTCCTTTGGTAAATGTTTTGTGACCACTTGGGTCAATCTCGAAATTAACTTGGTAGATGCTCCTGCATCAAGTTTTTTTGAATGTATGCGGCACACTTTATTGTTCCAACCCATAATTTTGAAGGAAGAGATCTTGCATGCAACATGCAATTGGCCATCTCTTTTGGGAACTAGTTCTTCCTCTTTGCAACCTCGTTCTGTTGAGTATAGGGTATTGTGTGTTGCAATTGTATGCCAGCTTCAAAACAAAGATGCTCCACATATTTATTTACATATTTTCCTCCATTGTCCATGCAAAGTATTTTGATTATTTTGCCTGGTTTATTTTTTCCAAGTTCCTTGAAATATTTAAGGCATGCAAAGTCTTCAGATTTGAATTTGAGAAAGTAGATCCATGTGTATCTGGACCAATCATCAATGAATGTGAGTACATATCTTGCTTTGCTCGTTGATGGATGTGGGAAAGGACCGGATACATCACTGTGCATAAGCTCGAGAATGGAGGATGCTCCCCATGTTTTTCCTTCCTCAAAATTTTCTTCAAGGTGTTTGCCACGTATGCAGCCTAGATAGACTCCATATGTAAATTTAATGTTGGATAGACCAATTACCATTCCTTTCTCGCTTAACTGCTTCAAGTACCTGAAATTCAAATGTCCAGACCTTTCGTGCCATAATCTACTTTCTTCATTTGCATGTGTTAGTAGCATAACATAATTAGATTTAGGAACAAAATGTGAAAAGGTATACAACCTAGAATGGTGATCAACCTCTCCAACAATAACTTTGGAACCATTTGCCATCTCAAAGATAATCATTATATCTGGGGTGAATTCTATTTGTTTTCTTGTGCCATAGTGAGATTTATAGATAGTTTTGGAACATGTAATACATTCTCGAAACGTCTATTGTCTAGATATACTCTTCTCTGTCCACAAACTTTTACAGGAGTTCCATCTCCTATTAAAATGGGAGGACCTGTGCAATTTTTGAAAGAGGAAAAAGTATCTTATGCAACAACCGTATGATGTGATGCACCAGAATCTAAGATCCGTGCATTTGACGAGGAAGAGATAGTTATAAATGCATGTGCATTACCTCTATCTTCCGGTGAGTTGTCTCTAGCCTTTTTCTTGGCATTCTTTGGTATGCAATCTCCAAGGTTGTTTTTCTACAGAACTTGTGCCATTAGATCAATAGTTTTCTTCATGCATGAGTTTTCTTAGCGATATCCTTTATTGCAATAGTTGCATTTGGGTTTCTCCTTTGATTTTCTTTCTTTGGAGTTGGAAGACTCCTCAGTGGGTTTGAAGTTTCCTCCGTTTTTGTGATTAAGTTCCTTCTTGCCCTTTGATTTATACTTGGATTTGGTGTTTTTCTTGTTGCTTTCATGCACTGCGAGCTCATGAGCTTTGGAATTCTTGAGAGAACCCATTTTTATGAGCTTATCTTGCCCATGTATGAGGGATTCAATGAATGCATCCAAAGGAGGAATTTTTCATTTGTCACCCATTGTAAGCTTTGCGGTATGAAAAGTAGAAACGAACACTGAGTACTCTAGACCCAACTTCGAAATAATGGCAAGGATTAGTTGATATCCTTGCATTTATTTGTCTATTCTCCATGCCTTGATTTGTAGCAACAAAGCTTTAAACTTTGTGAAGAAGTCTTGAAGGTTCTCATAATTTCTTAGGGTTACCGAGATAAGCTTATTTTCCAACATATGACAATGCATTTCATCTTGCATTCCGAAGAGTCCCTCCAAGGTGGTTCATACTTCATTTGGAGTTGTAGATAATACTACATGGAAAAGTGATTCTGGAGAAATTGACAAGCAAAGAAGTTTGAAAGCTTCGTCCATTCTGTTAAAGAAATTGTCTTTCTCAATGTTGGAAATTGGGTTCTGCTTCGGTTCCTGTTGTAATTCGATAAAGTCCTCTACTTCTGAGGAGAATGAGAACTTTTGACTTCCATTCAAAATAGTTGTATGGAGTTAGAATCATTGTCGAGGGAAAATCCATTCTTTGTGGTCGCTCCAATCGTTGTGTTCGCTTGCAAAATAAAGAATGTGTGCCTTCTTACAACCTCTTCTGCTATGATACCATGTGAAATTGGTGATTAACTTGCACAGAGAATCTAGTTTGCAAAAAGAAGCAACAATTTTACACTTGAGACAAAATAGATGAAGAGAGAATGAGAAAAAACATATTCCACAATGAATGAATGGAAAAATTACATGTGATATACTCTACATGGTGAGCTAATGTGCCATAGTAGATCTTCTAGAGATGATGTGGACATGCACTCAACTAAAACGCTAGTAAATTGCCACCTAGTCTTAGTTAATTGGTCATGCAATCAATAGTTAACTAGTTATGCACAAGTGGAGTGAGTTACACTCACGGATGCACATGTGATGCGCCCTCCTAGCCTCATGCACATGTGGTGGACCCTCCCGGTGACGATTCCAAGGTGGGCATACAACACTTGGTGATGATTCCAAGGTTGTCATGCAATAATAGAGTCCACTAGTGTAATTGACGTACAACTGAATAATGACTCAAGAAGAGATGCCCCCTTGTCGAGAGGAAGAATATTCTCATCTAGGGGAGAATATCTTGGACCAAGGCAAAAATGGGCACCCTCAACATAGACTATAGAACATAGGAAAAAAATATTCACTGGGAAAGTGTGCATGTATCTCCAATACCAAGGTGGAATAAGAGGGAAGGAGATTTTAAAATTGTACAAGTTTTTCCCAAATGCCACAATATAGACATTTCTTATTGTATTTTATTCATGTTATTATTTTCACAAAAGAGAAAGGATTATGTCGAATAAAAATTCCTCTATGTACTATGATACTACTTTAAAAGGAAAAATAAACAATTAATTTGTATTTCGATGTACAACTTAGTATAATCATGTGTGGGTGGTGATGAAATAAAATAGTAGAAACTTTTGAAATATTTTTTAGATTTTTTATTGGTAAGATAACAAACAACCATGCTCTCTTCCTAGACATAAGGTTACATTGTAATCATGTTTCTATTTCTGATTATGGAGCTAAAGGTAGGATGTTACTTTATAGCACATGAACCCTCTATTGGTAGCCTCAACAATGACCAACATGGGAGACTCGCTAGCTCGCGGATACAAAAAAGGGGTTGAAACCATCTTATTGATCTTAAATATGATATAAAACTGCTTCTGACCTAAAAGAAAAAGGAATAGTAAACCCTTCTTAATATAATTGATGTTCATGGAAAAAATAAATGCCAACCATATCATATCCTCTTTATTGTGACTTGGCCCATCTAAGTATGAGAAATGTGAAATATATTCATTAGTCAACCTATAGTCTACTTAACAAAATCACTAGTTAAGAATGGTCCAAATCTTTTTAAAAGCTAAGCTCTTTAAATAAAAATGAGAAATGTCAATAACAACTACAAAGTCAATGTAATATGTTATAATATATTACATTGTAATATGTTATAACATATTACAAAATCTCATTCAATTTTTTTTTATTTTTTTTTTAAATAAAAAAGGGGGAGGATCCTGCTATTATGTATTATCAAAAATCTGTAACAGAGTATACATGGTCAAGAATCTAGAACGTCCAGAATGCTGCCGGAGACCGGAAACCAGCATATAAACATGGCAAAAACAGCTATAATCCATTGGCAGCTGTCCTGCCTGAAGGAAACCAGGACAGGTGCCTGAAGTCTAGTGGCATATAAAACAGTAAAATAAAGCTAAAACCATAAAACAAGAACATCCTATGGGATTGGTGACCTGTTGTCTTCGTTGGTCTTCCACGTGGAGCCAGTCGGGATAGCGTAAGACTGCGCGCAGAGTGGACACTTGCGTCGAGTTGGAGCATCAGAGTGGGCATCGAACAGGACGTCTAGGCGTTGTCCCATGATGTGTGAACGGTGTTCCAGGTCAGCCATGTGGCTTCGGAGCTCGAACAGTAATGACAGGTGCTCCTCGCGTGAAAGAAACCCATGCATGTCACCTCCGTCGAAGGGCACGCTGTGCTTCTCGTCATCCTGCCCCCCGCTCCTTTCCTCCGTTTGCTTCTCGTCACCCTGCGCGTCTCCAGCATCAAACGTTATATCCATGCTCTGCCAAGGAGCTTCTTCCTCAACGATACAGCCAGGCAAATCGACATCCATCCTGAGAGTGTGATATCCATCCGCACTGCCAGCCTTCGCTATGTCGCTTGGC
>JZKD02S1684631.1:14516-26875 GCA_000966675.3 Picea glauca | reverse complement strand
TCCCCATCGCTTTGCTAGAAATGCCGATATCTGGGTGAACCTGCTTCAAAACCTTAAAGATATAGATCTTGTAGGTCTCAACGCTCTTCTTATGCTTCTTCTTGCCCTTCTTGTCCCCGCCTTCCTTTGGAAGCTTTTTCTCGGCCTTGGGAGCAGGCTTCTTCTCTGCTACGGGCTTCTTCTCAGCGGGTTTCTTCTCTGCCTTCGGAGCCATTGCTCAAATTCAAAGCTGGCGAGAGCACCGCTTCTGGATTGTCGAAAAGTATCGATAGAAAACACTCAGAGATGGAGTGCCTGGCAACTCACATTGTGCATTTATATAGAGAAAAGTGTGTTCTCCTCAGTATGGCACGGATCGATAACCTCGTTTGATCTGAGCCGTAGATGTCGAAGTGGACCAATTGTTCTCATAGTCGTGGATAAGGAGCAGTATCTCATTAAATGCAATGAATGCACCATTTCCGGGTGGTTATTGGTAGTGAGGATAATTACGCCGATGGGTGTTTCTCAATTGGGCACTTTTCAATTGGGGTTCTAGACTGTTGGTGATTTAATTAATAAATAATATGTGGATGGTTTAGATTTAATAATTTTGAAATTATTTTAGTATTAGTCAAAGAAAAAGAAAGGGAGGATGAGATTAAATTAAAACTATTGAGTTGTTAGTTTATTTTATTATTTTTCTTCGATTATTTTAAATAATTGTGACAAGGAGTTTTTATATTGGAATTGGGGTTTCAAAATATTGTCAATTTAATTAATAAAAAATGTGTGGACGAATCGATCCAATGGTGGAAAGCGATGAGTTCTTCACCATTGGGTAAGGTTCAATTCCAATCAAGCTCGCTTAATCTAGAGTCATGGGGACACATAGCTAGCCCCATATGCATGAGTAATGGGAGCTAACATGGCATCCTCTTGTACCATGGTGGTCAACATGATAGGTCAACTTGCGAGAGACACAACTTTTGCATACAAACTCCAATTGACACATAGTCTTCACCATTGGAAAGGTCTTAGAGTGTAGAACAACATCAATGGGGTGGGCACAAATTTTGGAGACTAGAACCCCCAAAAACATCGTTTAATTCCTTAAAATGTGACGCAACACCCCCTCCTCAGCAGGTTCTACGCGACCTCTCGGTCCTAGGATCGTTCTTTGTCTTCCCCTTGAGTCGGATTGACTCTTGGATTTCCCTACAAGAAACCCCCCACACACACAAGTGTATATCCACAGGTCTTTACGAGTTACACATGTACAAACAAGCACCAAGCGCCAAATCACTCCCTTGTGATCACTGATATGACCACAACCTTCACCCGAAAGGGTATTTCGAGTTTCGCGACTTCACAATCCCAGATGTGAGTCCTCCTATCTCGTCAATCCCCAAAACCCCGAAATGGTCTAGCGGGTCTTTGACTCCTCTCTTTGACTTTTCCTGATGTGACCTCCAACTATGAACTGGGGCCCAAACACTTTGGTACCTTGGGATTTTGCTTATCGACGTTTTGCGATGCAGCAACTCCTTTCGCCGACGTCCGAAACCGCGACAACCCCTACCATAGATCAACAGCTCTGAGCTCCTCGCGATTTGACAGTCTTGATTCTATCGAGACTTTGCGAATCGAGAGTTCACGACTCTCGACTCCGAGTCACAACCTCCTCCATTTCCCGAATTTCAAAACACAAAATTCAAGTACGAGATCAACGGTTCTTATTGATCTAAATCCTGTGGCCACTATCCCTCTTGAGATCCTAACATCAAACAACTCTCGACCTTATCTCCCTTGTTGGTTAACTAGATCCAACGGCCCACAGTAGATCGGCACTCCCCCTGGAAGCATTTCCACCGTGTTTTCCATTTTCAACACTCCTTCGCCAAACACTCTCGCGTCAACCCTTTCTGAACTTTCCCTCTTACGGGTGACCTCGACCTACGTCTCCCTTTGAACACTTCAAAGGTTATATCCCTTTTGAGCTTCGACCTTTTTGGAAATTCTGGACTCTAAGGAATCCCTGCACACACACCTTGCGACATTTGCAAATAATCTCTGGTTATTTGACTCTTCGACTCTGTGCACTCCTGGCAACAAAAGTCCTTCAATCCTCTCCCTAGATTGATAAAGTCTAAGACTCTAACCCGCCGGTGCACACCTTGCACGGCTTTGTGCTATCCTGCACTTCTACTGGTATGAGAACAACGATATCTCTCCTGAGTTTCCTAAGATAAAACTCAAAACTCCGTCAACACACACCTTGCGGACGTTCACTGCACTCCTTGCAGGAATTCTCAGGAAGAGAAACAATTGAAACTCATTCTTCCCTTCTCTCAGACTTCATACCTTTAACATGAAATCATACACACAACACAACATTGAAACAAATGCATAAATAAAGAATATAAGCAACTGTATACATATCGTTCAACAGATGCAAACAATAAGCATAATAACACCATAAAATTGAGTCAAAGCTTTCATATATTAACTCAAGTGTTCATGTACATGGGTTCTCCTCTGTGTTCTTACTCTCTACAGCTCTACAACTTACTCAACTGATACAATGATACAAGCGAGGGTGTCTTTTACTAGTTTTTCCCTCCTACAACTCTAAGTTATCTAATCAAAAGTAAAAGCTACCTACTTTACATTCAATACAAATAAATGCCTCCATATCCGACATATGAGAGCAACACTCAAGATCTGTTTACAATCTCCAAAACATAAATGTAAATACGTCTCCCAGCTATTACATTAATGTCTCTTCATTTAAATTTAAAAGATTTTCAAAATGTGCATTGGTGCATATCCAGTTGTCTTTGTCTTTGCGCTTGGTTTGCTGGTGTGCTTACGATGCTCCCACATCAAAATGGCTCTGGAAGGTTCTCGACTCCAATTTTCCAAACTGGGACCTGCCACTAAATTAGCCCTGCAAGTTGATTCCTCCATTTTTTTCCACTCTAAAAGCATCGATATAGATGACAAATAATATAATGATCCAATACGGATTATACAATTTCAAAGACTTAGGGTTCACTCCGTATGGAGATTATTGGAGGCAATTAAGAAAAATATGTGTGTTAGAACTGTTGATTGCCAAGAGAATTGAGTCCTTCCAATCGCTGCAAGAGGAGGAGGTGTCTGCGATGATTTTCTCCATTTGGAAAGAAAGTGAGAAAGGGACCAAGCCTGTTAATATGAACAAATATGATATGCATAATGTTGATGGGCAGAAAATGTTCGACGAAGGTGCCCATTGGCTTTAAAGGATTCACAAAACTATTGCATGAGGTGTAAGCTTTAGTCAGTGGTTTTTATATAAGATATTTCATTCCTCGTCTCAGGTGGTTGGATTTCAAAGGGAATCAAAAGGCACATGCAGAAAGTGCACAGAGAATTTGACGTGTTAGTTGAGGAGATCATCGATGAACACATTGAGAGGAGGAACCAAAACGGTCGGGCAAATAACGATTTTATAGAGGTATTGTTCGATATATCTAAGAGTAATGGAAGCGGACGATATGTTAGAAAACAATGATTACACTGTTGTCGACCTCATAATAAGAGGTGAAATCTCTCGACAAATGACTGAATAAACAAATTCACATTACTATCTAAGAAAAATGAAAAAAAAATGGTGTTGATGTAAAACTTTCGAAAGGAAGGTGAAATTTATGGTCAACTCTTATACTAATAAGGAGTTAACCTGAATCGATTTCTATATACATTGCCTCACGACAAGTATAAGAACATTGTAGGTATATTTATTTCGGAAGCTTTTAAGCACAATATGGGCTTCTATTTTTGGGCCAAACATAAAACATTGCCTAATTTCTATTTTGAACAATGATGGATGACAATTGGACCAACTTTAAATTGATATACTCTTTGTTTAATCCATTGTACTTGGAACCATTGATTTGCATAATTGAATAATAATAATAACCTAAAGGAGGGTGCAACCACAAATGCTTATGCCACACAAATGTCCCCACAATAGAAATTGAACTAGCCATGCAATATGGAGTTGCTACCATAATGCATCACTTATAGTCATACCTTAAATAGTAATCCTTTTTTTTTTATTTTCAGTGTTGCCATGTGCGATCTTTGTGGTTTTAGAGTACTAATTATTGTCCAAAGTTATGAAATGTTAATATAGCTACCACATCATAGGCTTTTTAAAATGTCCAATGCACAATTGGATGGTTTTCCCCAGAGGAATATGCTGAATAATCGCAAATACAGTAATTTAGATGAGCAAAATGAAATTTTACATGACAATGAGTTGAATGGAAATACTAGTATTTTTATCGATTTGTCTAGGAGGTAGGGTGTTAGATCTAATTGCAGTGGTAGTTAAAAATCTTGGTCTGAAGTTGGTGCTCTCAATCTTTTTACCTCCAAACATAACAAATATCCATAAACATTCAACGAAGTGAGCAATAGATTGAAATTCTTTATTCTAGGGATTCTAATAACCACGACTAAGAATAAGGTGGAGGAGTTATATAAATTGGCATTGAAAATAAAATGTAGGATATTTGAAGGCTTAGTTATAGAAAATGTTGTTTCAAAGACAACAAGTTTGCATGACAATTGCAATTTTTTTAAAATTTAAATTTCAAACAAAGTCAGTTGTATGAATATTATTTGGAGGATATCATTATGAGTCTCGATCTGATACAAAACAAAGGAAGAAATGGCTTCCATAATGAATTACATTCTAATTTATACTTAGTACACATGTGATATCCTGTATGAAAATAGTTTATAGTAATAATCCAACGGATTCACATAACAATGCAAGGTTACATAGACAGAATTAGAGATGAATAAAACAATGAATGTAGCAACACCATCAGTGCTTGAGTTCAACTCACTAATTGTTTCATCCATTACTAGTAACATAGATTTTAATATAAATATGTGTGTGTGTGTGTGTGTGTGTGTGTAACTACTTTGTCCAATAATAATAGCTTATAAATCCATATATCCATCCACCACATCTCATCTATTATCCATCATTCTATCAAATAAAACTAAAACTTGCTTTGTCTATAGAATCTGAGACTTATTTCAATAGCTTGTTTGTCAAATAATGTGCATCCTTATTGGTAGGTGCTAGCCACTACGTGGATTATCAACCTTGTTTTAAATAGTATTAACTCGCTTATCCCAAATTTATTAAACACGATGAGGGTAGCATGCAAATATTCTAAAAAACATTCTATTGTTTAATATAATAATAATAATATAATAACTCGGTGCTAAGGGTTGTCTTGGTTGGTGTAATGGTCTTAAGGATTTTATATGAACTTTTTCATTTCAACACCTTCGTTCATTCAACATTGTCTTGCTTCAGCCTCATCGAGGGCTTGACCAACCTAAGCCTATTTGCAACTAGACTACACCTCTTCACTTAGACATTGCACATACCTTTGTTCTAGACTACAACATTAGCACTTCAGCAAGTTCACTAACACAAAGCTCCAACATCCAATTGCAGCCTTAAAATATCCCAAGCAATATACTTAAACACTTAGAAAATTAACACATTTCAAACAACAACAACATCCCACATGTAAGGAAACCATTACACAAGATGTTAAAGTAGGTGCCTAAAATGTATTAAAATGTTACAACAAATTAAACAAAGCAGTTGGACCCACTGTCACAACCCTTTTACAGAAGTACAAATAAACTAAGGCATCACAACTTTAGTGCCACCTTACTTACACTAAACAACCTATAAAGCACTTGTAGGCATGTCCCTTGCAGGTCCTATTCTTCAACATAGAAGATTGCCAATGTCGAAATCACTCTCTCTACCAAACCCTAAACTTAACACCCTCTTCAATACATAACACTTCATGATTGTCTTGGATGGTTTTCTCAATGCTTGTATCCTCATTTTATAAGGAAGGTGTCTTAACCATTTCCCCCCTTTTGTGGTGCCTTTCACCATGCCCAATTCCAAGTAGACCCAAAACTAACAATCACCCATCTCAAATCATTTGGTGATCATAACCACCTCCTCAAAACCCTCCAAAACCATAAAGCAAGTAATGTTTAGCTACTTGGGACCACGTTCTGCCAAAAACTTGCCAACCACCCAAGTCATTCCAAGTCTCTATATAAATGAAACACTTTAACTCTTACCAAGTTAAAAACTTTTTCCAAGTCATCTAACTATTAAGCATGCATTGTCTAGATATGCCCCCTACTCACAAAAATATATCACACTCACCTAAAAAATTGGGCAAAAATGCCTATTGTCATCTAAAGGCAAAGGCCTTACATCCTCCCCACTAACATTTTTGTCGTCCCACCATTGTCCAACAAGTGTTTGTCTAATTACACCGAGACTTCTTTCCTTGAACTCTCTAATATTGTCTTCATATTGCCATAGTGATTTATTCCGCTCCCAGTTGTTCTCCTCTTCAAATGTATGCTTCCAAATAAGTACTCATGTCACCTCGTTCTACCAAACCCAAAGGTCCTATGGGATAATACCTTCTCCACTTATCCTTCCCACTTCTCCAAGACCATCACAGGGGCTCTATATGGGCCTACCTTAGGATCATTTCCATCGACCTTGCAAGGTTTCAACTAAATAATGTGGAACACTAGATCAAATTGGATCTTGTGTGCTATGCTAGTTTCAACCTATACACCACACTTCTTATCTTATCAATGACTTCAAACTATCCCTTCAACCTTCACAATAGTATACTAGACATGCCTGGTGGTGGTTTGAACTCTTATTTTCTAACTTACRTAAGAACTTGTTGCCAACTTGAACTCTTCTTTTCCTAACTTACGTAAGAACTTGTTGCCAACTTGATCTGAGTTATCGAAATCCCTGAAATGCAAGGAGTGYRTGGGAAGTCGAAGTCTTCACGAGACTAAGCTCAGGAGGAATAACRCTTTTCATAAGTGTTAACGAGATCCAAGAAACRGACTCGYGGGAAGGACAAAGGTCGAAGCCTTTGAATCCTTCRAAAATCTTYTGAGTCTGAAGAAAGCAKAAGCTYAAGGGGAAAKATCTRGAYCGTCCGATCAACGGCCAGACAACRAGGAGCAAGCGCAAAGGGGGAAAGATMTCAACCATKTRGTYTGAGCGCAAAACGAATCGTAGCCACCYGATCAAGGAGAGGTGCRCCAAAGATAAGCCTTGAAAGTACATAGGAGGAGCGGGGTTACRAAATCCTAAAATCATCGGAGTYGTCTATTGTCAAGGAGGACACATGGCGAGATATCAACATTTCACTGACTCGGGACTCARAGAAGTCAGAGGCYGAGTTATAAGAACTCACGAATCGCGAAATYGTGATTTGATCACAACCGTTGATCRGAGGAGGGAGTTGAACCGTAGATCTAGTTTTGTYGAGAGTTCACAACTCGGGAAATCRGAAGTAAGAGTTCTGGGAACTTRCRAAATCYGAGTCAATGATTTGATAGTAGYTGTTAGATCYAGAGGAGCACGAGCCATTTATTTGGKRMTCCGAAATATYGRCATTAYRAGAGTCGAGAGTGAGCGYGATTTTATCTAAGTCGTCGGATCGAGGGGGGATCYRGACCATYAGATYTGAGGCATCGRGAGTTCAAACCTTGGGAGAAYAGAGGTGAATCATATCGGGAGTTCCMGAAATGCRAAATCGTGGCACGCTCGGGAGATTGGCCCACGGTCATAGYGAAGGGTCACATYGTCGAAGGATAAGGGAGGAGCTAGCATGYGYTATGCCCCACGTTGGGATTTYGGRAGTCGRAGAATCGGGGTTGGCTCATACGCAAACACCCGATACRTGAAATTGTGACRCACCTTTGGTTAGGCGAGTGGCCACAGTCGTGGTCACGTAAYAGARGGAGCTTAGCTAGAGAAGAKMTAGCRCCCGATTCRCGTGSAAGTTGAACARGGYTAAGGAGAGAACCCGTGGGTCTCATAYGACCTGCACWTTCATGGAAAGRACCTGTGTAAGTGGGTTTGGGGTCTAGCAGAGACCCRGAGAGTCAATCMGACTCAGTTTCTTGATCGATCCTAGAYCGATAGGTCGCGWARCCCTTAKGAGAGAAGGGGGGTCTGCATCACTTTTACAGAAGTACAAATARACTAAGGCACCAATGTCTTAGTGCCACCATACTTACACTAACTAGCCCCTAAAGAACCTACAGTCTTTCCTCTTATAGGCCTTGTTCTTCAACAAACCARGCTACGAATGTYCAAGTCAATATCTATGACAAACCATGGAAAGTGCACCTTCTTCACTACAAAACTCTTCACTCATGTCTTGGAAGGTGCCTTACTCCCCCCCCGCCCCTTTTGGGGTGCMTTTTACCATACTCGATGCTAAGAAAACCYGAAATTGGCTATTGCCCATCTTAAGGTGTATGGTAGTTGCAACCACCTCTTGAAAACCCTTAATGGCCATAAATCAAGGAACAWTTAACTACTTGGGACCACATTCTCCCAKAATGCACAATCCTCCCAAGCCGTTCCAATTCTCTATATAAAGGCAACACTTTATGCCAAGTCATCTAACTACTAGAGASATGTCATCTAACTTTGTCYCCTACTYGCCATAGTTTGTCATACTCACCTGAATGATCAAGCAAGGGTGCTTATTGYSATCTGATGGAAAAGGCCTTACMGTTAGTKTCACTATTGTTTAGACATTTATAGTAAAAATCCARCRTGTTGTGYARGTACCTGGTTTGATCCCCATGGGGTYAAGTGCACTAAGTTTACATCACCTCTTTACACTGGTTACCATCGTAAGAATGRCARAAGTGTCTAAGAGTTTCCMAAGGAGTTTATTTCAAGGAAAACAATAATAATAATCTAATTTAAGGTCATAGTCTAGCGAGTCACAACAATTTAAYGACTTAGTTATGAAGGTGYACATAACCTACCCCTTCTAGATTCAAACGTGTGACTTCCAAGGAGGAAACACRTGTTCTTAGCCATTATGCCTACTCAAGTTTTCAATAGGWAATAGAAGAAGGMTAAACAKACATGTATAGCCATCCCACAATCAATCAATCATTATGTTAATGATAATATTAATACAATATTTTAGGTCATAGCCTACCTAAATGCCAAGTTGGCATACGAGATCCCTTGTTTGTGGGACAAAGTACACTTTCCATGTAGTGATTTCATCACCTAGTCTACAAAGTTGTGCATACCTTACCTCCCTTTAGATTCAAATATGTGACCTCCAGGGAGGAAACACATGTTCTTAACCACTAGGCCCTATAAGAGGACCATTACTTTGGTAGATATTATTATTTCGAGATATATTTTATTGTAACACCGAGAGGTTTTTTCTATAGCCCAATGTTAAGTGGATGTGTCCCATGGGTAATGATGACATAAGTATAAGCCAATTTTTTTCTTTAAAAAATCACAAATATTATATATGTCAACCTTGTATATGCAATATTATATACAAAAAATAAAACATATCCATATTTCCCAATTTAATTAATAAATAATATGTGGATGGTTTAGATCTAATAATTTTGAAATATTTTTAGTATTTCTTAAAAAAAAAATGGACGTATGAGATTAAACTAAAACTCTAATCTTGAGTTGTTAATTCACTTTATCATTTTTCTTGGATTATTTTAAATAATTGTGACAAGGATTTTTTATATTGGAAATGGGGCTCCAAAATATTGGCGATTTAATTAATAAAAAATGCATGGATGGATCGATCCAATGATGGAAAGCGAGGAGTTTTTCACCATTGGGCAAGGTTCAATTCCAATGAGTGTTTTTTAACCTAGAGCCATGGGGACACCTTGAGGTAGTGGTTGAACGTGTGGTTTCACCTAGAGATATTATATTTAATGATGGCGTGACTCGTGCACACATAATTGGATAAAAGCCCACCCCCATGTCCTTCAATTTATAAGAAAACTAAATAATAACTTTTGATGGATAAAGGGGGTATGTGACTTAGTGCGAACTTTTTTACGGTAGCGCTGAAGCTTTTGTGACTGGCCCAGGTGAGATAATAGGTGGATGGGCAGGTGTCTTCGAAGATGTGGGAGGATGAAGTCGATCTTGTAGACTATTCTGAGAATCCATTGAGTGGGCATTCCATTTGGAAATTGCCACCTATTCGTCAAATGATTGACCCAACCTTGGGGTTTGTTGGATTTTCTTTCGGTGGGGGTCGAATGTTTCCATGGGCTCCGAAGGTTACTAGTTTGTCACTAGTTTTCCCCCAGGAAACCAATGGTTTTGGTTTTCCTCCTTTTACAACGACAGTGGACTCGGTTCCGACATTAGATTAGGGGTTTTCCACGGTTGAATGGCATGATTTAAAGTTTGGTGGTTTACTTTCTTCGAAAAACTAGACTTCTCTTCCTTTCTCAGAACCCATGTTTATTTTTCATTCTCCAGATGTCTCTCCACGGAAGCTAGGGCAGGTTGCTGGGAGAGATATTAGCCTTCCCCGGGGCATCCAACCCTTTGATTGAAAATGGGTTTATAGGTCCCTTACTAATGCCATCAGATCTCAGTGGTGGTTCTGACTTTGAAGGCCGAGAAACAAGAAACCCTTCTACAGGTGGACCTAGTGAAGCAGTTAAAGGCATAAAGCCGACTCTGGAACAAAAAATCCCTAACCCTAGGCACCGAAAGAACAAATGTATTAAGACAAAAGGGTGAGCAACAAAATTTGTCCTGGGTGAGGAAATTACTTTAAATCAGGTGGTGGAAATGGTTTAAAAAGTTGTAATGAGAAGGGCCCACGATAGGTGGTTTGGTATTGTCCGACTCAGGTTATGGGATGAATCTATGTGGGGGGGAAATTTGGGCTATGTTCCCTCGACACACACTCTAGCTAGGGGTTGGTTTGCTTTTCTTTTCCATTCTAAAGAAGATGCCCAATGGGCATTGCAGGGCTCTTGGAGTTTGGACTCAAACCTAATTGCTATGAAGATGTGGTTGTTGTTGTTTGATGCTAATAGGGAAAGGTTTGGCATAGCCCCTCTTTGGGTGCAGCTACTAGGGCTCCCAATGGAATTCTGGTCGGGGGAGATTTTTAAAGGAATTGGGAATACCTTGGAGGATTTTCTTGAAGCGAACATGTCTTTCTTGTCGACGGGCGAAATGGAGATGGCTCGCATTCTTTTTCGAACTGATGTTAGGGAAAGTCTGGTGGAGGAACTGGAAATTGAATGGAAAGGAAAATTTCATTTGAAAAAATTGGACTATGAAGGAATGCCCTTCAAATGTTATTGTCGCCACCTCTATGGTCACATAACATCAAACTATCACTTACCCTTTTGTCTGTTGATCGACCAAACAATTACAAGAATTGTGAAAAAACATGATGCTCGAGCCATAAAGGGGGATGTGGACTCTCCATCGTTAAATGTTTCTATGTTGAAAGAGGAGAATCTTATGGGCCAATTATTGATCAAAGGTGATAGTGGAGAGGTTACAATGCAACTTGTCCATGACCCCTTTGTTCCTCTTGATTGGGATAATGAGGTTGATGCACGACCGAAGGAGATTTTGCGAAACCGGATGGAGATCCAACATTTTTATGGTGCTTCCCTTGAATCGTCATCCCCCCTAGGTTCACCCTTTGATTATGTTCCCTCCTTAATTCCCCTAATTTCATCTATGCACTTACTGGGAAGGGAGTGGTCAATTTCTCCTCCCGTGTCTATTCCTGGGAAACTTTCTTCTTTATCTTTCCTCTCTCCCTTGGGGTCGGTGCAGTGCCCAGTGGTTTCGGCTGGCCAAGGAGTGGTGCATCCGATTATGAATATAGAATCACTAGTACATATTGTAAAAATTCCGACATTTTATTTGCGGCGTTATGGACAAAATTGTCCATATTGTCACAAAATAGAGGAAATTTAAAAAAAAATAAAAATCATGTTGCTCGATAACGCCGGTCTTGCCACGTTGACGTCTCTCTTGCCACGTTAACGTTGGTCTTGCCACGTTAACGTCGCTCTTGCCACGTTTTCCACTGGAACGTCTCTCTTGCCATGTTTTCCACTGGAACGTCTCTCTTGCCACGTTTGTGAAGATGTATGTCGCAATTGTGACATTTTGGAAACTATGTTTTCCCCTCCAACGGTCACCTTAGTATGTTCACCAAGTCAAAATACCAACGGTCACTTGGGACTTTTTTACGTCGGAATTGCGACATTACAAAATCTATAAATATGTTGCATTTGACGGATGTTGCGACAACTTTTCTATAATAACGATGCTTCAAAAAGGGTTTGCGGGTCTTTAAAATACTCTTGGTTTCCTCTCCTCCTAACATGGTTTTATGTGGAAAAATAGTATTAGGTTTATACTTCTCCACTACCCTCTTGAGGGT
>JZKD02S1684620.1:36949-56147 GCA_000966675.3 Picea glauca | reverse complement strand
AGGTAATAATATATTCTAAATTATATTAATATTTTTTAATAGTTTAATATTAATATAATAATAATAATAATAATCTATTTTTAAGGTCACCGCCAAGCCACACCAAATTGGTGTATGAGATCCCCTCCGCCCAATGATTTGACTGGTAAAGTCTACAAAGGTATACATACCCTACCCTCCTCTGGATTTGAACTTGTGACCTCTTAAGAGGAAACACATGTTCTTAACCATTAGGCCCACTCAGGCTATGACATTTTGATCTTAACTTTTGATCTATCAAGAGCCTTGAGAGGGATCAAATCTCTAGAGATGCAAACCTTTAACCAGTTATACCCTTGATGTTAAAAGTAACATTTTTACACCTCACCTTTAAAATAAAGTTTTAAAGTAAGATTCTTGAAATCATTATATATATATATATATAATTTTAATGTATGTATATAATATATATATATTTTTTAAATATTTATGTTTTATTAATTTTATTTATTTCAAATAAATTCAAAATCAATGTTTTTTTCAATTTTAAATATTAATTTATTTATAGAAAAAAAAAGCTTACTTTTTAATTTTAAAAATTATAAAATCAAATCTTGCTAGTTCTATTAGATTTCAAGGGTTTCCTTCGACACCCAAAAAATACCTTGATTCTTATATTTTATTACTTATCTTCTTATATTAATTTATTTTATTTTATTAATATCATTTATTTTATTACTTATTTTCTTATATTGATTTTTTTTATTTTATTAATATCCTTTCTTTAAAATGGTTTTCAAAATTCTTTCTTAANGATTTTTTTATTTTATTAATATCCTTTCTTTAAAATGGTTTTCAAAATTCTTTCTTAACTATAAATACTATTATATTTATATAATTTTTTTTATTAATTATAAATATTATTTTATTTATAGAAATAATAATGAGAAAAAACTTTGAAATTATTATTATTATTATTATTATTATTTTTTTAAGCCAGCATAAAAGTCCTATCGTAATATAGACAAAATGTACATAGGCTTAATCATAAGCAAAGAGGTTAGTTCCACTCTATTATGTGCCATGAGTTCTAAGTTTCATAAAGGTCATTGTCCAGCCTACAAAATTGAACTTGAAGAGTTCTTGTGTTTTCAAAAAGGAAAGTAAAAGGTAACCTTCTAAGAAGACTAAAACTAGACACATCTAGAGAGCAAACATGACAATCTTGAGACCAAATAAAATAGAAAGAGGAACATGAAATAAAGATAGGAATCCCAAATATCAAGATGGAGGAACATGAGCATGAAACTTGGATTTCTCAGCACCATCTCCCATGGTTGAATGAGTGAGGATGGGGGAATCCTTTGAGGATCGCTCCTGAGGAAAATGGATAGTGCCTCGATGCTTCTTGACCAACTGCAAAACCAGGGTTAGCAGAAAATGATTATACTTCTCCAAAGCATCCATCCATTAATAAAATTCCTTACAGTCAGGCTCTTTTTCTATATTTGCTTGGGATACAAAGGTTTTAGTGTGCCAATAAAGCTCAAATGTGCAGAGGAATTTTTTTTTCCATGTTCCTATCAATTCCCGGATTTGGAATGAATGTGTTCGCTTGTTAATAAATTACTTCATATTCCTTGTATGCTATGATTACCTTAACATCCTCCTCAGTAATTTTAACAAAATATTGGGTGGAAGGGTGGACACAGTTCTTGTACATTGCAGTCATCGCTTTAGCAATAGAGGTTTCTTGGGTCTTACGAACATAGTCCTAGACATTACGAGCCACACACGAGTCTATGGGGGTGAATAGAATAACCACAACCCATCTTCCAGAAAGAGAGTTCTAAAATGAAGTCGTTGTTTGGAGCTTGAATGCCATGCAGAGACATAGTTTCTCATTCAACGAGTCGAGCGAAGAGAGAAGTGGCCAAGGCAAGCATTTGAGTGGAGATCATCACCATAAAAGGAAGCTTAATTCTTGTCGGTACCACTGGAATCATTCCTACGACTTGTTTCCATCCCCTTCTCCTTTGTTGGTATAGAATTGGCCTCGCTATGAAACCTCACCCATGGAGGAGTACAAGGGAGGTATTGTATGTCATACATGCAGTCAATTGCATGCCAGAGAGGCCTAACACGTGTATGATATCACTGCCATCGTCATTCCCTATTAACACTTGATCCAAGGAAATTTTATTTTTTAATATTATAATAATTTGTATTAGGGTGAGTGCAAGTTAATGATGGTCTCTCATGACACGTTAGTGGCAATGAAAACATGGAAAAACAATAATCTATTAACTTGGAGGGATTATTCAAGGTGCTTTTACTATGAATTTGAATATGGCATAAAAAGATGAAATGTAGGAAATTGAATTAGATTTCCAAATATACAATTTTTATTTATATAAATTGTGAATAACTATGTGAAATTTGAGTTTTTTTTAACAATTGTATGTTATTTTTCTAGCAAAATATAAGGTATATGTCTCCATTAGTGTAGATGTTGAATACCTTAACGATGGAATTTCCTTCCAAATATTTGTATGATTGTAGAGAACCCATTGTTCTAGTGAAGTGTATTTTTTCAAAATTTATAATATCAATTTCATATTTTTTAAATTATGAAAGTCAATATATCCTTGAAATTACAACGCCTTCTGTTAATGTAGGCTACGAGAGTCTTAACATTATTGTCAGCTCAATTTAATTGCATCAAATGAGACATTTATCATATCAATCCAGGTTCAGTAGACTTGTGATGCACAATCACTATATGTGATGGAACTGGCTTCGAAATACAGACCAAGAAGAAATTTCAATCTTGAAAGAAATCATAAACTAATATGCAAAGTGCAGTCTAACCTAATCTTTAAAACTTTAAAGAAAATATAAATCTTTCAATCTTTTTTTGTCACAGTTCCAATCGTATCAAATCGGGTTGCGAAGTGAAATATGCCACTAAGGTATGCTCTTAACAAAAATACTATGTTAACTGGTGAGATGAAGGATTTGAAAGAAAGTTTTAACAGACGTGCAAAACATAGAAAATAATCACTCCAACAAGAAATTAACTAATCTTCTCAACCTTGACTACAAAAGCTTACACATGCAAGATATCAAGTTGTGAGGTGAAATATTCCTTGAGAAAGGCCCACACAACAATGATATTTTCACTTATGTAGGTTTTTGGTTAAAGAAGGAATCCTAATCACACAACACACAAATTTCTCAGATATGTTTAGTTGATTAAGTATCCATTAGTATCTCACAGGTAGAAATATCAAGTTGTAGTGTCTTTAGCTCACTCCCTTAGGTGGATTAGAGACTTGAAACAATACTCTATTGAATCCTCAATCATTACTTCATCAACAAAATCAGTTCTAAGCTTTTCAAAGTAAATAAATCCTTCTTGAAAATGAAACTAAAGCTACAACCAACAAACTAATATAATCAAAAATTAAAATAGCAAATAATGAACAATGAATTTATAAATAGTGAAGAGATACAATGATTAGCATGTAATAAAGAAAATAGAAAATAAATTTAAAGAGTATATACCAACAATAAACTACAACAAATGTATATAAAACACAATGATGCACAAAATAAAGAATGGGGGCCCTCCAAGCCTCAAATTGTACATGCAAAAAATAATAGCCAGAAGAAATAAAAATAGCTTCATATATTGACTATATGGACTGATACAGAGCTTCAAGAAGTACTTTGAAACCAAATTCTCAATATCATCATCATTCCCTATTAACACCAAATCCGAGGATATTTTATTTTTTAATATTATAATAATTTGTATTAGGGTGAGTGCAAGTTAATGATGGTCTCTCATGACACATTAGTGGAAATGCAAACATGGAAAAACAACAATATATTAACTTTGATGGATTATTCAAGGTACTTTTACAATGAATTTGAATATGGCATAAAAATATGAAATGTAGGAAATTGAATTAGCTTTCCAAATATACAATTTTTATTTATAATAATTGTGAATAACTACGTGAAATTTGAGTTTTTCTAACAGTGGTATGTTATTTTTCTAGCAAAATATAAGATATATGTCTCTGTTAGTGTAGGTGTTGAGTACCTTAATGATGGAATTTCCTTTCAAAATTTTGTATGATTGTAGAGAACCCATTTTTCTAGTACGGTGTATTTTTTCAAAGTTTATAATATCAATTTCATATTTTTTGAATTATAAAAGTCATTATATCCTTGAAATTACAATGTCTTTTGTTAGTGCAGGCTATGAGAATCTTAACATTATTGTCAGATCAATTTAATTTCATCAAATGGGACATTTATCATATCAATCCAGGGTCAGTAGACTTGTGAGGCGCACTCAATGTATGTGAGGGAACTGGATTTGAAATATAGACTAAGAATAAAATCCAATCTTGAAAGCAATCATCAACTAATATAGAAAGTGCAGTCTAACCTGATATTTAAAACTTCAAAGAAAATATAATTCTTCCAATATTTTGTTGTCACGGTTCTAATGGTAGAAAATCAGGTTGTGAAGTGAAATATGCCACTAAGGTGTGCTCTTCACAACAATACCCTGTCAACTATGAGATGAAGGATTTGAAAGAAATTTTTAGAAAATGTGCAAAATATAGAAAGTAATCACTCCAACAAGAAATTAAATAATCTTCTCAACCTTGACTAAAAAATCTTACATAGGCAGGATATCAGTTTGTGGGGTGAAATATGCCTTGACAAAGGCCCACACAACAATGCTCTTTTCACTTATGTATGTTTTTGGTTAAATAAAGAATCTTAATCACACAACACACAACTTTTTCAAATATGTTTAGTTGATTAAGTATCCATTAGTGTCTCATAGGCAAAAAGATAATGTTGTAGTGTCTTTAGCTCACTCCCTTGGGTGTCTTAGAGACTTGCAAAAGTACTCTATTGACTCATCAATCATTAATTCATCAACAAAATTAGTTCTAATATTTTCAAAGTAAATAAATCCTTCTTGAAAATGAAACTAAAGCTACAACCATCAAACTAATATAACTGGAAATTAAAATAGCAAATAATGAATAGTGAATTAAAATCTATGAACAATGAAGAGATACAATGATTATCATGTAATAAAGAAAATGGAAAAGAAAGTTAAATAGTATATACCAACATTAAACTACAACAAATGTACATAAAACAAAATGATGCACAAAATGAAGAATGGGGGCCCTCCAAGCCTCAAACTATACATGCAATATCTAACAACTAGAAGAAATCAAAGCAACTTTATATATTAACGATATGGACTGATACATAGCTTCAACAAGTACTTTGAAACCAAAAGCTTCAACAAAAAAAGTTCATAGGTTAGAGGCTTTTGGCTAATAAATTAGAGTGTCGACATTTCCCCAAGCTTGTTCTTTTGCTTGTCCCATGCAAACCAAAATTTTACAAAATTGCACGTTCCTTTCTCTTTCTAAATAGTTCTTGCTTCCCTAAGTAGGACATCCACATTTTATGTGGAAGTCTTGTTGGCTTTCCTATGTGGTCTTCTTGTAGCTTTTACCTCATGTTTTCTCAACTTGTATCTCTTTGATGACTTCCCTACTGTCTATTTTTTCCCATGAATGAGCTTTTGATTTTCTTCCTATCCAACTCAGATGGTTCAAATTTATCTACCATTATATTTTGGAAACCTTGCCTTATTTATACTCTATTTTGAAACTCTCTCCCAAGTTTTTCACAGTCTTCAAGTTCATATTTTTCACAGTTGCAATATGAGTTTTTGTCTTCAAACTTGTTCAATATATACTTCATTTCTAACCTCGGTTTTCAAGCTTAAATGCTTTGTCCCCAGTTCATATTTTTACTAATGAAATTATAAGTGAAAATTGAATATTTATTTAAATAAAACTTGATACTTGATAACTCCCAAGTTTTATATGTGTACTTGCACTGTAGGTAGAATTTTCAGCATAATTTGTCTTGCAGTAGAGAGGGTATGGAAATTTAATTCGACACCTCTTATTTTTTGTTGTTAATTTAGCTACAAATTTGTTTGCAAATTGGTTACCGATTTGGATTTTTATGAGAAGAGGTAGATAATAACTCTTTGTTATTTCATTTTGCGACAAAAACAACAAATTCGTGGAGGCATACTTTTGTTTTAACACGACAAAAATAATTATTTTTTTCACAGAAAAAAAGTGATTTTTATAATCATCAAGACTTTGAGAATTCAAATTTTTGTCATCTGATATCTTTTTACATGATTTCACTATATAAAAACCGACCTATTCAATTCATTGGCAGACCTGTCAAACCCTAGCTCGAAATTTTAGTGTTGTGCAAAGGAAAAATTCCTTGTTTTTATCCTTAATCCTATTTGATTATTCTCAACTTTGTATGCTAAAAGATTTTGATGTTAGATTGACTTGATTGTTTCTCTTTTTTCTATCAATAGAGGAGGATTTTGTTAATTTTCATCGTTATCTATGAAACCCTAGCACCATTGTCCTCTTTGCACAATTTGTTGGGTACCAAAAGAAATAAATACTGGCCTTTGAGCATATTTGTGACAATCCAATGACAAGCTTGTGCCTATGTCTGTTGTTCTTAAAGTAAAATTTTGAACCTTGTTGCCAAAAATTTTCCAAAAAGGGAAAAAAATGCTTTCTAATTCCTATACTTTGCAACTCTATTGTAATATTTCTCTTTGAGTTCATAGGCTGGAGAAATTAGATGGTTTGGAAAGTAAGGACAAGTTTTTGTGTTGAAAAAACAGTTATGGCAATAGAGACATATGTTTCTTCAAAAATTCTATTAATTAGAACTCCTCTAAACCTTGATAATCTTGCAATCGAAATGTGTTTTGTATGTTTTTTCTCATATTGGAGGAATTATCGATTTTTCTTGTCTTTATGTCTCTAATTTGGAGAACCAGCTAGTGAGAAAAGAGTACTCTATTTGTTTTACCAAAAATCCTTTGGTTATTGTAATGTCTACTTTAGGTAATCAAGGAAATGGGTATGGTAATAAATGGAATGATAAGTGGTAAAATGGGTAAGTAAATGTTAGGTAGATTTGGATAGTATAGAAAATGTATTGTAAAAGGTGTAGGGTTGGAATGGTATCTGGGTAGATAAGTTAGGAATGAAAATGAAATAAAAGAGATAATATGCACATGATATTTGATAGCATAGTAGGATATGATGAGATGATATATGGTGTGTGGTGGAATGTATTAGCTAGATAGGCATAGGTAATTTATTTCAATTTTAATTTAAAATCAATAAGTTAAAATAGAAAACTTGGATTTGTACCATTCTTGAACTCTGAAGTTTGGAAGCTGGTGTAAGATAGTGTAGTTTGAAACAATTGCTTTTATTTTTGCTGCAATTTCCCTCTTCCCTTAGTTGAATTCTTGTTTTTTGTACTTGAGAAGAATAATGCCTAATATTTTGATTATTGACATGTAAACTGACTTGTTTATGTTTGACAAGTATAATTGAACTCATTCTTTATTGAAATAAATGCTCACAAGAAATGACCTTTTTTTTTCAATTTGGATCAGAAACCTTTTCAAATCCTTCTCTTGGTTCATTATGTAATAATCTGCACTACTGAACCGATCCTATGCTTCTATTTGGAAAAAAATTCAAGTCCAGTGAAAGAGATCTACTATGTGAACAAAAAACATAAATATTCTTCTCTTAAAACAAATTGACTTGTTTGAATTCCCTTTTATTTGCAAAGTATGAACTGCAAACTATTGTTGAGTAAACTTTGGAACAAGAAAATTATTGACGCAAATTGTTGTTGATACCATAAACCTTATAGTCTTCATATATAACCCCTATTGGTACAATTCAATCTATGTGAATGGATTTACTTGAAGTCGAGCATAGAAAGAATTCATTGGATTATTGACCAGTAATGTAAATCGTTAACCAATGCAAGACAACTCGCCAGTGATTAAAATGAGTGTCAAGGTTCCTAAGTACATCTTGACATGCACAAATGGATGTGTTAGAGTCAAGTCACCTGCAAGATCTGTCATCAAGAGATCTTGATGAATTCCCATTGTTGACAACAAGGAGGCTTTCCATTGATGTATGCAAGTCTCAATGTATTTATAAACATCTCTAATATCAATACTAGATGATGTGTTGGATTCAATGGAACAAGATATGTCAGAAGGTGGGCCTTAAGGAATCCCACATCATCCATCATGAGAAAAACACAAATGATTTTGAAGAATCGTAATACAACATTGAAACAACATGCATAACTTTATTGAGAATTTTTCTTGTCGGTTTCCTAGTTTTCAAGCAAAACTCATGTCGAGTTGAGCCAGTAACTTGGTTTTCACAAATAGACTTATTTTTTTCTTTACTATTTTGTTTATTTAGTTTTATTCTACCCTATCCTACTTTGCTTGAAAAATAAAATATNTTTGTTAGTGCAGGCTATGAGAATCTTAACATTATTGTCAGATCAATTTAATTTCATCAAATGGGACATTTATCATATCAATCCAGGGTCAGTAGACTTGTGAGGCACACTCAATGTATGTGAGGGAATTGGATTTGAAATATAGACTAAAAATAAAATCCAATCTTGAAAGCAATCATCAACTAATATAGAAAGTGCAGTCTAACCTGATATTTAAAACTTCAAAGAAAATATAATTCTTCCAATATTTTGTTGTCATGGTTCTAATGGTAGAAAATCAGGTTGTGAAGTGAAATATGCCACTAAGGTGTGCTCTTCACAACAATACCCTATCAACTATGAGATGAAGGATTTGAAAGAATTTTTTAGAAAATGTGCAAAATATAGAAAGTAATCACTCCAACAAGAAATTAACTAATCTTCTCAACCTTGACTACAAAATCTTACATAGGCGGGATATCAGTTTGTGGGGTGAAATATGCCTTGACAAAGGCCCACACAACAATGCTCTTTTCACTTATGTATGTTTTTGGTTAAATAAAGAATCTTAATCACACAACACACAACTTTTTCAAATATGTTTAGTTGATTAAGTATCCATTAGTGTCTCATAGGCAAAAAGATAATGTTGTAGTGTCTTTAGCTCACTCCCTTGGGTGTCTTAGAGACTTGCAAAAGTACTCTATTGACTCATCAATCATTAATTCATCAACAAAATTAGTTCTAATATTTTCAAAGTAAATAAATCCTTCTTGAAAATGAAACTAAAGCTACAACCATCAAACTAATATAACTGGAAATTAAAATAGCAAATAATGAATAGTGAATTAAAATCTATGAACAATGAAGAGATACAATGATTATCATGTAATAAAGAAAATGGAAAAGAAAGTTAAATAGTATATACCAACATTAAACTACAACAAATGTACATAAAACAAAATGATGCACAAAATGAAGAATGGGGGCCCTCCAAGCCTCAAACTATACATGCAATATCTAACAACTAGAAGAAATCAAAGCAACTTTATATATTAACGATATGGACTGATACATAGCTTCAACAAGTACTTTGAAACCAAAAGCTTCAACAAAAAAAGTTCATAGGTTAGAGGCTTTTGGCTAATAAATTAGAGTGTCGACATTTCCCCAAGCTTGTTCTTTTGCTTGTCCCATGCAAACCAAAATTTTACAAAATTGCACGTTCCTTTCTCTTTCTAAATAGTTCTTGCTTCCCTAAGTAGGACATCCACATTTTATGTGGAAGTCTTGTTGGCTTTCCTATGTGGTCTTCTTGTAGCTTTTACCTCATGTTTTCTCAACTTGTATCTCTTTGATGACTTCCCTACTGTCTATTTTTTCCCATGAATGAGCTTTTGATTTTCTTCCTATCCAACTCAGATGGTTCAAATTTATCTACCATTATATTTTGGAAACCTTGCCTTATTTATACTCTATTTTGAAACTCTCTCCCAAGTTTTTCACAGTCTTCAAGTTCATATTTTTCACAGTTGCAATATGAGTTTTTGTCTTCAAACTTGTTCAATATATACTTCATTTCTAACCTCGGTTTTCAAGCTTAAATGCTTTGTCCCCAGTTCATATTTTTACTAATGAAATTATAAGTGAAAATTGAATATTTATTTAAATAAAACTTGATACTTGATAACTCCCAAGTTTTATATGTGTACTTGCACTGTAGGTAGAATTTTCAGCATAATTTGTCTTGCAGTAGAGAGGGTATGGAAATTTAATTCGACACCTCTTATTTTTTGTTGTTAATTTAGCTACAAATTTGTTTGCAAATTGGTTACCGATTTGGATTTTTATGAGAAGAGGTAGATAATAACTCTTTGTTATTTCATTTTGCGACAAAAACAACAAATTCGTGGAGGCATACTTTTGTTTTAACACGACAAAAATAATTATTTTTTTCACAGAAAAAAAGTGATTTTTATAATCATCAAGACTTTGAGAATTCAAATTTTTGTCATCTGATATCTTTTTACATGATTTCACTATATAAAAACCGACCTATTCAATTCATTGGCAGACCTGTCAAACCCTAGCTCGAAATTTTAGTGTTGTGCAAAGGAAAAATTCCTTGTTTTTATCCTTAATCCTATTTGATTATTCTCAACTTTGTATGCTAAAAGATTTTGATGTTAGATTGACTTGATTGTTTCTCTTTTTTCTATCAATAGAGGAGGATTTTGTTAATTTTCATCGTTATCTATGAAACCCTAGCACCATTGTCCTCTTTGCACAATTTGTTGGGTACCAAAAGAAATAAATACTGGCCTTTGAGCATATTTGTGACAATCCAATGACAAGCTTGTGCCTATGTCTGTTGTTCTTAAAGTAAAATTTTGAACCTTGTTGCCAAAAATTTTCCAAAAAGGGAAAAAAATGCTTTCTAATTCCTATACTTTGCAACTCTATTGTAATATTTCTCTTTGAGTTCATAGGCTGGAGAAATTAGATGGTTTGGAAAGTAAGGACAAGTTTTTGTGTTGAAAAAACAGTTATGGCAATAGAGACATATGTTTCTTCAAAAATTCTATTAATTAGAACTCCTCTAAACCTTGATAATCTTGCAATCGAAATGTGTTTTGTATGTTTTTTCTCATATTGGAGGAATTATCGATTTTTCTTGTCTTTATGTCTCTAATTTGGAGAACCAGCTAGTGAGAAAAGAGTACTCTATTTGTTTTACCAAAAATCCTTTGGTTATTGTAATGTCTACTTTAGGTAATCAAGGAAATGGGTATGGTAATAAATGGAATGATAAGTGGTAAAATGGGTAAGTAAATGTTAGGTAGATTTGGATAGTATAGAAAATGTATTGTAAAAGGTGTAGGGTTGGAATGGTATCTGGGTAGATAAGTTAGGAATGAAAATGAAATAAAAGAGATAATATGCACATGATATTTGATAGCATAGTAGGATATGATGAGATGATATATGGTGTGTGGTGGAATGTATTAGCTAGATAGGCATAGGTAATTTATTTCAATTTTAATTTAAAATCAATAAGTTAAAATAGAAAACTTGGATTTGTACCATTCTTGAACTCTGAAGTTTGGAAGCTGGTGTAAGATAGTGTAGTTTGAAACAATTGCTTTTATTTTTGCTGCAATTTCCCTCTTCCCTTAGTTGAATTCTTGTTTTTTGTACTTGAGAAGAATAATGCCTAATATTTTGATTATTGACATGTAAACTGACTTGTTTATGTTTGACAAGTATAATTGAACTCATTCTTTATTGAAATAAATGCTCACAAGAAATGACCTTTTTTTTTCAATTTGGATCAGAAACCTTTTCAAATCCTTCTCTTGGTTCATTATGTAATAATCTGCACTACTGAACCGATCCTATGCTTCTATTTGGAAAAAAATTCAAGTCCAGTGAAAGAGATCTACTATGTGAACAAAAAACATAAATATTCTTCTCTTAAAACAAATTGACTTGTTTGAATTCCCTTTTATTTGCAAAGTATGAACTGCAAACTATTGTTGAGTAAACTTTGGAACAAGAAAATTATTGACGCAAATTGTTGTTGATACCATAAACCTTATAGTCTTCATATATAACCCCTATTGGTACAATTCAATCTATGTGAATGGATTTACTTGAAGTCGAGCATAGAAAGAATTCATTGGATTATTGACCAGTAATGTAAATCGTTAACCAATGCAAGACAACTCGCCAGTGATTAAAATGAGTGTCAAGGTTCCTAAGTACATCTTGACATGCACAAATGGATGTGTTAGAGTCAAGTCACCTGCAAGATCTGTCATCAAGAGATCTTGATGAATTCCCATTGTTGACAACAAGGAGGCTTTCCATTGATGTATGCAAGTCTCAATGTATTTATAAACATCTCTAATATCAATACTAGATGATGTGTTGGATTCAATGGAACAAGATATGTCAGAAGGTGGGCCTTAAGGAATCCCACATCATCCATCATGAGAAAAACACAAATGATTTTGAAGAATCGTAATACAACATTGAAACAACATGCATAACTTTATTGAGAATTTTTCTTGTCGGTTTCCTAGTTTTCAAGCAAAACTCATGTCGAGTTGAGCCAGTAACTTGGTTTTCACAAATAGACTTATTTTTTTCTTTACTATTTTGTTTATTTAGTTTTATTCTACCCTATCCTACTTTGCTTGAAAAATAAAATATATTTAAAGTGTAGGAATATTTCTAGTAAGGCCATGTGCATAACATACTCATATTCAAGTTTGAAAAATATGCTTTGGTAGATACTATAATATGTGGGACCATCTTCTTTGATTGATGTGGTGTGAAGAGATGTTGAAGAGAGAAGGAATGTTGTGAATTGATCGCTATCTAGAACCAAACTTCAATGTAGTTAATATTCCCTTGGTTCTCTTGTTTATCAACACTGATTTTCATGTCCTCCTTTGTCATATTTTGTGGATATTCGAAGACTTATATCTTGCACAAAGGATCCAGACACAGACTTGCAAGAAATTATTCAATTTATGGTTCCAATGCATGCTATCCATTAAATGTTGTCCATGGCTCTTTGATCTTCTTTGCAGATTGGAAAGGTTGATCAAAAAAAACTTTAAGGTCTGCTTGGTGTAGATGTGGCTCAATGAACTTTGGTTCTTCCTGAGATGCAAATATATCTTCAATTGCTACCATAATTTGAGAAATTTATTGAACTAACATCCTCGTTTACTCATGTTGGTCCTAAAGTCTGCACCTGACTACTAAAGGGCAAAGCTAGGCCACCTCACGTTATGAATGGTTGGTTTTTTTATTTTATTTATAGGCCAGTTAGGGGGTTGGTTTACCAAGACATGAGCATAGCTTGGTTGGACAAATGAAATGGAATAGGGTCATCCTTGGCTGGTGGCACACTAAGGACAGACAAGTGAGACAGTAAAGGTCAAAACGAAAGAAAAACAACAAACCATTCAATGAACAATCTGTTGCCAAAAGTTTAAATATTAAAATGTCATTTCAAGCATTAAACATCTACCAAAAACACAGTTATTTCCATAGGTTGCAACAAAAACAAATATTCATCAGAGCATAGATGTTATCACGGGTTGCATATTAATAAAGACAAGTTTTACAGTAGCTAAAGGAAAAGAAACGTACTTTGCACAAATCAAAATTGTATTCAAATAAGAAACAAAGACAAATTTGGACACAAACACAATGTCATCAATAGTATCTTCACCGGGTAGAGAGATTTAATCCATGCATAGAATGGGCTCAACCAGTTGTTGTATTGATCTTTTTCTCCCAAAAAACTGAACCCTTCTAACATATAAAGAATGCCTATTTATCACATATGTAGAGGCCCTCGACCAGTTTGGAACCGAGGGTTCCTCTACACATTAGTTGTTAAATAGATTATTAAATTAACTAAAACACACTACTGGAGTTTGTTAATGAATACTTAGAGCTTGACTAAATCAAAAGGAGTGGGCCTTATCACACAAAAGACCACTTATTATTCTTTAAACTAAAAGAGTCTTGAACTAAACAATTAAAAATTGTTACTAGCAATGAAACAGGATTGAAGCATGTGTTGGAATGAACTGAGCTTTGATAGAAAATGACTAGGAGTGACAAAACTGAGTTCTGCATTGAGCATTTACATGCACATGCACTATTGGAGGCCATTAGAGATAACTAAATATGTTGGTAGTGCTTTTCCCTTGGAGAAGAGAAGCAAGTCATCTGGCGTTTTATGGAGTCTCTGATATTCTTTCTACTGTCTAGACATGTAGTTTATCCATTCCTAGTTTGGCGCCCCATTTTAAACATTTCAAAATGCGGCATAAATGTGGGTGACCTAGTTCAGAAATTCAGCGTTCGGGAGCTTCTGAGCATAGAGTATACATATTCTCCGGAGGAAAGAACTCCCAGATTCATTATCCAACACTAATCACTTATTAACCCAAGATTAATTTAATAATTAAATATTTTGGGAGTTTAGGACTGTGAATGCTGAGTTTGAGAATCTCCCGAAGTGACATGGCAGTTCGAGACCCACTTCAGTTGTTCGAGGACTCTCACACTTCAGGGGTTCAGATAAATGTGATCACTTTGATTTGAAATCCCCCAGAGTGCTAATATCTCGGAGTCATAACCATGTTTATGTTAATTGACCCGAGATTTATCCTTTAATCATTTGACGTTTCAGGAGTTTATGGACTCCGGTTCTTTTGGAAACTGTGTTAACTCTCAATCAAAATATCCCAGAGGAAATTTCCCTGGAGTGACATGGCAGTTGTGAAGTCACGATTGATGACGTGTCATGAAAATAAGGGTTACACGTGTCACCTGGAATGGGGAAAATGGCATGTTGAAAATGCTCTAAATGAGTGCCACATGTCGGAGACCAATGGATGCCACATGTCACCACGGATGAATGCTACGTGTCAGCATAGATGAGCGCTACGTGTCTTCGACTCTTAGGGTTTTAGGGGATTTCAAATGAAAATTTTGTATAAATCCCAGAGGACCGGACTAGCGGAGTGACGTGGCACTTCGGGACTTCATCTCTTCGGCTCTTCGGGAGTTTCTGAATGTAGAGTATGGATATCTCCCAAACAACTGACCTCCTGGAATGACATGGAAGTTTGGGGCTCCGGACCTTCGGGGGTACATGATTGTCTTGAAGTAAAACCTCTCGGATGGTTGATCCTCTGAATCTAGCATGGTATTCTGATGTTTCATATCGTTGACGTGTCACATAAAGGAGGGTGATACGTGTCACTCGAAATAGTACAGATGACAGACCCAAATATGTTTGAAATGAGTGTCATGTGTCGTGATAGGATTGTGCCATGTGTCATGATAGAATAGTGCCACATGTCATGATAGAAGAGTGCCATGTGTCTTTGGCACTTCAGCTCTTCAGACCTGACATGTCTGTGACATCAATGTTGCTGGCGTGGCTCCAACGTTTCAGCATTCGGGAGTTTTTTAGTGTTGTGCTTGGAAATTTCGGCTTCAAAGTCGTAGAGTGGCTTATGTGTAACTCTTGCAATTAAACCTCGTGTGAGTTATGGAACCCTGAATGTGTGAGATTCGTTGATCTGATTGGCCTGTTGGATCTCCACTGTTGATATTTAACCTGTCTATTTTCACAATCCAGTCCTAAAAATGACTACTCTGAATTGTTGCGTTCTGTTCTGCAGAAGCTTACTATGCATACAAAGGACTTGGTGGTCTTGGATGTCTCCTGCACACACAAAATACTTGGTGTTCCTGTTGCACACTCAATGAATAGAAAATGTGATGACAAGTATTTCGAACCAAATAATGATATGCAATTATCCTTCAAGAAAACAGAAACAATTTGCACAAAGAATCAATCAAGAAAGATAATGATAAAAAACCAAGTCATTTAGAGAGGGAAACCGACTCAACTAACTAGAAGAGGAATATTTTTTATGAAGGCATAGCCAAAATAATCAAGAGGGGCAGGGCTGCAGATTTAGGTCTCAACATTGGATCCAACTCGGGATAGCACTTCCTTGTGAGGTGCTTAGAACAACATACCAGTTCCTTGGAATTAAATAAATTTCTCCCACCTTCCTTCTCTTACCTTTGTTTCTGTTTGCCAACCATGTATATTTGCTACTGTCTCTCAACCATGTATCATATTCAAATTAAAACTACAACTACACCCCAATGCCTTTGTTGGGCTATGGAATATTTATTAACACACAAACTAACTAAAAATAAAATGCTCGAATGGAGAGCTTATTCAAATGAAAATGAAAAAGGAAATCAGCTATGGTACAAGAGGGATCATCCCTTAGTCTTTCAAGAAAAATAGTGTTTCAGGAAGCGCCCATTTATTGGGCCTCCAAAAATTTCAGTATCATCTAGATTGTGTAAGACAAATGTGTTATCTTCCAGAACCTCAACCACCTTAAAAGGACCAAACTAGAGGTTATCGAACTTACCATGCTTGGACTTTTCTTCCCTTCTAGCATCCCACCTCGGGACCAGGTTGCCTTCTTGAAAGATCTCCTTCTTGGTTTTCTTATCAAAAGTTGATTTAATTTTTCTCCGGTATGCTTCAATGATCTAAATCAGTGCTTCTCTCTTTTGTTGAACTTCTATAATTTTAAATATTCTTCTATGGATTTCATTTGGCTCCTCCATTTCTTCCTGTAGGAATTTCAAAACTGGTAGACCGAGCTTAGTGGGGAAGATAACATCTATCCCATAGACTATCTGAAATGGTGAGGTTCCCAATAATCTCTTGGTGTTGATCCTATCAACCCACAAAGCATACTTAATTTTAGAGTCCTAGGATTTGTTGTTTTTAGTTAGCAATTTCTTGATGATCCTCATGAGAGTCTTGTTTGATGACTCAGCCAGGGCATTCCCTTGAGGATAATAGGGCGTGGAACATGTCAAGGCGATGTTATGGTTTCCATAGAAGTCAATAATGACTTTGGACTTGAATTCCTAGGCATTGGCTGTTATAATCTTTCTAGGGCATTCGAACCTGGAAAAGATATTAGTTTCCAAAAAGTTCATAATCACTTTGTCAATAGCATTCCTAGTGGGCAAAACCTCGATCCATTTGGTAAAGTAGTCAGTGGTAGTGAGGATCCACTTATGTTGCCTACTGGAGGGTGGATTTATCTCGCCGATGAAATCTAATCCCCATTGACGAAAGGGTCCACTCGTAGTGATAGGTTTTAGGGGTAGTGAGAGTAAATTTTTCTTGCGTGCAAACTTTTGACATTCATTGCATGCCCTTACTGTAGTGAATACATCAAAAAAAAGGGTGGGCCAATAGTACCATGCCCTTAGGATCTTGAGGGTTGTAGCTTTCCAATGCTGGTGTCCCCCACAAAATTCCCTGTGCATATCTGGTATGACTTTCTTAGCTTCATTTTCATCAAGACACTTTAATAGGATGCCAATAGGATCCCTTCAATACAAGTTTTGATTTAAATGCAAAATTTTATAACTTTTTATTTGAGAGATCCGGACCTCGTCTTCTTCAAATCTGGTGGGAATTTTAGGTGTTGCAGAAAGTAAATAATATCTCTATACCAATATAAAGAACAATAATTTTAAAATACATGCATGTTGTCTTGTACAGACTTTGTCATGGGTGCATCAGATTGGGTGAAGGTCTGATCCAATTCCAACACCTTATAGTTTGATTATGGTAACAACTTGGAAATATAGATTTTTAATGACTAAAATCAACAAACTGAAATTATGTCAAACACTTAGCAACCTAGAGATAAATGTCTTCATAAACTTCATAAATGAAAAATCCCACATTTAGAAATTTCCATAAGTAGAAATACACATTGCTAAGCAAAAATATGCAGCGGAAAACCAAAGTGGACAACAACCCAATAACACTTAGAAATTTAGGAAAATGCTAGGGAAAACCCCAATGTGGGGAAACCCAATGAGAGAGAGAGAGAGATCTTATTATTATGCTTCAGAAAAGTACAAAACAACAAAAAATCTACATTTCCAGCCAAGGAAAATACCTCCCAGCACCAAATTTGTCCCACAGAAATATGCCTCGTTTTCCAAGCCAAAACTGTACTGTTGTATGGCCTCATTCTGCCTTGTTTTCCATGCCCACAATCAGTTGTATGGACAGTTCCATACAACCCAAAAACAACTAACAAAAAATAGAAAGCTGCCTCGAAATCTGTGCCCAAAATTCCTCGATTTTTGTGCCAAATCCATACGGACTGTACAGATTTGTACAATATGGCCTCCCAAAATAGAAAAATATTTCGGCCAAAAATTCACAGAAAAATTTTCTCAAAAAACGTGCCCTCTTTCCTCAAAAAATGTGCCCTTTTTGCTGCTCACTTTCCTCTCTCAAGCATGCTCAGAAAATCTCTCTAACTCTCCTCCCAATGTGCTCTCAACATCCTCTCGATGTCTTCACAACATGTCTTGCGCACTACCCAATGCATTCTTTTATAATCTGAAAATGGCATTTCCCCCCCAAAAGTGTCTTTTCACCTTCCCAACCCTAGATCCAAAGGCCAAGATTAGATCTTGCCTTTTTCAAGATCAAGGGTCATGATCCATTCCCTCCAAAATGTCTCATTTAAAATTAAAGTGAATTTCACTTTATTACATAAGTTCTTTATAAAAATAAAGTCACTTTAAAAATAGAAGGTACACTTTATTAAAAAGGTCACTTTACTAAAAGAACCACTTAAAACAACTTTATATAATCTATTACAAAGTCAAGTGCTTGGTAGTGAAAATATTAAGGTAACATCCGCATACAAGACAAAACATGTGGAGTACCTCCCGAGCTAAAAAATCTAACACTCCCTCTTAGCGAGGGAGTTACTTCTGGTATCACCACCAGAATCTGTCTCCATCTCTTTAGCTACCATAGTTGCTCCCTTTGTACTAGAAGCCTCTGCTCCCTTTGAACATGAAGCCACTACTCCCACTGCACTTGAAGCCCTTGCTGCTACCTCCGTTGTACCATGAACTTAAGACATGCTCCTAGGAGACTGCACACTCTCCTGAGCATCCAACTGTGTCAACTCATGCCTGTTGAGTCCCTTGAGAGTCCTGGAAGAAGATTGAGTGCCATGTATCAACTCTCTCTCCCGTGCTACCTGCCAACCCTCCGACACAGAATCTGAGACCAGAAATCCACTGGACCCTGTTAAGAACCAAACTTCAATATAGCATAGAGAAACCTCAGGAAAAGTACTCAACGCCTTGAAAAAGAGATAATATC
>JZKD02S1684620.1:21380-31469 GCA_000966675.3 Picea glauca | reverse complement strand
CATTACTAATCTAAATTACAACTAATGGCCTAGAGCCGACATAAATAAAATAGCATTACTAATCTAATATGCCCCAATTAAGGGGTAATGAGCCAATATTAGGGCTTAACAGACCCCAACACAGGTCTACCCAACAACCTGTATAAGCCCTCATACTTGACACCAAGCATTATTTTTGTGTCAACAGTTGCTCCCACAGGATACAAAAACACATGTCCACTGTTGAAAACAACTCCAAAACCACTCTCATCCAAAGTTAACACTAAGAGAAAATTAATTGTCAACTCTGGAACATACAACACCTTGCCAACCTCCAGAATACCTCCTGACTCTAGTTGGAATCTCATCCTTCCAACCCCCTTTACTGCATGTTGTGGATCGGTTCCACAATTCACACTACAATCTGAGTCTATCTGTGTAAGATTGAAGAAAACTGACCTTAGCCCGGTCATGTGCCAAGAAGCACCACAGTCCACAAACCAAGATTCAATGTCCTCGAACACTAGGCAACCACTGCCCAAGGGACCAGTCATGAGAGAAAACTCTCTCTCATGTCTCTCAACAAACTCTGCAATCTCTGTTGATGTTGACACCTCTAGTTTCGGCTTCTTCTCCTTCTTGTTCGGACACTGAATAGCGTAGTGGCCAATCTTGTGACATACAAGGCATCTCACCTTTCTCATGTCCTTCTTATTTCCCTTTACCACAAGAGAAACATTCTTGCCATCTTTGTCCACCTGACAAAGAACCTCTTCTGCCTTCTTCAAGCAAATACAACAACAAATCACTTGTTGTTCCAAGTGCCAAAATGTTGCCCACATAAATTCAGAGCACAAGCTCTGATACCATATAGATTTTTAATGACTAAAATCAACAAGCTGAAATTCTGTCAAACACTTAGAAACCTAGAGATAACTATCTTCATAAACTTCATAAATGCAAAAGCCCACATTCAAAAATTTCCATAAGTAGAAATACACATTGCTAAGCAAACATATGCAGCGGAAAAGCATAGTGGACAACAACCCAATAACACTCAGAAATTTAGGCAAATGCCAGGGAAAACCCCAATGTGGGGAAACCCAACGAGAGAGAAAGAGAGAGATCTTATTATTATTATTCAGAAAATTACAAAACAACAACAAATCTCCATTTCCAGCCAAGGAAAATACCTCACAACACCAAATCTGTCCCACAGAAATCTGCCTCATTTTTCGTGCCAAAACCGTATCATTGTATGACCTCCTTTTGCCTTGCTTTTTGTGCCCACAGTCAGTTGTACGGACTGTTCCGTACAACCCAAAAACAACGAACATAAAACAAAAATCTGCCTCAAAATCCATGCCCAAAACTCCTCGATTTTCATGCCAAATCTGTACAGAATCGTACAGACTGTACAGTACAACCTCCCACTACAGAAAAATATTTCGGCCAAAAATTCACAGAAAATTTTTATCGGGAATCGTGCTCTTTTTCCTCGAAAAACGTGCCCTCTTTGCTGCTCACTTTCCTCTCCCAAGCATGCTCAGAAAATCTCTCTAACTCTCCTCCTGATGTGCTCTCAACATCCTCCCGTTGTCTTCACAACATGTCTTGCACACTACCCAATGCATTCTTTTATAATATGAAAATGACATTTTCCCCCCAAAAGTGTCTTTTTACCTTCCCAACCCTAGATCCAAAGGCCAAGATTAGATCTTGTCTTTTTCAAGATCAAGGGTCATGATCCATTCCCTCCAAAATGTCTCATTTAAAATTAAAGTGAATTTCACTTTATTACATAAGTGCTTTATGAAAATAAAGTCACTTTAAAAATAGAAGGTACACTTTATTTTAAAAAGTCACTTTACTAAAAGAACCACTTAAAACAACTTTATAAAAGCTATTACAAAGTCAAGTGCTTGGTAGTGCAAATATTAAGGTAACATCTGCATACAAGACAAAACATGTGGAGTACCTCCCGAGCTAAAAACTCTAACAGGCAAGTCCCTGTCCCTTGATCAACTTGGTGGGATTTATGTGTAGTTCATACTCCATCGACTTGAAAATCCATTTCCCTCTTTTCCCTTCACTGTCTGGTTGGATCTGAATCTCTTTGACATTGCTGCTAGGAATATAGGTTGTTATGTTAGACTGTAACACATACACCCTGAAGGCTTTCAAGGCTTTGACCAATGCATATGTCTTCTTTTCTAATATATCATACTTCAGCTCAACATCTCGGAGGGCTTTGCTGAAAAAGGATATGGGTTGTTCATGTCCTTATTCATTCTTTTGCAGTAGCACAGCAACAATGGTTTCCTTGGAGGCGAAAGAAAAGATAAAGAACTCTTTGGCATATTCGGGGTTGAACTAATACAGGGGCTTCAATCAAATCTTGTTTTATCTTCTGGAATGTTGATTTTTCCTCCTGTGACCACTTGATAACAACATCTTTCTTCAACATGTTGGTGATAGGCCTTATGATTTCAACAAAGTTTGTCACAAAGTGCCTCAAAAATATATTTTGCCTATAAAACACTGAATAGACTTCTTGTTTCTGAGAATTTCAATTTTTGGAATGGCCTCCACTCTCTTAGGGTCTATTTGTATACCTCATGTTGATATGATGTGGCCTAGGAGTTTACCCTTTGGCATAGCAAAGTGGGACTTCTTGGGATTCAAAGAGATCCCATACCTTCTGCATTTTCAGAAGATCTGCTCAAGGTGTTGTAAATGCTCATCATCTGATTTGGAGAAAATGGTGATGTCATCCAAATATATAACCATAAATTTGTATTTCTTCCCCACAAAAGTTACATCCATAGCCCTTTGAAAGGTGTCCCCTGCGTTCATCGGCCCAAAGGGAATTTTGTCATACATAAATGCCCCCCAAGGGGTGGTGAATATTTTTTTTTCCTTGTCTTCTTCACATACTTCTATCTGGTTATAATGTAGAGTACCCATCCAACAAGGAAATTTTGTGGGAACCTACTACCCTTTGTAAAATATGGTCCATCTTGGGCAAGGGGTAGTTGTCCTTTAGGGAACACATGTTGAGATTTCAGAAATCAACACACAACTATATTTCTCCACTCTTTTTTGTCACAGATACCAAGTTGGCCACCCAATCTGAGTACCTCAAGGGAACAATAATTCTGGCATCAAGCATTTTTTTCGACTCTTTTTCAATTATGGACATCAGCATGGGATTAAATTGCCTGATATTTTGTCTGAATGGATTAGAAACAACCTTTAGAGGGATCTTGTGTTGGATGATGTTAGTGTCAAATGTCTTCAAATCCTCATACGACCTTACAAAAAATACAACAAAATTTGTCATGAGACTAACATACCTGTCTTTCTGTTTTGGAGGTAGTTCCTTGGAGAGTTTGACTATTTTGGGATTTTAAACAGCCCCAATGTTGCGTTCCATCACTTCCTCTTCTTGATTTTTTATGGTAGCTCCTCTAGAGACATCATGACTATCAAGTAACCTTTCTAGTGGCACTAGACCCCTGGGGATGTGGTTCATTTTAAGTTACACAATGTTGTGGCCAACCACTTTGTTTAGAATATGAGATGTTTGTTGATTCTTTGATTCATCATCTTCACCTTCTTGATCTATAGAGATACTAAATAATTCTTCTATGGTATGCATAAATCTTTTCAGCTCCAGGTCATCACTAAAGACCTGCCAATGATTGATGTTGTCTGGTATGGTTTTCCTGTGTCTGAATTTCACTTGATACTTGATATTTGGGCCAATGGGAGGTCTGAAGGTGCTGGCAGCCAATGCCAAATAATCTTCCTTCTGATTTGCCTCTCTAGGAATGAAGGAGATATTGAATTCTAGAAAGAAGTTGCCAACTGGGTCCCACACCTCATTCATGTATTGTTTGAGCCTCTGTTGTTTATCTTGATAGATGTTCTTGACTTTATTGATGATCAACTCAGAATCACCAAATACTGCCAAACTGTCAATGGCATATCTTTAGCATCCCTCAATCCAAGAACCAGATCTTCATACTCAGATATATTGTTAGTAGTCTCAAATTTCGGCTTATAAGAGAGCGTTATTAGCTTCTGCACAGGAGAAAAGAGGACTATACCATCCCCAAAACCTTATTTTGGTGAATATCCATCGAAATACATCTTCCACACTTTGTTCTGTTGATCTATCAAAGGCTAATCTTTGCATTTGGTGACTGTAATTTCTGGTTCATCACCATTTATATGAAAAACAGATGAGCCAATCTCATTCTCAACATCATAAATTGGGTGATTTCTTGGATTTTGATGGTCATTGAAAATATAGGCCAATTTGACCTCTTTGTATAGCCCTATGTGCTATCCTCTGAAAATAGGGATGGTGGCATATGTGAGGTCCATTTGTAATGATCCCCCAACCTTCTTGGCCCACGTCCTGGACAAAAGCATACCAAATTGGGGGGGATGTCAGCCACAACGATGTCCATCACTACACTTTTCATGGGTAATTGTGCCAAAGAAACCACCAGATATTTTGTTAATCCCAAACATTTGAACTTATCGGAGTCAAGGAGTAAAGGTATTGGTAGGGCTTGGTGATATCTAGACCTAGTTCCTCCATAACAACTTTAGGAATGACATTGTGTGAGGCACCTAATTCCATGAGACAGTTATTTAGGATCTTGTCATAGACATTTAGAGATATGTAAAATGGTGGAGAAGCATCAGAGCCATCCTCAATGTGTGGGCTCATAGTAAAGGTTGGGTTCTCATCATGCAGACTAATTACAACAAAAGTTACAACAGAAGTAGGTGGTTGCAAAACCTTCATAATGGAATATTGTTTGAAAGGCTCATTTTTCAACAATTCTGATCGAGGTACAAGGATCTTGATCTTTCTCAACTCATGCTCTAGATTGAAATATGCTTGTGGCCTATCAACTTCCTTTACTTCAGGGACAATAGATTTAAAAAGAGGAGGTTGGTGAGCTTTAGCCAATGCACCCTTGCTTGGATTTGGCTTGGGAGGAACCTCTATTTTTTTGTTCTGATTAGACGTGGTGGCTTTGGGAGAACCCATTATAGGCATCAATTCATACTTCTTTTGGGGTTGGCCTTTGATAACTCCCTCTTCCGCTATCTCAATATCAAACTGATATGACAATTGTGCTACCTCATAATCTTGTGTTAATTGACTGGTGTAAAAATATCTTTCATTGAAAAGTACAACAACATCACTGTCTACCTCCATCTCCTCAATCTGATTATTTTGGAAAGGAAGTACTACTCTTTGGTCATTATCATTCCTCCTCTCTCATGCATTATCTGAGGGGCATCATTCCACCTTCTAAATTGGTTGGGATTTATGTTCCCAACCCCTTAAAAATATTTGTTTGGTTGTTTAGATTCCCATTTCAACTGAGCTATTTTAAATGTCAGATCCTTCAAAGTTTTGGTCATTTCATCAAGTTTGGGATCAGATGTGGTTGGGTTAGAGGAGACAGGGGATTCCTCTCTATGTTTATTCTTGTCTTTTTCAGATATGGCATTTAACCGGTCTGATGCCAAGATGTTGGACTCAACCTCAATGGTTGCTTCTTGCATGGATAACAAGGTAATGGATCTTCTCTCCCTCAATAGAAGAGAGAATTATGCATCCAATGCATTGGCATGAGTGATCTTGGCAGAGGCTTCAGTTGGTTTTATCTCATCTAGGATCCTACCATACATATTATTAAATCTCTTGGTGAAGTCCAAAATAGACTCACCATTCTTTCTCTTAAGGGCCCCAAACTCAGTGATGTAATACAGATAATCCCTTCTATCCTCCCATTTCTTTATGAAAGCCTCATTTAATGCATCAATGTCTTCAATGGAGGTTGGAGGGAGGCCTCAGAACCATTTTCTTACCTCCCCATCAAGGCTTTGTACAAACAACCTCATCCAAACATCTGCATAGTCAATGTTAAAGTCGTCTGCAAAGATGTAGAAGGATACCAAATGTTCCTCAACTTTGACATCCCCTTCCCCATTATATCTAGGAAAATATTTCATGCAATCTGTGGCTGGAGTGCATGTAAGCCTACAAGAAGAACTAGGGGTGCATATATGGCAGCAATTATGGCATCCATCCTGTTAACAACCATTGTTTGGGCAATAGGAATTTGAATATTGATTGGAGATACAGGGGTGGATGTTGGAGATCAAGTAGAGGTAGTAGTTGAAGGTGTATGAGGTTCCTTGGAATTGTGATTCTCAGGGCTAGAAAATTCAAGCTACTTGTGATGATGAAGAATAATAGATTCTTGAGGTGAAGCTTTACCCTTGAGGGGTGAGGTATATCTTTGAGCTAAGGTGGATTTTATTAATTGTCTTTCTAGCTCAAAGACTATTGTTTCCTTCTCGAGGTTAGGATGAGCCTTAGTGGCTCTAGTGTGTTCAAATTTGGATTTCTCGAGTCCTTTTCTGGGAGCCAACATTTCTTTAGTGAAGTTTACTCAGTGAAGTCACGAGGTGAAAGATGGTAGTCTGAATTTGTTTGATATTTTTTCACCACCAAAGGTCAGATTTGATCGTTGTTGTTCTCCAAGGGAAAGATATTTTTTTACTATGTTCCCCGGCAATGGTGCCAGAAGATGTTGGTCCTAAAGTCTGCACCTGACTGCTAAAGGGTAGAGATAGGCCACCTCACGTTATGAATGGTTGTTTATTTATTTATTTATGGTTCAATTAGAGGGTTGGTTTACCAAGACATGAACATAGTTTGGTTTGAAAAATGACATGGACGAGGGTCCTCCTTTGTTGGTGGCACAGTAAGGACAGAAAAGTGAGACAATAAAGGTAAAAAACAAAGAAAAACAACAAACAATTCAATGAGAAATATGTTGCTAGAAGTTTAAATCTTAAAATGTCATTTCAAACATTAAACATGTACCAAAAACACAGTTATTCCCACAGGTTGCAACAAAAACAAATCTTCATTAAAGCATAGTTGTTATCACAGGTTGCATATTAATAAAGACAAGTTATACATTAGTTGAAGGAAAAGAAACATAGCAATACATGAGCATAGTTTGGTTGGCCAAATGACATGGAAGAGGGTCCTCCTTGGCTGGTGGCACACTAAGGACATAAAAGTGAGACAATAAAGGTCAAAAACAAAGAAAAACAACAAACAATTCAATGAATCTGTTGCTAGATGTTTAAATCTTAAAATGCCATTTCAAGCATTAAACATGTACCAAAAACACAGTTATTCCCACAGGTTGCAACAAAAACAAATCTTCATCAAAGCATAGTTGTTATGATAGGTTGCATATTAATAAAGACAATTTATACAGTAGCTAAAGGAAAAGAAACGTACTTCAGACAATTCAAAATTGTATTCAAGATAAGAAACACATACGAATTTGGACACAAACACATTGTCATCAATAGTATCTTCATCGGGTAGAGAGCTTTAATCCATGTTCATAATGGTTCCAACCAATTCTTGTATTTATCTTTTTCTCCCCAAAAATTGAACCCTTCTAACATACAAAGAATGCTTATTTATCACAGATGTGGAGGCCCTCGAACAGAGTGGAACTGAGGGTTCCTCTACACATCGGTTGTTAAACATCTTATTAAATTAACTAAAACACACTACTAGAGTTTGCTAATGAATAATCTAAGATTGAATTAATCAAAAGGATTGGTTCTTATCACACACAAAAACACCACTTATTATGCTTTAAGATAAAAGAGTCTTGAACTAAACATTTAAAAACCGCTACTAGCAATGAAACTAGATCGATGCATGTGCTGGAATGAACTGAGATTTGACAGAAAATGACTAGGAGTGACAGAACTGAGTTCTGCATTGATCACTGGAATGCATGCACACTGTTGGAGGCCACTGGAGATAACTGAATATGTTGGCAGTGTTTTTCCCCTACTTATCCCCTGGAGGAGAGAAGTAAGTCATTTGGAATTTTTTGGAGTCTATGATACTCTTTCTGCAGTTTGGACGTGCATTTTATCCATTCCTAGTTTGGCACCCCTTTTTAAACATTTCAAAATGTGGCATAAATGTGGGTGAGTCAGTTCATAAATCTGACATTTGGGAGGTTCGGAGCATGAAGTATACATATCCTCCAAAGGACAGAACTCTCAGATTCATTATCCAGCACTAATCACTCATTAACCCGAGATTACTTTAATCATTAAATATTTCGGGAGTTTGGGACTGTGAATGCTCAGCTTGAGAATCTACCGGAGTGACAATGCTATGGAGTGACATGGTAGTTCGGGACCCACTTCAGTTGTTCAGGGGCTCCCACACTTCGAGGGTTCATATAATTGTGCTCTCTTTGAATTGAATTCCCCCAAAGTGCTGATCTCCTAGAGTCATAACCATGTTTATCTTAATTAACCCAGGATTTATCCTTTAATCCTTTGGTGTTTCCGGAGTTTCTAGACTCCGACACTTTTGGAAAATCTATTAACTCTCGATCAAAATCTCCCGGAGGAAATTTCCCTGGACTGACCTGGTAGTTATGATGTCATGACCGATGATGTTTCATGAAAATAAGGGTGACATGTGTCACCTAGAATGGAGCAAATGGTGTGCTGAAAATACTTGAGATGAGTGCCACGTGTCAGTGACCGATGGATGCCATGTGTCACCACGGATGAATGTTATGTGTTAGCATAGATGAGTGCTATGTGTCTACGGATATTTGGGGTTCGGGGGATTTCAAACACAAAGTATGTATAACTCCCAGAGGACCGGACTAGCGAAGTAACGTGGCACATCAGGACTTCATCTCTTCGACTCTTTGGGAGTTTCTGAATGTAGAGTATGGATATCTCTCGGACAAATGACCTCCCAGAGTGACGTGGAATTTTGGGGCTCCGACCCTTCAGGGCTTCGGTACTTCGTGGGTTTGTGATTGTCTTGAAGTAAAACCTCCCAAGTGGTTGGTCCTCTTGATCTGACGTGGTAGTCTAATGTGTCATATCACTGACATGTCACAGAAATAAGTGTGACACGTGTCAATCAAAATAGTACATACAATGGACACAAATATTCTTGAAATGACTGTCATGTGTCTTGATAGGATTGTGCCACATGTCATGATAGAAGAGTGTCAGTGTCATGATAGAATAGTGCCACATGTCTTTGACTCTTCAACACTTCGACTCTTCGGATCTGATGTGTTCATGACGTCACTGTCGCTGACATGGCACCGACGTTTCAACATTTGAGAGTTTTTTAGTGTTGTGCTTGTAAATTTCTACGACGAATTCACAAAGTGGCTTATGTGTTACTCTTGTGATTAAACCTCGCGCGAGTTCTGGAACCCCTAATGTGCGATATCTATTAATCTTATCGGCCTGTTGGATCTCCACCTTTGAAATTTAACATGTTTATGTTCACATTCTAGGCCCAAAAATGATTGCTCTTAATTGTTGTGTTTTGTTCTGCGGAAGCATACTGCACATACAAAGGACTTGGTGGTCTTGGATGTCTCCTGCAGACAAAAAATACTTGGTGGTCCTACTGCATGCTCAATCAATGGAAAACATGATGACAAGTATTTCGAACCAAATCACGACATGCAATTATCCTTCAAGAAAACAGAAACAATTTGCACAAAGAATCAATCAAGAAAGATAATGATAAAAAACCAAGTCATTTAGAGAGGGAAACTGACTCAACCAACCAGAAGAGGAATAATTTTGATGAAGGCATAGGGAAAAGAGGCAGGGGGGGCATGGGTGCAGACTTAGGTTTCAACAACTCAAAAATTCTTGATCATTATTAAATTCTTCTTGTTGGTTAATATTATATGTCTTGCACATGGACTAGTGTACTCAAGGGTAGGGTTCTTACAACACCTTTAAAGATAATGAAAATAAATGAAATCAACATTAATAAAAGCACACCACTCAAAGAAAACTTAAGAAAGGAAATCATGTACTTGAACTCCTCATGCTACTGAGACCATGTTGTCACCAAGTTGTTTTTTCACACGAGTTAGTCTTTCCATGAATAAAAACACACTTACATAAAGGAAACACACTAGTCCAACGTGACGAGGTCTCATGGAGACTCAAAAAAGTGGTTGTAGATGT
>JZKD02S1684620.1:0-13106 GCA_000966675.3 Picea glauca | reverse complement strand
AAGAATTTGATATTACAATTGTAGATAGACCAGGAAAAGAGAATGTAGTTGTTGATTTCCTTTCTCGATTGACACCTGATGATGATACCCCAGTAGATGATTCCTTTCCTGATGAGTATCTTTTTGCAGTTTCTGCTCACTCACCTTGGTATGCAGATATTGCTAACTACTTGGTTGCAGGGAAGTTACCATCACACCTATCCTACCGAGAGAAAAAAAAGTATTATTCATCAAAGTGCTCAGTATAGTTAGATAAGCGGGTACCTTTTCCATACAGGAGTTGATCAAGAAATCCAAAGGTGTATTAGAGAAGATGAGGTGTATTATCTATTGAAAGCTTGTCATGATGGCCCTTGCGGGGGGCATTTTGCTGATAAGAGAACAACACATAAAATTCTCAGGATGGGGTACTATTGGCCCTCACTCTTCAAAGATGCAAAGAAATATGTCCAGGCCTGTGATAGCTGCCAAAGAGTAGGCCAACCTAATCATGGATATGAAATGCCATTAAACCCCCAGGTAGTACTTGAACCATTTGAAATATGGGCCTTAGATTTTATAGGGCCCATCAACCCTCCATCTAATCAAAAAGTTTATATAGTGTTCTGCACAGACTACATGACTAAATGGGTGGAAGCCAAGGCACTCCACAGAGCAACTGAAGAAGCAATTATAGATTTCTTATTTAAAGATATCTTCACCAGATTTGGAATGCCAAGAGAATTAGTTACAGATGGTGGACCTCCTTTCACTTCTCATGAGTTCCAAGCCACCCTTCAGAAATATCACATTCAGCAGAGAATGACTACAGCATACCACCCCCAAGCCAATGGATGGGTGGAAAGAAAAAACAAAGTAATAGAAGTCATTCTCACAAAAACAGTGAGGGAAAATAGAAAGGATTGGTCCTACAGGCTCCCTGAAGCACTATGGGCCTACAGAACTACCTGGAGAAATACTACAGGATTCTCTCCCTATGAATTAGTGTATGGAAAGAGTGTTGTCTTTCCTATGGAATTTGAGATAAAAACCTTAAGGACTGCTTTAGATGTCAACCTTGATTTAACTGATGCACAGACAACCATGTTGCAGCAACTTAATGAATTGGAGGAGAAAAGATTAGATGCCATTCAGCAAACAACCATAATTCAACAACAAAGATCAAAATGGCATGACAAAAATATCAAGAACAAGCAATTACAAAAAGGTAATTGGGCCCTACTGTATGATTCCCGGTTCAAAGAATTCCAAGGCAAACTACGTACAAGATGGATTGGACCTTACGAAGTAGACACAGTTTTCCCCAATGGAACAGTAAGGCTCCTCACAATCGATGACTCCAAAACCCCATTACTTGTAAATGGTCATCGGCTCCATCTGTATCAGCGACCAATTTCTAAAGAAGATTTTAAGGCCACATGCATGACAGACACCCATTTCCTCTTCATTGAGGGGGTTTCTACCCCTAATAGCAATTAATTCTTTTAAGTAAATTTTCTTTAGTATTAGATTAGATTAGATTTTATTTACTAATAATCCATGTCAACAAATACCATGCTACAGTCAATTTTTGCAGATTCTCGATCGAAGCACAGACCACTAAGGAAAGGACGATCCTACTTCAAAGAGATAAGCTTTCCCAATGCTGAAACACCACTGCTCAGCACTGTTGACTTTCTTCTGATGCTGAAACACCACTGTTCAACACTCTTAACTTTCCTCCTGACACTGAAACACCACCGTTCAACACTCTTGACTTGCCTCCGATGTTGAACCACCACCGTTTCGCACTTTTGACTTTTCTCTGTTGCCGAAACACCACTGTCAGCAATCCGCCCCCTTTCCTTCATTACTGAAACACCAAACTCACACATTTTCCCCCATCATGGCTCGACAACCTTTTTACCACTTTTTCCCATTTCCTCACCATCCTTCATCGACGAAACAACTTCGTCCAGCAATTGTTTCGCCTTTCCCCTTCTGTTGCTGAAACACCATTACCAACAACTTTTCACTATTTTTCCCGATGCTGAAACACCGTTGTTCAACACTTTTTTTTATTCTTCCCACTCCCAAAACACTCCAGTCCTCCATTTCCTCACCATTTTCATCGATGAAACAACTTCGTCCAGCAATTGTTTCGCCTTTTCCTTTCTGTTGCTGAAACACCATTACCAACAACTTTTCACTATTTCCCGATGCTGAAACACCACTGTTCAACACTTTTTTATTCTTCCCACTCCCAAAACACTCCAGTCTGCCATTTCCTCACCATTTTCATCGACGAAACAACTCCGTCCAACAATTGTTTCGCCTTTTCCCTTCTGTTGCTGAAACACCATTACCAACAACTTTTCACTATTTTTCCCGATGCTGAAACACCACTGTTCAGCACTGTTGACTTTCTTCCGATGCCGAAACACCACCCTTCAGCACTTTTGACTTCTCTCCCTTGCTAAAACACCATTGTTCAGCAATTCTTCAAAGTTTCTCATTACCAAAGCAGCACCGTCCAGTAATTGTTTCTTTCTTTCCTGTTGCTGAAACACCAGTCTTTCACCATTATCTGTCATCAAGATTTTATGCCCTCAGATTATAGTTCGTCCTCCTAGACAGCAAACCTATGACACAATTCATCTATTAGATCAAAAGTCTCCGCCACGACAGGACTACCACGGACAGGCATGATATGTTGTTTGCAGAACGAATCAAACGGTAAGGCGAGGTATGTAAATTTTATGTAATTTAGTTAGGCTATAGTTAATGAGAAATATTCTAAGTCATTTTGACCATTCAAGTGCAATCATTACTAGTCGCACTTGACAGGAGGGGAAGTACACATCAAATCTGCGATACCATCATTTCACCCAATTTCACCACCGCCATCCCTATTTGACCACCCTTTCACGCATTTAACCACTATTCTTGCATAAGGTCGCTCGGAAAACTCACTCTGCACAGAAGCTGATACACAAACTCTCGACGCTGTATCTTACTGAGATGTTAGCCATGGGAGGATCTGTCATATGGAACGAGCCCGCCACCACAACACTGTTAGAACACTATCCAGCATCGTATCAAATCTTCTAGCAGGCAGGATGGCTCAATTACTTCCAGAGACTTCAGGGGTATAATGAACAACGGGTCCTGCAATTCGCCCAAAATCTTCAGGAGGACCATTCTGTCGTCGAAGGGGTCAGGATATCAGTAACAGAAGAAGATATAGCAGAGGTCTCAAGCCTCCCTATCGATGGCACTCGCATGTTCAGTCGAAAACATATCATTGGGAATGTTCAGCAGAACTTCTTCCTGCCCGAGGAACGAATTGAATTGAAAGGCAGGGGTGTTCATCTCAGCTCATTGCCACCCCCATGGCTGGAAGTTGCAAGGTTCATCAAACATTACTAGACCTACGAAGGACGATATCAAGTAGTTTATCAGCATGAATTTCTTCTGCTTTCTCATTTAAGGCATAACAAACGGGTCAATATTCCTTATTATTTGCTGGGTTGTTTGAAAAATATGGCACATTATTGCAGAAAGGCTAAATATCCAACCCTTTCACTCACCCACCACCGTCTTGTCCAATTTCTCATCCACAGGGGTTTTTCTCAACAAAACCATCCACTAAATAACCCACCCATAAACCCCCAACCAGCTGCCGAAATTCCTGAAAAACCTCAGGAGCAGCAACCGCAAAACCCCTCAGACTCCCCCGAAGTACCCAATAGCCCGCCCATAGAACCAACCAGTCCCCCTACCATACCAAATCCGCTGCATATCGTACCAGAATCATCCACTCCCGCCCTTCATATTCTCAGTGATGACTTCGAACCAGATAATTCTTCCTGCCCCATCATTGAAGAAAGACCCTCACGAAAATGAAAACAAACTCCCCTCCTTCCACCCTTCTTACGGAAAAAGCAAACAAGAGCCTCAACAAAGCCACCCTTTATGACCACTACCCTAGATCCCCCATCGACTGATACCCCGTACACCTCCAACCTCCCCAATCCTGGGATCTTTGCCTATTCCAACCACGGGCACTGAAACACAAGAACCAGATGCCCAGGATGTTGTGACATCATCTGTCTCACATAAAGTAGCTGAAACACAAGAACCAGCTACCCACTCAGTGGCTGAAACACAAGAACCAGCCGCTGACATTGAAATTGAGTCACAGGAACCAAATGCCCAGACATCATTTGTTTCAAATAAAGTAGCTGAAACACAAGAACTAGCTACCCATCCAGTGGCTGAAACACAAGAACCAACCACTGATATTGAAATTGAATTGCAGGAATCAGAAGCTCTGACTACTGCAACACTACCCCCCTCAAGAAAAGTAGCTGAAAAACCAGCTACCCATTCAGTGGCTGAAACACAAGAACCAGCCGCTGATACTGAAATTGATATACAGGAATTAGAGGTTCAGGGTGCTGCAACTTTACTTTTCCTACACCAAGAAGCTGAAACACAAGCAACAACTACCATTCTTGCAGCTACTTCCCAAAAACAAGAAGTAACAATGGCATCTGTTTTGTAGGAAAACGAGTTTTTAAAGTCAAAATTGGAAGCATATAAGCAGGAAATAGCCAGGGCAAAGGAATCATATGAAAAGGAACTAAATTTGTACACCTTAGACCATATAGCAACCTTGTCAGAAAAAACTACAAAAATCCTGTGCAAAGAATATATGTGTTGCCAATGTGGAGATATTTACTATCAGGCAAGCGATAAGGTGATTCAAGTTCCAGTGCCAGGAGCAGCCCCTACTCCTTCACCTTTTGAAGTCAAGGAAGAACCTGCTGCAACACAAGAACCAGCAGGCCCTAGCAAGCTCAAGACTGAACCTGCTGCAACATAAGAACCAGCAGGCTCTCCCAAGCTTAAGACTGAGCCCTGCATTGCAACAAAAGAAGTCCCTACCTTTGTCAACAAGGTTGTTCAGACAATGCCTATGGAGGAATTTACACCTCCCAACCAGATCAATCTCCCCACTGTTAAGGAACAATCTACTCGAACCTTAACTCATCCCACTACTTCCAACGCTGAAACACAGACTCAGCTATGGGATGAGCAGGTAGCAATACAAAAATGGAAGAAAGAGTATGCTGAAACACAAGCCAAAAACCTGCAAGTGCAAAAACAAATCTGAAAAATCATACTTACTCAAATTGGGAAGCATTAGAACAGACACGCCAGGAAACTCGTGACCTTAAGAAGAACAACAAAGAATTGAAAGGCAGATTGGTCCTGGTATTTGATTTGGTACAGAAGCTACTGGCCACAAGAAAGCCATCTTGCAACTACTCCTTATTCCTTATGGAGAGACTCACATAGTTTCAGATCAAATCCATTATATAAGGTAAACCCCATGGAGTACTACAACCAGCAGATTTTGTCAAAACTTTTGTAGCAGCCTCTACTAGGGATCAGCACCTCCTCTATGAGACATACTTTCATAATGAGGCTATTCCCGAAAACATGTTGCTCAACATAAATCCCCTTGTGGGGGACATCCAAATTTGAGCATTTACTTCCTTTCTCTATAATCAGATTTTGTGGCAAGATGACTTTTTGGCTACTAAGCACAATGAATATAATCACCTCCTCTGGATTATACCAGAACCACAGAGGGCAGCCACCTTTATCACAGAATATTATGAGTTATTAAAACAACCAGGGGTGACTGAACATGTTTAGCAGCTACAATCAGAAGTGCTCCAGGATTGTCAGCACATCATCTGATCCATAGAGATTCCTGCCCTCCAGGACAATAACCTGTTTTGGCAGCAATCCACAGAGAAGAGACAAGAGAACAATCTTTTTGGTCCTGCCAACCTAGAAGTAGCAATTTCCAGGATACCCAACTACATCCAGTGTGTTAGGCATTGTGCTGAAAACTAGATAGGGTACCGGTTTTATTTTCCCATCCTCTGGTTGCCAATAGAAAGGTATCAAGTCAGTTATAAGATGCCTAAGAAGGAGGAAACAACAACATGGCAAAGATTACAGCAGGTCCAAGGGTTCAGAACGCCAACGGACAGTACCTCCCAAAGTTACTTCTTGAGTAACTTACATACTCAGAGTCGGTATCCAGACTCTGATTCAGAGTGAGTTGCCTGAGGACACGCAACACCTTGAGTTGGGGGGGATGTTGAGACCACACAATGTACCTTTTTGCCCATACTTTTTGCCACTATTATACTCTTGGTTACCCACATTTAAACTTATACTATCACTTTATCTGATCATTCCAAAGGTATACAACGTCCCTTCTCATTACTATACGTTTAATCTATTTTTCATAATATTTTACATCACTTTCGTACTTAACCATTGATTAGACTGCAGATTAGCATTTGAAGCCTGTTGCTGAAACACAGAGTTGTTACACAGTCCAGGTCACAGATGCTGAAACACAAAGCTGTTACACAGTCCAAGGTCACAGATGCTGAAACAAAGAGCTGTTACACAGTCCAAAGTCGTCGATGCTGAAACACAGAGCTGTTACACAGTTCAGAGTCGTAGATGATGAAACACAGAGTTGTTACACAGTCCAGAGTTGCAGATGCTGAAACACAGAGGAAACCGCCAGGACCGACGATAATGAAACAAAAAGGAAGTCGTTACAGTCAGCGGTCAACAAGCACCAACCTTCGCTTCTACATAAGAATGTTGACATAGTCAAAGTGAATTCACGTGGCTGAAACAGCCCACGAATTGCGATGTTGAAACAACATCAGCAGCAACGAGAAGAAGCTGTTACTCCAGTCGTAACAACAATACCTCATTCAGCACCTGTAATAGCATTATGTTGCGCAAGACTAAGACATCTTATTCTGGTTTAGAAAGTAAATCTGACTAAAGATAGGACTCAGATATACATTGTAATTTTTGATCAATTGTATCGAAGGGATTTCCTCTTTAAATAAGGGGAAATCATCATTCGAAGGGATCCAAGTTTTTATGTATTGAAAAGCTTCAGAGAGAGGGACGTGTTTCATTTTCAGACTGTAATATGATATTTTGATAGATGAATAAAAGACTACTTTGAGTATCCTCCTCTAAATTTCTCGTTTCAGGGGAATCTTGTGAGAAGGGAGGGCCCACCTTCTCCACAAGATTCACCCGTTAGTTTTAGAGTGTGTTAGTATAATTTCTGTTTATGACTTGATTAACTTTCATATGCTGAAACACTACTTTTAATGAATTCTGCTTTGCTGAAACACTACTGAACTCTGTCTTGTTAAGAGCTTTAGTTTATTGAATGATACATTCTTTTTTTTTTATTAGCAATATTGTGTGACGACTTTATGAGGCTATCCAGAGACTGGGTTAAGGGTTCCTTCTTAGAAAGGAAGGGATCAGAATATCTTGTTCTCTGTAGACTTCAATTATTTATGCAAGTGTGCTAGCCAGAGACTGGGTTAAGGGTTCCTGCTTAGAAAGGAAGGGATCAAAATATCTTGTTCTCTGTAGATTTCAATTATTTCTGCAAGTGTGCTAGCCAGAGACTGGGTTAAGGGTTTCTGCTTAGAAAGGAAGGGATCAGAATATCTTTTTCTCTATAGACTTCAATTATTTCTGCAAGTGTGCTAGCCAGAGACTGGGTTAAGGGTTCCTGCTTAGAAAGGAAGGGATCAAAATATCTTGTTCTCTGTAGACTTCAATTATTTCTGCAAGTGTGCTAGCCAGAGACTGGGTTAAGGGTTCCTTCTTAGAAATGAAGGGATCAGAATATCTTGTTCACTATAGATTTCAATTATTTATGCAAGTGTGCTAATCAGAAATAGGGCTAAGGGTTCCTGTTTAGAAAGGAAGGAATTAGAGGGCCTTGTTCTATGCTATATAGAGTTAACTTTCTCTGCATTATTGATTTCATGAAAGAGTGTTAATAAGAAATAAAGTGCTGAAGTCTCTGCTTGAGAGTAAGGGTCATGTTCTTTAGTTACAGAATAGTTATTCTTTCCTGTTGAGATTCATCTTTTAATGTAATCCAGGATTCCTTAGATTAATCTTTAAGATCTGCAATAGGAAGGTTGCTTTCCTGTAATTTAAGTCAGAACTTCAGTTCATTCAGGGCAAGTGTGATTAATATAGTTTCATTTATTACAACTTTAAGTTGCTTTTGGAATTGAGCATATATAGTGCGTGGTTATATTTGAAATAAACAGACTTCCCCGGGTTGACAATTTTTGTATCACTTGGTTGTTGAATTAATTGAGCAATTATAGTGACCAACACCTGGTTCCTTTTATATTTTTTAGACATTTTAAATAGGCTTCTATGCAGGTAATAAGGCATATTAAGCTCATAGCCCATGAAAACCATAAGCAAACGAAGGTGGTGTAAGAAAACAAACCCATACCGACCCTCGCAGGTGATAAACTGTTTGATTATCATCAGCAAATCATGTCAACGTTGCTTGAGCATATTCGCAGGAAAACCTTTGTCACAGGAGCTAACCTTACGCGACCGGAAGAGCAGTGTCCAAGGGACCTCTTCCACTTTGCAATTCTTGGACCATCGTTGTCCAGTGATAGGCAAACCGGTAGCTAAACTGAGAAATTGCTCGTGAGTTTCCAATTGAACATCCCCGACCTTGGCTCGACAGCCATCAAAGGTTAAAGCGAATTGTCGAGCAACACAAGGGTTAAAACCATCAAAATTTTGTATGAACGAAAGCCATCCAAATTCCTCAAGGTCACTGTGGGCACTATCGAACATCAATAGAGCCTGGCTACCATTGGGTTCAGCCCTTACGACTGGAGCCATGGTGCAAGCGCATGGTAAGGGTTTGGGTCGAAATCACCAACACATGAGCAAAGTCGTTTGGGCTAACAGCTACGAACAATCAAAGGGGAAGCATTACTGTGCGCATGCGAGGGTGGTGGGATTATTCACCGCCATGTATAATAGTAATGGCAAAGTACAACCGCTGAATTTAACCTTCTGTTGAATCAATCATAGCATAGTTTTAAAACCTTATCATTCGGCCAACCATAAAAATCAAACGGTGGATGATATACCAATGTGCCATTGTAATATATCAAATCATGAATATTCAATGTGAAATCAACCCAGGCGCTTGTTGCATAATGTGTAATCAAAGTTTTAAAACATTGTGGCAATCGATAATTATAGAATTGACAAGCCAAGAGCCATAATAAGGATCACATCATATACATAAAAACAAAAATAAACCATGACCCCTATGTAATTYAATGACTAGGCAAGTCTCAAAAACATAAATTTTCATGCTCAATGCCTTACCAGTTTAATAAAATCCAGTTGYGCAATCAAAGTARGAATAGGCAAATAGGCATAGTTCGAAAATCCTTACAGCCACTTAATGATAAACCAAAGGTAAGTGCCACTCAAAATATCAATGCAAAGATCATGACAGTTCAAATAACGATGGAGGAGTTTTCACGCTTACAGTCGCGAAAACTAAATGGAGACCAATTTGCAAATGTCGCAAGGGATGAAAATATCGTCTATTTACAAAATGCAACGGTAATTTGAAGTTCAGAAGTCATAGGTGTAGGCAGCTCATAGGGAAAATGGAAAAAATCGAATTGGTTGCCAACAATGGTGACACACTGGTAGAAGCAGTTATCTTTGTCAAAAGAAATAAATTCAGATTAGGACAGCAAGGAAAATTTCAACTCAAAAACAACAATCAGAAAATCGTACAAACATCATCATTTACCATCTTTTCCAGCGATGTTCTAAAATATGAACACTAATAACAATCTTAAGATCAGCAAGTCATGATATTAATGATAAAATCTTCAATATTGTTGGCATGGCCACTGCTGCCAGCAGGCGTCCATAGCCTCGACAGGGTTTCCATTTAACCCACTCCGACATCTGTATCCTCTCAAGAAGTTCTAGATCAGAATAAAGGACGTTAAAAAGGTTTCTTATAATTTTTTACAGATTTTCGTGTACCCGACATTGATTCGCTGCCAGTGGGCCTGTTCAGTACCCCGGCGAAGTTGTCTTGGTGCCATGCATGCATTTACCCGCTGCCAGCGGACCTGTTCAGTATCCCGACGGGTTTACAAGCACTTCCCACAGCTCTTATTCATAATTTTATTTTGTTTTTCTTTTGAAGATATATGGCTGAGTGGGGTGACGCTGAAAATCCTGATATTTTAACATGTTTTTTAGACCTCATCATAAATTTTTAGAACCGTCCTTTATTCAGTTCTAGAGATGTTTTATTTCTAAAACACTTACTATGACAGGGAGACATTTTTTTGAGTCATTCCTTTACGGAAAAGGGACAGCGTAAAAAGATAATAGATGATCATGACAAACTTTGCTCAGAGATTGAAATTAGTAAACCTCTTTCAAACAACAAAATTTTCCAACATAAATATTAGTTTTAGAAATATATCACTGATGATCGTACAATATTTTAGAAGTTATTTCAGCGAAGAAATTTTTCTATGGTCTTGGTCCGAATGGCTCAATGCACAAGGATGCATATCTTTCAAGAAACACAAAAACTGATCAATCCAAATCAAAACCAAAAACGAAAACAAAGGAAAAATAAAAACAAAAGGAAATATTTACATAATATACAAGGGTAGTAATCAAGCGAAGTATCTTTTCAGGGCTTGGCCATTCACCGGATAGGTGTCAAGCTGCCCTTCAAGATTTTGCAATCAAAAGGAACTAGGACCCAACTTTTCAGCAATAAAAAATGGCCCAAGCCATAAATTTTGAAACTTGGTGTGCTCACCTTTTCCTTCGTGTGGTTTGTCCCACTTCAGGACGAGATCGCCTACTTCAAAATTCCTATCAGAAGAAGAATTAGAATCAAACCATCTTTTAATCAGTTGTTGATGTTGATCTAGTTTACGCTTAGCTTGGGTTCTTACTTCTTCTAACTTCATCAAAGCATTAATGCGACTTTCTAAAGGGGGACAATCTTCTTCTTGGACTTTTTGTGACAATTGAAGCGAAGGAAGAAGAATGTGAGGTGGCAGAATGGATTCTTTTCCATAAACGAGAAAAAAGGGGAAATTACCTATAGTGGCTTTGGGTGTTGCCCTATCAGCCCATAGTGCATTAAGCAGTGCATTGTGCCAGTTCTTGTGATTTTCAGCCACGGTTCTCTTGATAATTTTGATCAAGTTCTTGTTTGTTGATTCTGCTAAGTCGTTGCCCTGGGGATAGTAACTAGCAGAATACTTCAGTTTTATTCCTTTCTCCAAAGCGAAATCACTCATCTCAAGAGAAGAAAATTATGAAGCGTTATCAAAGACTAGACAATCAGGGATACCAAAACGAGTGATGATATTCGAGTTTAGAAAAGCGATCAACTGACTTGTGTTAACAGTTCTTAGCGCAGTAGCTTCAGACCATCAAGTAAAATAATCAGTGGCTGTAACAATATACTTGTGTTGTTGTGAGGATGGGGGGTTAATAGGACCTATGATATCAAGGCCCCATTACTAGAAAGGAGAATCGACTGAAACGGGTTGCAAGGGGAAGGCTGGTTTTTGCAATCGCCCTGATGCTTTCTGACAAATGACACATTTACGACACAAGGCATGGGTGTCCCTAAAAAGCGTGGGCTAGTAGTAACCGACTCTTAAAACCTTATGAGCAGTTGTGTCGCCACCGAAGTGACCACCAGCTTCTTCTACATGCAACTCAAGCAAGACTTTTCCTGCTTCGTCTTTTTCAAGACAACGCATTAGTGTGCTGTCGAAATTCTGACGAAACAGTATACCATTAACTAGATGAAAGGAGGCGGACTTTAGTCTCAACGCTCTTATTTTGGTGGGGTCAAGATGACGGGGTGCTGATCCATGTTCAAGACAAAATCTAATATCGTCGTACCAAGGACTTACGAGGTTTTGTGCGCAACAAATCAAAATTTGATCGTGTTGTTCTAGGTTTGACGTATCACTATCTTCTTGCTGTTCAATTTCTGAATCAACTACCAACTTACACAACCCTTGGCCTCTCACAATCTGTGCTGGGGTGATCTCTAATTCATACTCCTGCAAGGAGGTGACCCGGTTGGCTCTTTTCTCTCCTAACTCCTTATGCACTAACAAGTTCCTAACGGCAGGGTAGGGGACAATGACCTTCGTCCTTAACTTCAAAAGATAAGATTGGAAATGCTTAACTGCTTTGAAAACAACGTAGGCTTGCCGATCGACCGTTGGGTAGTTAAGTTCAACACCTTTGAAAGCAGAGCTCATAAAGGTGATGGGTACTTCGTTGTTCTCGGGATTCTTCTGAGTTAGGACTGCGGCATAGGAACGATCAGAGGCAAAAGTATAGAGTTTAAAGTCTTGAGAGAAATCAGGGCTCATGAGAGACAGAGCGTCTATTATGGCCTTCTTTATAGCATTAAAAGCTTGTTTTTTTGTGGGTACCCAGTGATATTGGGTGTCTTTCTTAATCAGATTCTGGAGAGGCCTGACCATTTCAGAGAAGCTGGAGACAAATCTTCTCACGAAATTAATCTGGCCTAGGAAAGACTGCATGGATTTTTTGGAGGTAGGTGGGGGGAGTTTAGCGATGACTTGAGTCCTTTCGGGGTCAATAACCATTCCATTACTAGACACAATGAATCCTAGTAATTTACCCTGTTCTACCGCAAAGATGGACTTCTTGGGGTTCAAGGAGATGTCGTATTTACGACATCATAGCAGAACAGATCGTAAGTGAGTTAGATGATCGTCTTTGTTTTTAGAATAAACGGTCACATCATCTAAGTAGACTACTACTGAGTGATTGATTAAGCCACGAAAATCAATGTCCATTGCTCTCTGAAAGGTAGCACCAGCATTAATCAATCAAAAGGCATTTTGCGATAAGCATAAGTGCCCCACGGGGTACAGAAGGAGTTTTTAGTTGGTCTGGCGGAGACATCAAGACTTGGTTGTATTCAGAGAAACCATCCAACAAAGATAGCCTCTCGGAACCAGATACTTGTTGAAGAATCTGTTCCATAGGGGGGACAGGATAATTGTCTTTGTCAGACGCTTTGTTGAGGTTTCGGAAATCGACACAAAGTCGAATTTCCCCATTTTTCTTCCGAACTAGGACGAGGTTGGATACCCATTGAG